>VXBA01002397.1:751864-976198 GCA_013399895.1 Serilophus lunatus | reverse complement strand
AGGGCAGGGCCGTGCCGCGCCGCGCCGCGCCGGGCCGGGCCGGGCAGGGCAGGGCAGGGCCGCTGTTGGCTGTTGCCATGGCTCCGGCAAGCCGGGGGAGCCCAATGAGCGCTCTGCGGCGGTGCCGAGGGGACCAGCCATTTTGCTTATGGAAAACAATGTGACATATTATGCTGCGCTGTACCGGGGAATAAACAAAAATCCCGTCGGGGGACACAGAAGAAACGGGCATATTAGTGAGTAATTCCGGCGGGCTCGCGAGCTGCCATTTTGACAGGCTGGCGGCTGCCGCTCCCGCCGCTGGATCGGAGGGGAGGTGGAACGCGGGGCGATAATGCTGCGTATCTGCTGTCAGGCAGCGGAGCGGGGTTTCGCCTTGTAAAGGCAGGGTTCCTCCGCAGTGCTGCCTCGGCAGGTCGCTAGCTGCTGCTCCGAGCAGGAGCCTAGGATCCAGGAGAAGGGTGTCGCCCTTCCTCCTGGCGCTGTGGTGCGCGGCTGGCGCCGGGCGCTGCTGAAGAGCAGGTGTGCGGCTCGGCCGGGCTCCCGCTGCGGGCTCCCGGGCTGCGCCTCGCCAGGTTGGAGCGGGAGCTTCTGCCGCTGGGCCCCCCCCCGGCCCAAAAGGAGCCGCTGTGCGTCTCGGCTGCCGGGAGAGAGAGAAGAGAGGTACGCCTGAGAGCGGTTCTGTGAAACGCAGCTGTGCACAACTTCATGCAAGAAATGCGCTGCTCTAGGTATCTGTGCATCGAACGGTTGCTTTGGTCAGTGACTGGTTTAGAGTGGCGGCTGAATCCATTGATCTGAGTGTGTTTTCCTTACGTATTTCGATGTGGTGTTCCATATGATTGCTGATTCACAAGGATATTTACAGGAGATGATAGAATTTTATGCCTGCCGTAAAAGGCAGTGATTATTTTTTTGTTTGGATTTTCATTCTGCTTTTTACCATCAGCATAGATAGCATGGTTGAAATAAAATATCATAGGATTTGTGAGCGTGTTTGAAAAGCCTTACATTGCTGAGTTCATCATTAGCGGATTCCGTGCATTGTGTTCAACCTCAATGTTAGATTTAAATTGTCCAACTGCTGCTGTGCAGTATGTAGGTCATAATAAAAAGCAGCTTTTTCACCAGCTTTCAATGGACTGCATGCCCCAGTGCTGTGGTTGATTAGTTTGTGGTACTTGTGCAGTTAAGAGCAGTGGTATTCTAGCCAGCTCACACCTCCTTTTCAAAGATATCGCACGTACCGTGCTAGGCAGAGCACAACACACCCATTGTGTCCCTCCGTTTGGCGTGCGGTAAAAGGAAGGAAACGAGCACTCCACATGGAGCACCAGCACGTTAATAGCGCAAGGCGGTTAAACTTTATTGAACAATCTCGGTGATTCTGAGATAATCTACAGAAGGTAGAGAAAATAAAAACACGAAAGACAAATGTAAGGAACTAATTGAAATGGGAGAGGTCTTCTCACATGGGCTATGTGTTAGTGCTGTAGATTTTCAGTGCAAAGTGAATTGTTTGGAATAGTTATTAATCACAACATATTTGCTTTAGAGGTGAAAACTGTAGTTATACCTAGGTCAATAAAACTGCAATCCCTCTGGACAAATAATGTTTCTATTAAAGGTATTATTTTCCAAACTAACAACTGTGTTCTTATGCAGTAGTATAATTTCTGAATTAGCTAATATTAAAATGCATTAAATTATTCTGACAAGTGAACCAAATTTTCTGATCCACCTTACATCTGCAGAAAATGAGATGATATTTTGATCTTAAGTCTTCTTTAATAATTATGTGGATCTAAATCCACTGAAATGAGCCATTTGTTTGGACAGTTGAGTTGGCATAAAATCAAGAATTTGAGGTCTTGTATCTTTATAGTTAAATTAGTAACCAGTGCTCGGTTAACTAGGAGCCAAATTCCAATGTGTTATTTCTGTATACATCCTGCAAAGGCATTTGAACAAGGATCTTCAGCAACAATCCCCCAAATGAGACATTGCATTTGGAAACAGCAGTATGTAATTGGATTGCTAGTATGCGTTTTCTCTATTAGGAAAGCTCCATCTTGAATCTTTCTACGATTTTGTTTTTGAGTGAATGCACACCCCAAACTTCTTTTTCTATACCTCCGTGTAGGGGTCACCCAGTAAGTGGTTTAGAGAACTGCCTTTATCTGTGTTTTATAAAGTGGAATGTGCATTTATGGTGTGGTATTGTATGAATATTTATGATTGAGTGTATAATTATGATGAAAATTATAAATGAACTGGTGTTTAAGATGTTGTTAGCCTTAAATAAAGAGATAGAGAGCTTTTGTTGCAGACGTATGAAACATAGATTAGCAGTATGCAAAAAGTGAAGGATCCTGTAGTTCACGTTGGACATAATCTCACTAGGAAGAATTTAAGGTGTTAGGAAAACAGGTGAAGGCTAACTATGTCTAATCACTAAACAATGTGCACCCATTAGGTGCTGAGAGATGCAATAGGTGCTGACAGAACCGATATTCTGTACTTTTTCCATGCTACTTTTCTCCTTTTGTTGTTTTTCTCATGTCAGTTCCCAGCTTCCTTCTCTTTCCTTACTGTCTCTTTGGCAACATCTGATCCCCTCAGAGCTATTTGTCAATCAAATCGGTGACTGTCAGTAATGGACATAGAGGTGCTGCAATAGAATCTAGTGTGGAGGAAGAATTTAAATAAGTGAGAGGTACGACACAGCGACTAACTAATGAGCGTATCCAGTATGAACTAATTCCACATGATGTAGGATATAAAGGCCTAGAATTGGGTCACTGATGTAGAAATCAAATGGGCATTCAGGGAGAGGGACATTTTTCCTCTCATGATGAGTCAAAGTTATAAACAGAAGGTTTACAAGAAGACCTTGACAGTAATCTGGTATAGGACAAATTGGGTATTTTTGCATTAGAAATAGTAGCATTGAGTTCCAGTTGAAATCTAGAAGTTTTACAAGTTTCATTGGAGCCATGTTTTCTGTCAAGAGATGATTATACATTATTCGAAAGCCTTTACGTTATGCAAAGTCAGGATCTCTCTTGGTCAGCAGAGATGTAAATAATATCAGCTGTCTTGTTTTAAAATTGCAGTCACTTCGAACTTTTTTTTTTAGACAGGTGACCTTAGAAGGTGACTCTAGGTCCATGTGTCACTCTTGCGCAGGATACCAACAAAGCAGAAACAGGCAGATGAATCCTTAAATGCAGTAGCAGGTGCAAATAGTAATAGAAATAAGAAAGGAGAATGACCAAAGAAGGTAGAATCAAATGGTGTAACAGCTTTTTTGGTATGTCGTTTGTTTAAAATAATCGGCTTTAAGCAAACAGTGACAAGCATCATCCAGCCGCGGGGTGTGTGGAGCACAGCAACCTTTGTCTACCTATGGGCTGTTCTCAGTCTACTCATATATATGACCAACCTGTGAGCAACAATACAGATGGTGTGTGCACAGGGAAGACACTCAGGTATCGAATTAGGGAACCTTGTATGATGTTACACTGTGGCATGGCTGAATGTCACTTCTGTAGCACAAGGATCAGGTATTGAATATAATGCATCAATTATGAGGTTGCATCTGGAGTGCACAAGCTGCATCCCATGTGACGTTGGAACAGTATTTCTGCTCCAGTGGGGCTGTCTGCACAAGCACGGAAATAGAAGTTGTCAATTTCTGCTTGTTTGAGAACTAGAATTTTACAAATGTACACTTTGGTTTTGTGTCCTACTGCTCTGATTTTGATCTTTTCCTGTGTCGTTGTTCCATATTGCACTAAGCATGTTACTGCTGCCGGTTTGAATTTTCTTTCTCTACTGTATGTAGCGTATGGCTTCCTATTTGAGATATTGTAGTACCATAGATACTCTGCATTCATTTTTCTTCAAATAGTCTGGTGTCTTTTCTTGAAAATGTTTTGACAAAAGCTGACCTTTCTGAAATTATGAAGCTTCTTAACATTCTAGGGCTAAGACAAAAGCTAAAAGGACTTTCAAAGGCACTGATGTAATGGAAAACTTCATGTATGGGAGGGAGAACGGAGAGAAGTAAGTACTTAAATGGGCAGCATGTATCTTTGAGCAAAGGCATCTTGGATGACCACATTTTAGATCTGTTCCTCCTTTCAGTGTTTTTGAAGCATGAAATGTATTTTTCTGTTTAGATGTATTGTTCCATAGCAGTGGTACATTATAGCTAATGCTGCTGTAAAGTAGGAAATTCCAGAGGCAGACCCTGTTCTTCTGTTATTTCTAGCTTCTTTCCCTAAATAGATTGATTTTTTTCATCTTTCTGTACTGAATACAGATAGTGTTCTGACTCATCCACCCTTAAAAACCTCACCAACCACCATCAGGGGGTTGAATAGCACAGATGTGGTTCTGTGTTCTTAAGTAACCTGAGTAGCACAGTAGACTTTTTTGAGAGGTGATGCTGAAGATCCTGAGTCTCAAAGAATAGTGGGGAAAAAATACAAATGTCAGGAAAAGAAAACATTCTTCCTCTCAGTCTTTACTATAATCAAACTATACCATAAACTTTTTCATTAGCCTTTTCAGAAAGTAGCTTTAATGCTGGGACATAGAATAATGAAAACTTTAGTTCTTTTTAGGGCACTTGTCTTGCATTTTGTGTTCAAGTATTAAAGCAGTGTACAACTGAACTGTTTGATGGGTAACTAAAGCTATCCCTAGTTTAGCAGAAGTGGCTGATTAAATTTGTCCATCAGCGTAGTGGTTTTATTCTTTTTCTTCTTAAGGACACAAAAGAATAGGCAGGGATGCGTGATGAAACCAAATGGAAATGGAATCAGTAACTGCAATTCTTATAGCTGAAAATCAAATTCATTGAAGTTTATAAAAACTGTAAAATTCATTGATTTCTTAAGGTTGCATTCGTTTATAGGATCAGCAGTTATGCTAATCAGAAATCAGTAGTTCTGACTGAAGGTCAGAATAGGTAGAATGGTCTTTGCATTTTTTCAAATGGTTTAAAAGCAACTGGTCTTGTTCCTTACTGAATTTTTGTTTTATTTTTTCTGAGCAGTGTCAGTAGATGAGGTCCCACTTCAACTGCAGCAAGACTGAAAGATAGTGCTAACGCTTTTTTAGAGTCTTAGGGTTGGACAGTATAGCCTGTGATGTGAGGTGGGGACTATGTCAGGAGTATGATAGCTATAGAGCATTCTTTTTTGCATGATGCCGTGTTGTCTGAGGACTCTTAACTAACTATAGTCTGAATATAAACCTTCATTACCATAGTGCACCTTGAATGCTACCATGCCCAATAAAGCCACATATCTATCAGTGAGATTCACTTGCTGAAAGCAAGTACTTCATAGTTTAGTTTCAGCAAATGGTGGGGTAGGGAGGCTGTCTGTGATTCAGTTATCTGGTTCAATTCTGATGTTTGAAAAATGTATGAACTAGAAATTGCGTATTGCCACAGAGGAACTCTCTGCATATCAACAGTATTTTCACTATTGGAAGTGACCACAGGAGAAAAGTAGTGATTCAGACAACGGAACAAAGCGTGGAGTAGACATTTGAATTGCACGCTTTGAATGTTGTTTGTCTTTGAATGTTAATTTTCTCCTATAATTGTGTACAACTTTTTATTATTAAAAGCAAGAATATTTTCATTTTTGTAAACATTAATATAATCTGAAATTAAGATATCATGAGCATCGAGTTTTCAAGACATTTGCAAGGCACAAAACGCCCATTTCTCACTGAATTTTGTGTTTATTTGAGAACTTAAAATTCTCTATTGTGTTGTGCAGATAATATGAGCTTTTTTACTGCCTTGGACTGTGGTAAATCAGTGAGAATAAATAATTAGTATGAGGTGATTATTGTTTGGTGAGAATTACAAAGAGTTGTGTTTCAGAAAGGTTATTTACTAAATCTCTAGCCCAGTATGTTTTTCTCTGATGAAGCAGCCATCATGGGCCATCATAAGGAACGGGTTAATGAATTAGATAGCTCAAGCTTTGGCTTGGTATTTCAACTGCTGTTTTTAAACATCATGAGACATCTGCAGAAATTTTGAATTTCAAACAGACTGTAGCTTTTCGGACAACCCTGAAGTCTAGTGATTGGCCTAAATGAAATATAGCGGTCACGCTACTGACTTCTGTGTATTTTGTGCTTTGCACTTAAAATTTTGAGCAGTTATTGTCTGGTCTGATTTAGCCATCACCCTGTGTTTTTTTTCCTAGTAATAGTAGAGATTTTAGAGACAAGCAAGCAGTAGCAACCCAAAGGGGTGCCAGTGCAAAGCAGTCAGTATATATCATTTAATTAATATATTGATCGTGTACATCACATTGCTCTTTCTAGCCAGTTAGGCAGTTTACATACTTTAATAAGCACATTGTGACAGAAGCCAGCAGGTGCCAGCACGAATTTAATTTAATTTCTAGTGAATTTCTAGTGAATGTCACTGCTTAGAGTTCTGTAGAACTCCAAGCAGTGATATTCTCCCAGATAATCAAATTTGTGGTAATTGCACTGTTTTTCTTTTGGAAAAATCTGTATTTGATAGGAATCTGGAGGAAATAATTCTTTCAGTGTGACTGATGCAATCAAATGGTTTACTTTGAATAAGTGCAGTGCAAAAGAGGCTAATCAAATGAAGTGCTACTGTATAGGAATGAAGAGAGAGGCTGACAGGTTTGACAGTAGAATAAAGACCAAACCAAAGGCTTTGTTTTGACGTACATGCAGATAATCAGGCAAATTCAAGTCTTTTAAGAGACCTCTTCTATAAGGGTCACTTTACAGATACGGATCATGTAATCTGAGCCTTGCAGATTATCATTCTACTTTTAAACAAGTACAGGAGGGAGGTTTTTAATTCCTTATTTGCATAGCTGTAGATTTACACGTTCACATGCTTTGGCCCGTGGCATTTGATTCACAGATGACTGATTTATGGTCTTGAGCAAAGACCAGATTCAGAACACACTTTAATTGTCAGTCTGCAACATCTACAAAAATTGTTGGGAAGCCTGCACTTTTTGTAGTTAACAAATATTGTAGTGAAGCAGTAGGAGAATACGTTCCAGCCTGAGGTAGTACTTTTCTTATGAGCAAGGCAGTAATGATTGCAGAAACGTTATGCTAGATTAATCCAGGCGTGAATTAGTTTGCTTTTTGCCGTTTTAGTGGTGTAATTATCTTAAACATAATTCTCTAAAATCAATCACTGCTTAAATAAAAAAGATAAATAAAACCAAACATATCAGTTTGACTAAAAGAGCTACAAAAAGTAGAACAGCAAGTAGATGTTATGCTATTTCTATATAGATGCATTCCACTTTCATTTCTGGCATTCTTTCTCTTATTATTAGCCATCAGAAGATAAATGGCAGATTAATTATTTCCTGGAATGGATAAAAAAAATGGAATTGATGAAAAGACTGTCATCTAAATCGCTATTTGAAAGGAAACTCTTGTGTTTAAGTAATTGTTTCTGTCCATATAGATAATCGCTGTGACAAGAAAGGATTGAGGTCAACTTCACTTTGCAATAGTTGCTGAATTTAAAAGATGGAGCACACTTGATGCAAAGGTAAACTGAAGAGCAGCTTTATTAACAGGTGGCATTGACCACTGCTTGACTATGATACCAGTAGTTTCCTAAATTCCTGTAGCAGAAGTGAAAATTTAAAAGGTATCTGAGGAAGAAGCAAAGAGTAGCTTTGTAGATGAACTTGAGAAGTGTTCTTATGGTAAAAGGCTACTACTTTTTATGAACGGATGAAATGTATGTGGGAAAATTGTCTACAGTTGTGAAAGTTTTGGGAGTTGCCAGAGTGAACAGGAAGATAACTATGAAAGTGTTTGAAAGGGAAAAGGAGAAAGATATAATTGGTGCAGTGGGAAGATGAGCCATCTGCATGTGCCCTCTGTTTTAAAGTAGGGACAAGTTTGGTGGCTTCAAAGAAAAACTAGACTGGTCTCATGGAGTGCATTTTGCATAGATCAGAATGCATATTACTTATAACTGTAGACTCAGATACTGTAGTTAAATTGTGTATTGACAAGAGGCCTAAACAATAGCATTCCCAGTGGGGGACCAAAATAAAATAAAATTACAAAACAGACTTCAAAAATTCTGTTGAGAAATCAGTTCTCTTTGGGAAAGCTACAACACATTCTTGGAGAGTGAAGGGGAAACAGATGTGAAGAAACATGAGCCAAGTCCTTGAGGACTTCACATGTTGGAGTATCCAAAGTGTTTTGTGGGGTTTTTATTTAAAAAAAAAAAGACACTTAAGAATTCCAGTTGAAATTGACAGATATAAAACCAAAATGATCTCCTGTAGTTTTATTCTTTATGTCGTGTTTTGTTCTTGGGAGATGCAAATGGTTTAGTCTTGGCTCTTTTGTTAGCACTTTAGATGAAGCATTAGAATTACATATTTTCGATTACATAGTTATGTGACTAGCTGTTATGGAAATGGAATTCACTCTAACTAACCTCCACCACAGTGGAATAATGCAATTCTGAGGATGGGGTAAGGCACTAGGTAGCTTGAGGGCAAGTGTAACACCCCATAAAAGAACAGGCTGTGGTACTCAGTTGAGCTGACTGTTGTGAAAGAGGGAATTTAGTTGCCTGGATGTGAAGTCAGGACCCCAAACCATCTATGAAACTGCTATTTACCCTGAGATATGTGCTACTTTTGCTGACAAATCTCTAGCTTCTGTCCTGTGGTTTTGTAGCAAATTGTTGTAACTGGGACAAATTCTGTTAGAATATTATTGGGCTATCTTGTGTGTTTTGCTTTATATGCACATATATTAGGACTGTAAATCCCTTATGGAAAGTGTCCGTTTCTCAGTGCATTACTTGGTTTACAAATTATCATTTGAGCTTCTATAGGCTTTATCTTCCTGTATGCTTAGGAACAGTTCCTCTTTATGTTCATTAAAAGTGTTTTTTTTCTGAACTAGTTGTAGGTTGTGCTGTGAAAGTTTTCTAAAATTGTAAAAACAAGATAATAATATATGTAAATTACGTGCAGGCGCTTCATTTGAATTTTGGACTTACTTTCTGTAGTGTTGACGTGTGGATAGTTTTGACTGAAGACTTTTTTTAAAGCGCTAAAAGGATTTTTAGCTTTTCTTTGCCCAAAAGCAAATCGTGTTCTTAATGAGCTTTTTAGAGATAAGTTTGGAACTATACTCTGAGGCCCCTACCCTTTTTGATGAGTACAGTATAGAATTGTAAAATTTTTATCCTTAAATTTCTTAAACTGGAATTTCATTGCTTGTTTCTCATAATCCTGAATTAGTGTCTCCTGCTGCAAGTACTGAAATGGCAATTCAGGTTTGGGCTTGTAAGAATTTAGTCTGAGTAAGACTTTTAAAAGCAAGGTCATGACTTCAAGGTAGTTGTTCTTTTGTGGCTTACCTCAAACCTAGGTGTACATAGTATTCTTTACAAAGGCACATTCTAAACCAGGAACTTAGAATTTATTTCAATGTTTGTTCAAAGAAGGCAGGGATAATTTAGCAAAATGAAGCTTACAAATTGAATTACTATTTTCTGCTATTTATGGAAGCTGTTATTGATCTGTTTTCTCCCTTTGAGGGCAAAGGCAGAAATCCTACCTAAATTCATCAAAAACCGTTACAAATACCACTGAAAAGGCCTTAGCCTCTGTCTTTTTGCTATTCTAGTCTTAGATTCAGCCAAAAAAAGCCTGCAAATTCCTTTTGAAGAACAATGGATAGATGTAAATAAATAAAATGTGAAAAAAGTGTTGCACTTGTGTTTATTTGTGCCACTTGAAATAAATGATTTTATTATTATTTTTACTTTTGTAGGTATTTAAGTCTACTTAAATCTGTCTACTCATGATAGATACTATTATTATTAATAAGATCTGTGCTGAAAAGATTGGCACTATCTTGAATGAATCTGCTGACCTTATACACAATATATTTATTACTGGAAATGGCTTTGCATGTTTATATACTTACATTTTATCATATTTTTAGGATGTTCTGGTAGATAAATAGTTTTGCCTCTTAAAACTTGATGAACATCAGAAGTTCCTTTCAAATTATACTGTGCGTTTTAAGCTGGACTCTTACAAACGCTAACCGGATCTGCAAATTCAGGTCAGTGTGGTTTTGGTGTTTTATCATCTAACTTGGCGTGCTGTCTGTAGCAGACACACCCGTGATTTTGAAAAGTTGCCATCAAAATCAAGGTAAGGGGTCATTTTAGCTTCGTGAAGAGGAATCAGGAAACAGAGGTGTAGTCATTTCAAAGGCAGCAAGTTTCAATGTTGGATCATAAAATGATTGTGCGTTGACTTCTTTAGGTGTGGATCACATAACAGAATAGAGGTTTGTTTTGTTTATATTTATCTTTTCAAAACTACCATTAGAATGGTTTCATCTACTCAACTTAGAGACAGTTTGGACTTTGATCTTGAATTATGTGTTTCTAGTTCCTGCCACCCACCTATTGTAAGCTGATTTTATTACAAATAACCAAAAGCTTTACAGGCGGTGCATAGAACAATTAATGAATCCCACCCCGTGACCTCATTGTTGTACTCTGGTTTCAAACTCTAGTCTTTGGATAACTGTCAGTCGTACATAGTTTCTTTTCACCCTGCTCATCAGAATGCAAAGGCTAAAAAAAATAATATTAAGTGGTTTTTTAACATTCTTCTTATGAACAATTTCTTTAATTGCTGTAGGCGTCAAATGTGCATGAGCTTAAATTTTAAGTCAATGTGTTCGTCGCAGAAGGCAGGGCAACGCAAACAGTTTCATGTGTTTCGTACACTTAAATTTGTAATAATTAAACTTCTGCTGAGATATATCTAATGTTTACTTTTGATGTTTTCATGTACAAAGCTGGAATTTGACAACTTTATCTCTACCTTTTCTTTCAGAAATTAAGATGTAAAACTGTGTGATTAGCTGTCCTGTATAAATTCTGTAGAGAAAAATTGCCTTTCAGTTTCTCAGTTTTGTTTTTTGGTGAATTTAAAGCTTTCAAGCCCTTTTAGAAAGAGAGGATACCTTCAGTTTTCTTAACATTCATTAGTCTATTGATGCTTGTAGTGATCTTTGTCTAAGGGTTAGAATTGAGAATTTCTGTTTTTAACAGTAAATGCATCAAGCTGTCGCAAAATTGAACAGCCTTGAGGGGAAAAATGGGTCTTTTGAGCTGTTATTATTAATAGGAAGATGAATTTGAAAAACAGAGGATGTAGGAGTTCTGAGGAAATAAACAATTTCTAGGAAGGGAAATATGCCTTTCCATATGTTTATTTTTCAAAAAGAGGAAACTACCTAATAAGTGAAAAACTTCAAGGATGCAAAATAGAATATCTGCTTCAGATTATATTGCCTTTGACTTCCAGTTCTCATGTATTTTAAGAACTGCCTGAATGTGACTGTGACGTTTTAATTTCTGCTCTTCAAGCCTTCTTTTGTGTTACTTCAACTCCCATGAATTTAGGTTTTTGATATGAACACAGGTGCTCCTTCCTCTACCCAGTGCGCAAAATACGTATAGTCATATTGTTCCAACTCTTTGTTTGTTGCTGGTTGAGAATATCTTCAAGGACTTTTCTCACCACTTTTCTAGTTGGCAGCGGTCATTGTTAAATGAATTGGGATCTCTTAAAAGGCCCAATTTTACCTTAGTATACACTGCGTCTCATATGTGAATAGTCATACTGGCTACCAAATATGGAGATGTCAAGGAAGTCTTATTTTAGAATCATGTCTGTAGACTATCTTCTTTGTGGAAGAATTTATCTATTCAGGGAGAAAACCCTTGGTGGAAAACACGGCTACAGTTTTGGATTCTGTAGTAATTAGTGATGATCTCTTATCCGTAATGAAAGTGTACTGATGGAGGAGAACTAGAACATTTCCGAAAATCCTTTAAGTAATGTCCGCCTTGACCACTTTGTTCTTCTCATCACTGTACTTGTTACTTAAATGGGGGTCCAGTTCTGTTAGCTGAAAAATTAGTTCTGGCCTATAGATAAATCAACACTGCGCGATTAACTGGCAATATAACTATAACACCCTGTGTTGCCTTAAACACCCAAGCATCAGCTTGTCTTTCCCTGGCTTGGAAAGGCATGAATATAGCTCAGAGAAGTATTTCAAACTAATAGCATGTTCTGCGATTAACAGTGCTGTCCAGAACACAAATGGCAAACAAAAACTGTGGAAGAGCTCTCGTTTTCATTTAGCTGAAGCAATACAAGATAAATGACTACATTACAATGTGTCTCTTTTAACGGGAAGACAAAACAAACACAAGCTCAGCACTGATTCCCTGAGCCGTTCCTCTAGTGGGCTAGGACCAAGTGGAGTATATATAGAGTATACACTGGAGCATGTTGGCATCGTGCTATAACTTGACCTTAGATGCTGAAGAATTTCCTAGAAACCAAGTCGTCTCTTCCCTCCAAGCTGCTAATGTGAGGAATTGTCACATCTCTGGAAAGATGATGATCTTCAGGAGTAAAGAGATTTGAAAAGGAAGGCATCAATTTTCTGGGACTTCCTCTTGGTCATCATACAAACAAACCACTTAGCAACTTTGTCCTGCTATATTATTCTCTGTCTTAACATACTTAAGTAACTTACCTGTCCTCAAATTTGCAACTCTCTGTATTTGGATTGTATGGAAATTGTCAGTTTCAGTAATACTGCAGTTGGCGTGCCAAGATTTTCAAACACAGAAATTCAGTTACAAGTTCTCTATGGGAGGTAACTTTCTTGTACTGATGGTACTGCTCTGACCAACTGTAGGCAAACTTACAAGCTGGGTCCTTACATTTATCTACTGATGTGTGAGAGGGAAAGAAAACAGGAGGTAGCTACTCTCTGCATCTCTCTCTGAATCATCAACAATTTGGTACGTGTTAAATCCTGTTTTTAGTGTCATGCTTAATTTTTTAAAGCCTTGAGAACCTTGATGTTTCTAGCTAAGACGCACATTGATACTGGTTACACTCTGGTTAAACTCGGGAGTTTTCCATTCGAGGTCCTGCAGCCTTAGTGCCTTTGAAATTCTCTGTGGAAATCGTCGTTTGTGCTGTGTGTAATTTATCTATTGTCTTTGTATGTAGGCCTGACTTAATCAGTTTAGTCAGTGCTTGCAACAGCATGAAGCCACAGGCATGACAGGCTACTTCTGATTTACTGGAAGTGTAAGTGTGAGAAACAGCTTTACTGTGGAATATGTGTGATGTGGTCCATGGCACCTTCAAAGACAACAGTGATTCAGCACTACTCTCGAATGAGGCGATTTCTTAATCTGTAAGAGTTTTTTTGAGCTGAGTCCCAATCTAACATAGTACTTTAGGTCATATTGCTTTCTTTAGCATGATCTATTGTCTGAGCATCACTGATATCTATGGCTACCTACCTGCAAGCCCTCAGCTGTGCTGTGTGCAGTGCCATGTAAAGAAGGTGTAACCTGGCAGTTGGGCTGCTCTGGTCCTGCTTTGACTTGTGTTTGGAATTTGAGCTTGACTGTGTATATCTAAATCACCTGAACCACTACATTTCAGGCTTAAATTACTAGAAGAAAACAATTAATGCTAAGGATAACTAAGCACTGGAGTATCTACAGAAGTTGGGATATCTTTCTTGTTGGATACCTTCTGAAAAAGACAGCTCAAATGTCTGACAGACTGATCAAATGTCTGCCAGGGGTGATACACTTACTGTTGATTTTTCTGTTATGAAGCAGGTGAACAAGATCACCTGAAGATCCCTTCTCTTTGATAACAGAAGAAATCGTAGGAGAGCTGACTCAAGTTGTCTGCTGCTTCTTATATTGCCCAAAGTCAGAATGGTTTGTGGCTTCCTACAAGCTGACATGATTTGGTTTGTAGCCAGATCTCTTTTGACACCCTTCATGAGTAATAAACTTGTCATTGTATCCCATCAAAAATCTCTGCAGAACCAGTTTAGAGAAACAATTTGTGCAAAGGCATGAGTATGTGGTGGAAGAATGTGTTCATAAGAAGACTTCAAGTTGACTTCAAGTTCTGCCAGAATGTGGTGCAGACAGAATCATAGAATGGTTTAGATTGGAAGGGACCTTTTAAAGATAATCTAGTCCAACCCCCCTACAGTCAACTTTAACTAGACCAGGTTACTCGGAACCCCATCAAACCTGACCTTGGATGTTTCCAGGGACAAGGCATCTACCTCTCTGGGCAACCTGTTCTTGGGTTTCACCACCCTCATTGTAAAAAAGTTTTCTTCTTTACGTCTAGTCTGAATCTACCCTCTTTCCATTTAAAACCATAATGCTTTGTCTTATTGCAACAGACCCTTCTAAGAGGTCTGTCTCCATCTTTCTCCTAAGTCTCCTTTAAGTACTGAAAGGCCACAATAAGGCCTCCCCAGAGCCTTCTCTTCTCCAAGCTGAACAACCCTCAACTCTCTCACCCTGTCTTCATAGAAGAGGTGTTACACATCTCTGACCACGCCTGTGGCCCTCCTCTGGACCTGCTCCAACAGGGCCATGTCCTTCCTGTGCGAAGGACCCCAGAGCTGGATGCAGTACTCCACGTAGGGTCTCTCCACAGCTGAGTAGAGGGGAAAAATCACCTCCTTCAAGCTGGTGATCATGTTTCTTTTGATGCAGCCCAGGATGAGGTAGACTTTCTGGGCTGAAAGCACACAATGCCAGCTTATGTCTAATTTTTCATTCATCAGTAACCACAAGGCAAAAGTGCATTTTAAGTCTTGGAGCTGCTGTGTTTGCCATATAGCCTTGGTGCCTTGGGCATGACATGCTTGTGAAGATCATAGGGAGTGGCAGACTCCATCCTTCAGGAACTGATGGTAAAGAATTCCTTGTGGTGTGCCAGATGGCATGTTTTTCTAGTGACACGTTCAATTATGTCATTGACCGAAGTGTTCATGATAACTATGGCCTTGGTCAGGATACCGATCTTATAATGGATCTGCTTCAGTACCTTGTATTGATGGATGCAATAACTCTCCTTTCTGCTGTTCTTACATCATTTGTTGCCCTTCTCTCAGGTTTTGGTGGCAGCAGTATTTGAGTTCTTATAAGGGAGCAGGGTCTGGCTTTGTAGGCTGAGGCATTTTGGCAGCATCTGTTCTCACTGATAAGCAACGAGAAGGTGGACAAAGGCAGAGGCAGCATAGCTGCAGGTAGCTTGAGTCTGCTGGTGGCATGGACCTGAGCTCTTGAAATAATTGCATTCTTTGTACCCTAAAGGACTGATAAATGTTGTGATTATGTGAAACTGAGCAGCAAGCACAGTTTGCCAAAGCAATTGTACCTCAATGAGCTTTTGCCTGACTTCAGCTGTTTTTATGATGCCAATATCTTGTGTTACCATTAGAGGTGGGAAACCCAAATACTATGTTGGGTTGTGCTGAAAACCAGATATTTCCTTTAAGATCCAACTCTTGTGGGAGGGAAAAGATATCAGAAAAATATTAAGACTCTGGCAGTATTACCTTGTGTTATAAAATGCTGAAGAGTTATCTATACGTAGCTGGATGCCTTCAAAGCTTTGCGCAGTTGCTTATGTCTTTAGGTTGTGTTTTCAGTTAGGTGGGTCATAGCAGTAGAATGAATAAATTGACTAAAGAAATATTTAAGGAAAGATGTTTCTCTACACTGTTGTTTGACTTCTAGTGAGAGGTTTTGTACTCATTTGAGGTGATGGTTATCATTCTTTTTACCCTAGAGTTCAGTGGCTGAAAACTTCAGTTGCAGTGCGTCTGCTGTTCCCTACCCTCTGTGCTATGAGTAGCAGAAAACCTTGAAATTACTAAATTGGTAAAGCTAAGGACAGTTTTTTTGCATAGGTCCCATATTTTTTCTTTACTAAATTGTCAACTTAGCAAATTGGCAGAACACCATTGTGTTAATTATTGAGGAGTCTAAATACCTTTGTGGATTTAATCATGGTAATTGGAATAGAAGCTCAGTACAGAATGCGGAGGTGTAAAGCTGGTCTGGCTATAATCTGGTGGTTTAAGAAAAAGCAGAATGGCATTAGGCTTTATGTGCTCTGTAACATAAATCTTTGGGAAGCGGAAGGAAGGAAGGAATTGGGACTTGTGTTTCTTCTATGGATTTCTTTTTCTGTGCATGGACCAGCTGGCTTAAGAATGGCCGTGACACATGGCCCCAGAGCCATGTGATGGCAATTCTCCCTTGAGAAGGGAGCATAGTTTTATCCATGGGTAACTCTGAGAAGATGTTAATTTTCAGAGTATATTCTTCAGATGTAAATATTTCAGAGTAACTGGAGGAGATACAGTTGATCAAATTTTCCTTTCTCCTAGGTAAATTTTCTTTGTTAAACTAAAGGGATAGCTCTGTGAGCTGCATGAAGTGTGTGTGATTACACCAAGAAAGATGGGCCAGTGTCCTCGAAAGACCAGACAATAGCATGACACTTAGTATTCTGTGCCACGGAAGTGGGAGATGTGAGTGCAAATCCTTCTGGAAGTTTAATCCAGGTTTTCCGTGTTTGTGGCAGATGTTTTAACATCCATCAGTACAGTATTTTTAAAAATAATACCTGGTGGGATAATAGCATCTTCCATAATTTCAATAAAGAGCAAAAAATAACTTGAGAAAATCTTACGGCTATTTGTGCCTCAGATTTGAGATTGGTGACAGCTGTCTTGTACAAACTTGTGTTTTGTCAAAGTGGTTTCACCAAGGCTTGCTTGCTTGCTTGATTCAGGAGAATTTTAGGTAACTGGAAACTTTACTGTTAAAGTCATAGAGATGCTTGGGAATTTGGACATATAAAAAATGAGTAATTTAAAAATTATCACTTTTGACTTGGGCTCAAAAGATCCTGTCATTTGAATTGGTAAGTCACAGTGAGCATTGCAGGTTGAGAGTCTTAACTTGTCTGCATGTCTGAGGTTTAGGCCTTTGGGGAAACCCTGCTCTCTAATGCCTCTAGTACCCTTGCAAAAAAACCTGTACAGTCTTACACAGTAGTTGAACACATTCTAGCAGAAAATGGGTCTGAAGGACAAATAACCTTGTACAAAGTTCTTGAAACAATGGACTGACTAGCAGTGTGTATCGGGGGAGATTAACAATAAGTTTCTGTTCCCCATTTCCTGAAAAAGCCTTTTCATATTTATTTCCCAGTACATTTATAACTGTTTACTTTTGGAACAGAAGAGGTTAGTTTTACTAGCAAAATAGGTAGACATATTATCCTCTTGGTACAGAGTGATAGCTGCAGTAACTGTGGTCACGTTTCACATCATTATGAGAGCAGTTATATGCTTTGCTGCCAGTTCCATGGAATTTGCTTAAGTATTGGAACTGGTTGTAACAGATGACTAAGAGAGTCAAAATATTTAGATAATATGCTTTCAATAGTTAGGTTTTTAAAATGTATGTGAGTTCAAGGTGGAGACTATCCTTATGTATTTTGTGCTCAGTTAAAGGTATTATAATTTTTAACGGATTCTATATGATGTAATGGTGTTACTATACTAAAAATTATAGCATAGCTGCTTATTTGCAAAATGGCTTTGACAAAATCAATCAAACAAACAAAAAAACACAAGAAATGCCTAGTGGTTTCAGTCTAACATGATTCCAAAGTCACAAATAAGAACTGAATATAGCTAAAGACAGTTGGGGTTTTTTGAAGAGAATGCAGATCTGTGTTCTGGAGAACAACAGCAGAGTCTACTCTTCATTGACCATCTGCCATTTTGCACAAAGGCCAGTTCATGCTAATAAAGTGAGCCCATGATTCTTTGATTCTTTTTACTTGACCTATGTGGAACAAGTTATTCCCTCCTGTCCAGGAGAATGGCCACTCTTCTTCATAGCTCCATTGCTTATCAGCAGTGGGAGCTTCTGAAAGCGCACATGAGACATTGAAAGAATGTCTTATTTGTAAGAACTTTCATGTATGTCTAAGACATTTGCAAGACTAGCTGAAGTCCAGGACAAAGCATGTGATCGAAAGCTTTCCTTCTGTATATATTCCTTTTTCTGTAATCAGGGAAATACTCATTTCAGAGATTGAAATGGTTCGTTCTATGAATGAACTCTCTCAAGAGAGACTTCTGCAAATGCAGAGTGCATGCATTGTGCTTTCATTCTCTAACGTTAAATTCGTTTAATCTTATCTATCCTAGTTCAGTTGAAATTCAAGAAATTTGAGATTTTTGGAAAAAAAAAAAAGGCATCCATACTCCTTGTTTCTTCCTGAGGCAGGTAATTTGCAATTCATTTGCGTATATTATCATATTGCTATTAAAATACATGAATAGAGTCATGTGTAGAATTAACTGGCTGTGCAGTGTTCATCTAAATATCTTGAAATGTACACAGAGAATTCTCAAAATGAGGATTCTTCTTCTTCAGCCATCCCATGTGAAGCTTTAGTGATTCAAATGTGTTTGAAAGTTTAGGTTTAGAAAAGTTGAGGTGTCTTTTACATGAATCTGTGCAGTGAAGCAGGTGTGCAACTCTCTTATCAGTATTTTGAACAATTGTCTGTATCTCTTACCTATCAAGATTTTTTCTTCTGGTTTATGAGGGTGTCTGTCCTGTATTGCCTGGTCATGGAACTCCTGGAGACTTGCACCAAAGACTTACATTAGGAGTGTGAACCGTACACTTGTATGTCATGTTTGAATTGTTTAATATCAGCAATTTATTAAATTGCACTGCAGTGGGCCTCTAAAGAAATAATATTCTTGATTTTAATGTTGCTGATAGCCATAAAATGAAAGAGATTATTGTCAGTCTCTGAAAAGCATAAGGTGACAATCCTGGTAGTGGTGACATATTTAACTGTTTTACTAATAAACATACAGATATATTTCTCTTTGAGACCTAGGTGATATGCATGATATTTCTGGCATTTGAAGTTTTCTGTAGATAAAGGGGATCCAGTAGTTAAAGCACATCTTAATATATACTGAAACAGTGCTTATGTCTCATTTAGTAAATGCTATAAATACTAATAGCTAAACAGTCATTTACCCAAATACAGTTACGGAGAGTGCATGAAGAAACAAGGTACCAAAATGGGTTAAACACTGATGGTGAATCAGCTCATGGTAAACCTTCTGAGAAAATGCCTTGGGAAAGAAATGCTGCCCTGCAAAGGATTCTGTATTATATTATTTCATTAGTAAATGGGTACTGATAATAATTATTTTAACACATTCTTCTAGTTTTGTATTTGTGTAGTATTCCTCATATGGATGTTTGTTGATTTGGCTGGTAACCACCAGATGAAAGCATTATGGATAGCAGGGTAATGTACATCTCACACTAGTGGTCTGATAGATACAGGACTTGCATTTATTTGCAAACTATACCGCGTGTTCCACCTGACCACTACAGCTCTCAATCCGGCTATAACTCACACATTATCTGACATTTAAGCTGTTATAGAGTCCTTAAATCTCTTTGTTCATGAGTCTCAAATTAAATTAAATATAAACTGAGCTTTTTAACTTCACTGAACTAGTTCTACAGTAAAACGGTGGCCCTTAACTAAACATTTAGAATGAAGCAGCAGTAATGATTAATTTAACAGATTGGCATTTATGATTTGTGGTTTTTATTGTAGCTGCTTTAAAGTGCAGTAACACTAAGAATAACTGGGATCAAATGAAAAGGATGCTTCTGACCTAACCTAGAAAGGATTTGTGCTATATTTTCACACTCAGCAGGTTTTTCATTATTGTTGTAAATGTTTTATAGCTATTGATTTTTATATGAGTCTTGAGGAAAAAAATGTGCTTTTTTTTGTAACAATTAGCATTGCTTTACTCTTTTATTAGTTTACTAAATAGCCTGTGTATCTGGCATACTGTTTCATATGTCACTGTAACTTCCAAATACCTACTGTTCACAAATAAATCACAAATTAAAGTGAACCATAGTGTTTTAAAATGTTTTCAAATGAGTATGCTTAAGTAGACTTTATTGGAAATTTAACATTTTATAATCTTACCACACCAGCCTGTTCAGTAGCAGTGCCTAACGGTGTGATGATGTTTAATAACACTGGTGATTTTCCACTGACTTATTTTATCTGTGTTGTCTTAAACTTCAAAGTAGTTAGCTTTTATGTACCCATCAAGATGTTTTGGGTCTTTTCCTAGAGTCATTAAGTAGTACTGATACTTTCCATTTCCACGATTTTTACCTTATGGGAGGGTAAGCTGATTGGTTGGCAATGTGACGGAGGAGGGCGGGGAGATATTTATCATGTTACTGAGTGCCAGCAACTTCAGGTCACTAAGCTTCCAAAATAGCACTGTTGATGAAACTGAGAACTTAAGATGCAGACTAGAAACAAACTACGGGCTTCAGTCTTAGTAAACTGATTTGACCTGTCCTTGGATGTATATACCAGCCAGATATGATGGACTTAAATATAAATAAAAGTACTTCCATCTCAGATGAACTCTTGGATAAAGAAGGCAAAACATCTTTAAAAATAACCAAACTACCAGAAGATGTTTTTCACATTAAAAAGTAATCATGGTGGTTCATTTTCTGAGCTAAAGGTAATAGTCTTCAAGGTCCCCAATTTATTTTAAAAATTTTGTTGTTGTTGTTATTCCTCAATAGTGGTTGTTCCCTCTGCTTTCTGTTTCTTTAAATAAAAATTTGGACAATGAATGAAGTTTTTTTTGCTGTGGATTTCCTGATTTTTTTTTTTTTTGGCTTGGGTTGGGAGGCTGCTTATTCTGTATTCCATTTTCATTTTGATAGTAGGCAAGCCCATTGCTTCTGAAAATAGCTCAGATGTTCTTAGAACAAAATCACCAGTCAGCAGCTTAGACTCTCTTTTTCTTTTACAGACTCTTGCATGTGAGTTAATTTCTCGAGAGAAACCTTCATAAAGGGCTAAATAAATAAGGTCTACATATACAGAAATTTCTTGCTTCTACTGCATTTGAGACACAGCTGAACTCATCTGTCTGGTAAGTCATACTTCTCTTAAGGATTTGTCTTTCTTCCTGCCCTTATGACTCACCTTCTTGAGTTTCTAATGAGTGTTCAGAGAAAACCAGCTTCTGTTTGCTAGTAGCTCTGCTGCATGCTCTTTATGAAGTACAAGGACTAACCTCCAAAGGCATTACTGTGCTGCTTTTCCAAACCAAAACAGTACGCTGATTCTGTGTAATACTTTGATGTAAGTGGGGTTTTAATCGTTTGTCTAGTACTTGGTTTTCAGTTCACTGGAATGAAGGCAATTAAATGTTTTAAAGCAAAACTGTTGATTGTTCTGTCTTGAAACTATTTATCTGTTTGGATGTTCTATGTTTAAATAATTAACTTAAGAATCCGTGTTGCAAAGTATATATTGTGTCAAGTCAGAATTTAGAAAAGCTTTTCCAACAATTCATTCATGTCTCATTGCTTGCTGGTTTCATCTTGTGTAGATAAAATAGGTTGATGTTACTTAATAAAATGATTTCTTTTTTCTTGGTGATGTGCCTATTTCATAGGAAACTAAGCATATTTGTCTGTAGTCTTTAGTTGGTCATACAATTCCTTAATTATTCTTCTGTTAAAGATATTTATGGATTGCAGTTTCTTTGAGTTTTGACTGTACAGCTTGAAACAAAATTTTTTCTTCTGATAATGAAATGCTAATTGAGTTTGACACCCAAAAAAGTAAATTTTGTCCGCTACCTTCTATTTTTATGCTTTATTGCAATAAAAACGAAGAAAATCTTGGAAGAGCAAAAGATTTTTTGGTCTGTGGCTTTTCTAAGCAGTAGGCTAGCATTAGATGGCAGCCTATATATACCTAGTCCATCTAATCACATATGCTGCAATGCTTTGGTTTACCACAGTTACTGTGTACTTGCATGCTGCGTGCCCTGGTTCTTCATAGTTCATTTTGCAGGCTTTGCTATAGCCCTAACATTAGTTTGTTTCAAAAAATATGCAGAAAACACAATGTCATGTTTAAAATGAGTTGTATATTTAATGTAAACAGTAGTTATACATAATATTTTCATAGGAAAAAAAAAAAGGCGAAAAAAGCAGATCAGCGCTTTCAAATAAAGCTGTTTGGAGGCTTTCCAGTTCGTTTAAGTTTTAATAAAAAGCTCTCAGCTTATTTTTGGATAAAAAATCTGAAATGTATGTAGAAATTTCATAAAGCATGTCTTATTAAAAATACAGAAATTTTGTAAAAAGTTCAATTTTAACAGTTTTTCCTAAACAATAAACACAGATCTGATTCAGTTGTAAGGTTTAGTTGTAATGTTTTATTCTGACATTTGAGAGCCATGGATCTAATTCTGCATGTTCTTCCTTATACTATCAATATCTGCTACTATAATATAGGTATCCCCTTGAAACAATAGGAATTTTAGTATCAGGCATACTTAATTTTGAACTAGATAGTTTCTATTCTTCTTGCACTCTCATTTTTTATTTAAATTATATTCCTGTTCGTTTCAGTTCATCCCTATTCGTGTCTTGCTCTCTCCTGTAAAACTGCTTCCCTAGTCCTGCAGATCAGTCACCTTGTCCTTCCTAAGTTCTTTTGACCACAGTTTGGGGGATACTTGTCTTACACTGACGAATTTGTTACCTGAGAATTACTGCACAAAGCCCTGTAGCTTCTGATGGAACTTAAGACACTTGAGAGCAATTTAGAAATATGTAATCCCTTAACGTGTTCAAAAACATAACTAGAGGAGAAACTACATATAATTAGGCTGCATTATCGACAAAAATATGTACCAAGTATTTTCAACTAAAAACAGTGCTTGAACTGTTTAACATAAGGGCTAGTGATGGTCTGTTAATGATAATTTTTTATTTCGTGTAACTTTGAAGTGACTGTATACTTGGCACTTCATTTTTGACTGAGGAACAAACCTGGCTTACAGGAACTTGTATCTGGCATGCTAACACGTCCCAAACTTTAGCTGAGTGAACTGGGCACAAAATTCAACTACAGAGTGGAAATCTCAGGAGAGCAGTGAAATTTCTTTCATTGAGTAAGTATACCTCAGCATTCATGGGGAACAAAGGGAAACATTTTGTACAGTTTTCTGGTTTTGACGGCATGTCTTTCTTCGCTTCCCAAAATACATTGAAAAAAATAAACTTTCTTCTTTGGATTTTTCATTTTACTTAAGGATATGGTCCCAAAGAACCGATTTAATCTGGGATAGCCTTACGCTGTTGTTTGTAATTCTTCATATGTGAAGCAAAAAGGCTTGATTAGATCAATTTTGATTACATAAATGTGTTCCCTTCTTGCTATCTTTGTGAGCTCAAATGGGTGGGAGGCAAGTATATCTATAAGCATTTTATGATGGAATTATTTCATTAAAGTGTCTCAGAAAATGTTTTCTTGTTCTCAGTGTGTTTTCCAATCCATATGTGATATTACTGAACTGTTTTCATGAGAAACAAAAGATCAAGTTAGCTTAGTTTTCTTGTCAAAAGCTTCATGAGATAGATAGACCTTAAATTGACGTGCTGTTTAGTCACAATGTATCCATGTTGCTTCCATTGCGTGGTCTTCAGTGAGGTTTTATGGTAACTGTTCTGTATGGGATTTTGGTTTTTGATTTAAGTGTATCAGCGCATCATAGTAATATGTTGAAACTAAATTAATTTAATGTGATAATACTGGAGCAGAAAAAGGTGTTTTGAAAACTGGAAAAAAAGACCTGCTGATAGAGGAAATGAATCTGAGTAAAAGGCTATCATGCAGTCACCTTTTCTTTGCATTAGCCTCAGACTGAGGATATACTAAATTGGAGGTGTTTGAGAACATATGTATTCATGTGTGAGACTTTTGAGTTGTGTCTGCACTGGAGTTACTTGGTCATGTGGTATTCTCAGATGGCAACAGATAGCTCTGGCAAAGTTTGTGATGTGATTCTGAATGTAACTAGCTGCTTCAGGGAGGTGCAATTTTTATGGCCTCCTGGTTATCTCTTGTTTACAGTAGTGCAAAGTGGCAATGCCTATTTGTTTGCTTTGGAGCTTCGACTGTGCTTAACCTTTTGATAGATCCAAATGAAATACAAACTGGCAGGTTTCCCACGTTCTCAGAATTGCCTCTGCTCATCATCATTAATCTTTGTTTTGGTGGAAAAGAGTCAAATTAGATACTTTATTAATACTCAAGTACAGTAGTGTGTGTGCTGTCTTTTAGATAAAACCACTGTCTTTCAGATAAAAGGTTTTGTATTCCACAGCTTCAAAAGCATTCGTTTTCCATCTTTTTTTTTTAAATGTGGACAGTCAAAAGCAGGTATATTTTGTATAGGAAACAGTGAATAGTTTAATTTTCACTTTTGCCTCAAGCTTTGTTTCATTTGACTCTAACCTGTGTTTAAGTTTGAAAAATACTAATTTAGTAATGAAGCTGCATTATAGATGGTAGAGAATTTCTCTGTTTAGCCACAGAACCATGGAATGCATAAGGTTGGAAGGAAGCACAGTGAAGTCATCTGGTCCGACCTCCTTCCACCTCTGTGCTTATACTTTGAAGAGAAAAGTGTGCATTCTGGCACTTACCTTTTCCTGGGTTGTCTAATAAGGATGCTTGATTCTGTTTTCAAGCTGGCTCACATAAAGCACTATGTGTTTATGTATATAAGACTGCACTTGTCTCTGTAATACTAGTGTCTTGAGAATTAGTGTGTTTTCTTAGTGGCTTATGTCCCTAAATATTTAATGCTGTTTGGAATGTTGTCATCTGCACTGCTGGACGTAACTTGGACACCTAGGCTGCTTCCACACTTGGGACTCCGAATGACTTGTTCCCCAGAAAGATTCCCTGTAACAAAGTCATTTAATACAAATGCATTTAGAAAGGAACTATCCTGACTCAAAGGAGTCTCTAAACATGCGTATCTTACCTAGTCTCTGCAAAAACAAGAGTGGTGGCTCCATCCTTTGAAACTGAAAATCCAAGTAGCAAGTTCCTCTGTGCAGTTAACCTCTCATCTTTGAAAGTGCTTCATGAGGCACCTGTATAGGATTCACTTACTTGTATGATACATCTTGATAGATGTGAGGTAAGAGGTGAGGTGCAGCTGAACACAGCAGAACTGTATGTGTGACCCTGAATCTCTATAAGGTCCCTGGACATTCTGGAAAGCAGTGAATTTCTTATCCGAAGTGAAAGAAAATTTGAATGAGAACAGCAGAACAAAGTACTATTACCTTATTTCCTTCCTGGGAGGGAAGAAAGCAGAGGAGGTGAGAATGGGAAGGTAAGCTCTGTTGCTTGTGTGAAGGGATGGTTGATTTGGAGAGCCAGTTCCTCTGTCTTGACTACACTTATTCTCTCAATACAGTCAACATCTGACCAGTGAATGGAATTTTTTAAGAGTTTCCATCGCCTTCAATATACAGAATTAGCTATTTAATCTTTCCACAATGATGGTTAGCCAAATAAAGGTATTGGAACTTGCTGTCAGAGGTCCATTGGATCTCTAAATGTGTAAAATCACGTTTTGGCTCCTACTTTCTCTCCGAGTCCTGCACAGAGCTTTCCAGTGCTGAAAAGGGAAGCACTGGAATTTTTGGAATGTTACAGCTCAGGCCGAAAGCAACAGTTTAAAAGTGAGAATAAAACTTATGTAAGACTGTTAAAAATGAGGCTGTGATATGTGTGTGTTTGTATGCGTTAAACAAAAAACTTATGTACTATGGCTTAAAGTCTGGGGACATTGTAATATGCTGAGACTTTCTTTTTTCCTCTGACAAAAAAAAAAAGTGATTAAAAATGACCTCTGGAAGCAGAATTAAGCTAGTATTAAGCTTGTATCTGTAATGCCAAGAAATGAATGTTTAAAGCTGCATTACCACTCTATAGTGATACCTCTTGGAGTAGCTAGTAACACATTCACACAAGGCATTTTATATTAATGGCTTTGAGTGAAATGAAAGATTCTTTTTTTAATTTTAGCAGATGTACAGTTTATCTACTGTTTGAACTGGAATTCAGTTTTGATTCTAGGGTCATGTTTCTGAAAAGCCCATCAACTGCTCTTTTTAAAAACAAAAAAGAAGAAACAAACAAAACCCCAACAAAACCCCAAAACCTTGGAATTCAAAGGCTAAAAACATGTAACAGTAGCTCTGCTCATCCTCATTAATCTGTGGTTTGTGGGAAGAGAGTAAAATTAATTAATTTATTAATACTCAAGTACAGCCATGTGCATCCTGTCTTTTAGATAAAACCACTGTCTTTCAGATAAATGTTTTTCATATTCTGCAACTTCAAAGGCATTCGTTTTCCATCTTTTTTTTTTAAATGTGGACAGTCAAAAGCAGGTATATTTTGTATAGGAAACAGTGAATAGTTTAATTTTCACTTTTGCCTCAAGCTTTGTTTCATTTGACTCTAACCTGTGTTTAAGTTTGAAAAATACTAATTTAGTAATGAAGCTGCATTATAGATGGTAGAGAATTTCCCTGTTTAGCCACAGAACCACAGAATGCATAAGGTTGGAATTCAAAGGCTAAAAACATGTAACTAGTCAAATTTCTGTATTCCTGAAAAGCATATAAACATATTGCAGATGGACTGTACTGAGTTACTTTGAACTTTATATCCTGTGAAGTTTGTATATGCTAACTCAAAGGTTGCTATACACTGGCCTCCCCACCCCTATGTGGATTTACCTCCTTTGTGTAAATAGAATAAACATAAGTCCACTAACTTAGGAAATAATTGTGTGGCATTTTGCTTTGCAGCAGCTGACTGCGTGGTGGTTTTCTAACAAAACACTTAAGTGACAGGTGGCAGGTCAGCATGGTGTTGATCTGTCTTCCTATGATCTAGGAAGTCTCATCCAAATTACTTACAGCGCCTAGATTTCTGCAGTAAGTTGTGCCAAGTGTTTGGTTGTAAGACCAAATGATTAGTCAAGAAAATTTCCATCTTTCTAGATAGGTATTAAAATATATCTTAAAAATAAGGAATGTGTGGAACAGCTGAAATCAACCAAGTGCTGACTTCTCATCATAATTTGAAAAAAACTGTCCAAGTTATTCCAGATTGAAAGTGGTGTTATGTGACATAGATTAGGAGCAGGCTTTTGCTAAATTTTCAGGTCTTTTTATTTCTTTGTGTCCAGGTAGAATGAAAACCAATAATGTGACATAAATACTCTAGTGTTTGCAGTCTCTTCCTCTCTTAGCAATAATCCATGTTTGACCAAAATGTTTATTCAGACTTAGTTTCAGTTGAAATCTGGGCTCCATTGAGGCCAGCAAACACAACAAAGCAAGTTTGGAAGACCTTTAAGTCAGCTGGTTGAACTAGTTATTATAAAATGTTTATTCACTGAATTTACTAACTTGTCTGTCAATTATCTGACAAATCGGAATTGCCTGGACAAAGGCTGTTCTTATTCTTTTAGGCTTTAAAAGATTTGTGTATGTGTTTAGGCCTATGAAACTGTCACAAAAAGCTGCTTCTATACACTTGCAGAGTAATTGAGTATTCAGTGTTACAAACTCTACCTGTGCTAATACTAAATACCACGTTTGCTAGCATAACCATGCAAATTACTGTCCTACTGCAGGCAAATGGAAATAAAGAAGACAAGCTCAAAATTCAGTGTAAGACCATTCAATTTAGATCATGGTAGCTGGCTTGGCCCTTCAGATACAGCTGTGCTACTGACGTGAACTGTGACTTGTCGAACCTTAGGTTTTCAGTCAGTTCTTTGGCAGTTATTTCATTTTGTGCAGTTGTTGGCAAAGTGCCTTTCACACTGGCATTTATAAAAATCGTGATGTGATTATTTTTTGTATAATGCTGGCATGTTCTATTCCATGTAGAATCATAAGTCATATCCCTCTGATTTAGAGGCTGATGGAATTACTAACATAGATTACTGCATTTTAATTATTGAACGTTTTAAATGTAAGCAATATGTGGGGAAGCGGTCAAGGAAGAAAACACATAATAGCATATATAGGAGGTATAGGCTTAGATTGTTTTAGTCTAATCCAGACAAATAATGATCACACATGGTTTACAATAGCATAGCAGTTTGGTCTACATGAAGTCAGTTAAACACTTTAGTTTGTTTGCCACAGGTACTTCTCTGCTGGCAAAGCAGTATCTCCTGAGGTGGCACCTCACAGTGTTCCAGCCTGGTCTGGCCTCTTCATTGTCTGGAATGAGGAAGAAATTTCAACTGCTCTATATCTCCATCACTACAGGGTCAGCCCAAAGTATACTTACCAGTTGAAACTAGGATGGTTTTGGTTTTGCACTTCATTCCAAATATTTTATGTGGCATAAATACAGCACTGTTTTTTCCCCTAGACAATGTATGAGACATAATTGCATTTCAAAATTCAAACGTATACATACAGAGTACACGTTGAATTAATTGTGGCTTGGTAAAACTTCACAATGGATTAGCACTCAATTAGAAGGCGTGCAGGTGCAGTTAGAGTATGAAGAATTAGGCTGATAAGTCATACCTCAAGATTTGCAGTATTGAGACCTCTTTTTGAACCAGATTTCTTTGGGCTTTTGTAAATTGACTTATTTCTGACCATAATGGCCTGCATGGAAATTATCTGTTTTCTGACTTAGAGTATAGATTTAGCTGTAGATATGGACTTAAAGAAAAGAACATCAAGCTATAACAATGACAAGCAGAATCTTTTCTCCATAAGAGTGGGCTTATCTTGACGCTTAATTCAGAAATATGAAATATGCTCATGAAATATGTTTTTTCGAGTAATTGTGCCATGATGGCTGTGATAGATATAAAACTGAAACATACTGGTATTTTTTTGTTTTCTTGCTTTCTAATGGACTTCAGAACTTTATGACCTTTGCTGAAAATAACTAGCTGGAACTGTAACAAGACACAACTATTTGAGGGCATGTGGTAAAGGCTCAGCTGTTTGGACAGTATTTATCATTCCATGGATATGAGAGCTAAAGAAGTACTGCAAATAAAAAATAAGTCTTGAGGGTGCAATATAAAACATCCCGAAATAATTTTTTCTAACTAATTATGAACTTGAGGAGTATTTTCACTTTTGAAATGATGCAAGTTGCATTTTCTCATCTATACTGCAGGTACATATTGCAGCATTGATAACTTTTTTCCTTGTGCTCATGCTGGGAAGCCATGAGATGTCAAACTATTTTTCTAGATTTTCTAGTCTGGAGTAAAGTCAGTGCCCTAACTTTAGTGCTGACTTCATCATATTCTCTCAGCATTACCATTATTGGTCAGTGTTCAGTGACAGTTTCAGTCCTTGAGTTACAAGTACATTGTTTTTACAGTTCAACTGCCAGTGAGAACATGTTTATTGTTCTTTTTAATTCTTTAAAATGTTTCCTTCCCTTTCATATTTGCTATGTCTGCCTACTAAGATTCTAGTGAAAAAGTTTTCTTGGAATCAAGAAAAATACACCATTCTATAAAGATTTTTACCAGAGATGTTACTGCTATCTGCTTTATTTAAACATGGTAGACCACTGTCATGGTACTGTCAAACATTCTGCTCATTAATTGCCAAGATGCAATTTCATTGCCTGAAAGGGTGGAGAACTTCATTAAGACCTTTGGTACAGTCATCTGTTTTTTCTGCTGCTGTTTTGTGCCACTCTGCTTGAAATCTTCAGGGTGGCTTTCCTGAGCGGTGCCTTGCAAAAGACTGGGATGCAAGAAACAGAAGAGGTGAGGATCTAGCAGCTCTCTCAGTGGCTGTGGTGTGGCTCCCACTGGAGAGCCTCAAGATATAGGTGAACACTCAAAGGTAACCTTGTAGTAATATCAATAGCAAGTTCTATAAATTCTTCAGTAGGTATTAAGGGTAAAGGTTGTTTTGTGTGAGGAAAGCCTAATTGAAGGAAAGGAAGGAAGCAGGAAGTTGTCTCGAGTTTTTTTAATGGTGCAAATATTTCAGTGGTTGTTAAGTGGACATTTAACTCTATATGAACGCAAGCCTTAAACCAGCGTGATTGAATTTACTTTTCTGAAGGTAAGGGGATTTCAGCCTTATTGTACGCATGGTCTCGTATCTGAAGGAATTTGTCATACGCTTCAGGGATGCTTGGGTGAATAGAAATGCTGTTACAAAGTAGACCTAGTCAATGTAAGCTTTCAATTGCTTTGTTTTTGGAGGTGCAGCATTCCCATTTTCTGCCTGACCTTATATTAGAAAATATTTGGTTTTGAGCAGTATTCCCTTTTACGTGGACACATGCTAAACACTGTGAATTAAAATAGTTCTTGTGAGGAATTTGTTCTGTTTAGATAGAATACTTGAAATCATTCTCTATTGCTAACTCTGCAACTTAATTTCAATTTGATTTTTAAATTTGATCTTATTTGGTAAATTTTTATGTTTCCTGTTGCTGTATTTTAGAGAATGAAAGTAGGTGTAATGCAGCAATGACACATTTTAAGTCAATACCAATGGTGAAATAGATTTTTAAAACTTGTTACTGCTTTGGCTTCCTAGTGCACTTCTGGTACAGCGTAGTGTTTGTACCCAGGGGGCAGACCATTCTGCTTTGGAACCAACAGGCAGATTTTTCTACTGAGTATGGCTAAGTAATGTAGTTTGTCCCTGTTCTTAATATCAGAATGTGTTTAAATACCCTCATTCAACTTCGTGGCTATTTCTTGATCTCCTCCTTTTACTGTTACATAGCAGTAGGAATGTTATTGAAGTCAGAGCAGTGTCTAGAGCAGTATAAAGGTTCTATAGCTAAGAGCAGATGCTTTCTGTTTTACTTTTTGTTTGAAACTGCAAGTTACAGAGCAGTATATTAAAAAAAAAAAAGAGTAGTCTGACAGGAGATGTTATAAGTTGGAATATTAAGACAAACTGTCTTTCGAAATTACTTGCTGCTAGATCACTGTGTAAAGCAACTTATGTGTTTAATCAGTTGTTATTCCTCAGCTTCCTTCGTGTGCCAGCTCTTTGGAATGATGAAGTCCTGACCTAGACAGTAGTACTAGGTTGACAGCTGATAACAAGGTCCTGGACAAGCTTATCTGACTAGTTGCTCGTTTTCAAGGGTACAATTAAGGACATTAGGCTAGAGATATAGTGAACTGAGTCTTTGAACTGCCTTGCATATGAATTCTATATGATCTGCAGGCCAAATATCCCCGTTTTCAAGATGTTTTTAGATCAATGTAACACTTATCTAACTGAAAATGTGTATACTAAAACAGGTTTAAATTTTTGGTCTTAGTTGCAGGATTACTTCTCATTTATCCTACATCAAGTGATCAGTAGACCTAACGCGGGGGAAGCAGATGTTACAGGGAAAGGAGATTCACCTTTCATGTGCTGAAGGCAGGATCCTGTACTAAGCTGAGCCAACTTTAGAACTGTGTAAGTTGTCCTTGGTAGCCTTTGTAGGAAATGGGGGGGAAAAAAACTGCTGTTTTGTACACAACCTTCAGAAGTAATATATCTTAGTAGTTTCAGATCAGTAGTCTTACTATTGAATATAACATTGAGTATACATGAATGTTTATTGTAAGAATCCTCAGAAATGTACTGTTTAACAGAATCTGTTTCCGGAGTAATAAAATTCCAGTAGCATTTTTAAATAATTCATACTGTCAACTTTTATAGCAGAAGATAAGAGTGGTATTTACAAATGATAATTCTAGCCTACTTGAGCCATTCTCCATGATGGCTTTAACGTATGAAAGAAGAGTATTGCCAAAGAGCCAGGCTGATTTTGTATTTGCCTGTTGTTGCCTTCTGAGGAAGGCTTTATCTTTTTCGATAGGTAGGGATGAAACATTCGAAACTAGCTGTCCTCACTAAAACTTAGACTGAGTTACTTGCTTTCGTGCCACTGCATGGCCCACACACATCCTTTTTTTTCCCCTTTACTGAAAGAACAGATGACTTGAAGATTCAAAGAAATCACTGTTACGTGTTACATGCTACCATGATTGTCATGCAGAAAATATCAGGTCTGCCTGGGTCCAAGCAATGATGTAAAGCTGAAATACCTCCTTGCATGTGTGCAGTAGTTTTCTTTGTACATTTTGCTAACTGGTCATCTTCAGTCAGAGGATTTTTCTATGCTGTGGGGCGGGGTACAACATGAGGTTCCTCATAGCTGGCTCATGGATCTGCAGACACAGTGGTGGGACCTTGCCTTGTCCTAGCATATGTACGTGTCTGCATGACCTGGGTATCAGAGCATTGCATAGGAAATGTGCCCAATGCTGTAGAGTCTTGGAAGTCAGGCTCTTCACATTCCTTCAGCTATGGAATTCCTCTTGACTGAAGTTAGTAATGACTTCAAATTTGTTCCAGGGTGTTTGATTTGAGTTTCTTTATTAAATGTCTAGAGCATCTCTCCTATTAACAATAGGCTTAAAGAGTTGGGGCTGTTCAATATGGAGAAGAGAAGGTTCCACCCTTCCAATACCTAAAGAGGGCCTAGAAGAAGGCTGGAGGTGGACTTCTCACGAGGCTGTGTAGTGACAGGACAAAGGGGAATAGCCTTAAGCTCAACGAGGATAAGTTTATGTTAGATCTTACAAAGAAGATCTTCTCTGTGAGCACTTGAACAGGCTGCCCAGGGAGGTTGTGGATTCCCAATCCCTGGGGGTGTTGGTGTGTTCAAAATCAGGTTGGATAGGGCTCTTAGTGACTTGGTCTAGTGGATGGTTCCCTCCCATGTCTGGATTTTTGGAATTAGATGATCTTTAAGGTCCTTTACAACCCAAATCATTCTATGGCTAAAAAAAATAAAAAATTAAAAGGCCTATTGCAAGGCTATATTTTATTTTTCTCTTCTGTCAAAACTGTATCTAAGTCTTCCTCTTTCCTCCATATTTTTCACTTATGTTTCAAAAGTAACCATCACCAGCTGGTCGAGGGAGGGGATTGTCCCACTCTGCCCTGCACTGGTGCGGCCTCACCTTGAATATTGTGGCAGTTTGGGGCACCACAATGTAAGAAAGATACTGAGCTGTTAGAGAGTGTCCAAATGGAGGGCAACAAATGTGAAGGGCCGTGAGGGGAAGCCATATGAGGAGTGGCTGAGGGCATTCCATCTGTTCAGCCCGGAGAAGAGGAGACTGAGGAGTGATCTCATTGCAGTTACAACTACCTTGTGAGAGGAGGAGTAGGGGCAGGCATTGATCTCTGTGGTGACCAGTGGCAGGACACAAGGGAACAGCCTGAAGTTGTGTCAAGGGAAGTTTAGGTTGGATATTAGAAAGAGGCTCTTTACCTAGAGGGTAGTTTGGTGCTGGAACAGGGGAGTGATCATAGCACCAAGTCTGACAGAGTTCCAGAAGCATTTGGATGCACATGGTGTGATTCTTGAGCATGATCCTGTGCAGGGCTAAGAACTGGACTCAGTGGTCCTCATGAGTCCCTTCCAACTCACCATATACTGCGTGATTCTGTGTGAAAACAGTCTTTTGCTGTATAGTTTCTTGATGCATAGCCCACTAATGCAATAGTAGGTGATTTTAAAAACAATCACCACCACACTAAAAAGCAGAATAGGTTAAATGTGAACTGAAAAGCAGAGAGAGGAGTAAATTTCAAACCTCAAATTAAATTTTAGTATATGGCAAAACTGGAGAACAAACTGCACATTACTGTTTTGATAATTTTATGATAGAGTTTTCAAAATCAAGAGTGTCCTCAGAGTAATTTATATGGACTTGTTGGAATCCCTTACACAAATTTGGTACAAGTCAAATTTTACTATATTCTACCGTGTTCATTAAACATTAAAGTGACTTGGTAGATTGACTGCACCAATCATCTTTAAAGTAGTGTCAGATACCGATTATCAAAACTTTTAAAACTTGTACTGTGCACATGGAATTTGGTTATTGAAATCAGTCATAGTAGTTTTTTCTGCTGCAGACTTAAATCCTGGTGAGTTTAGAAACTTTGGATGCAGTGAGTAAGAAATCTGTTATGTTCTGTAAAGTTGGTGAAAGACTTAACATGAGCAATGACAGAAAAAAAATACATACATAAAATGTATTAATTCTCTAAAACATCTGAAAACCAGGAGCAGTTGGCAGCGTTGATTATATTAAACCATAATACAGTACTAAAGATCAGATATTAGGAAAAAAATCTTCACAGAAATGGTCGTCAGGCAATGGAATAAGCTGCCCAGGGAAGTGTTGAAATCACCAGCCCTGGAAATGCTCAAAAAATATGTGGTTGTGTCACTTGGGTCATGGTTTAGTGGTGAACACAGTGGTGCTGGGTTGATGATTGGACTCAATGATCTTAGAGGTCTTTTCCAATCTCAGTGATTCTGTGATTCTTAGATAACGAAGGCAACTCCTCCAATATTGTTCCTATTTGTTTCTTTAAGGTCTCCAAAGGACAGTATCCATGATGCCTTATATCCCATCAGGATTTCAGATGCACAAGGGAATAGGCCTGGATTTCATTGTAGAATCAGGCCATTAGTAGTTGTTATAGAGAGGGTTTTATTTAGTGAAAACTAGCTTTAATTTTCAATTTTGTGGGGAAAAAAAAAAATTAAAAATTGATCTCTATGATGTAGACCCTTACCTTGTGAATATCCTAGGGGAAAGGCCTGTTTTTTTAACATGTTCCAGCCTATTAATGCTTACACTCTCTTGTCCAAGAGATGATCTCAGCAATTCTCTTAAAAGAAGTTTCAGAAAATTAAAGATTTGTCTTTTGGTAGTTCCTGTGTCTCAAAGAGTAAATAAATATGAATTACATGCCTCCTCTCCTCATGATTTTGTAAGTAAAAACATTTCCTCTCAATTTCTATACCTCATTTCAGGTGTCAAGTGCAGCAGTACTACTGATGTTGTAATAGATTCTACCTTACGAATTACGTTTTATTAGAGAATACTTTTTCAGATTGTTTCTGTTTATTAGCAAAGTATCTTCCCATACGAATTTAGATGATTTTGGTTTTGTTCTGAGCTCCTAGCAGAATTCACAGCTCTGAAAGCTATACTACGTCTTGGATGCGTAGTCCTGCTGCAGTTTTGCTGCTTATGCACAAAACAACTGTATTTGCTTTGCACAAGGAGGCAAAAGCATCTGGATTCTCCTATGCAATGGAAGCTAGCCTAACATTTACTTATCCAGGGTTCCTGTCAGAAGATTACTAGCAGAACCAGGAATGCAGTAGATTATTATTAAAAGCAACAGTCTGTCAAGGAAAGTAAAATAAGAAAGTAGATGCTGTCATTGTGAAATAATTTTTTACCATTGGTTAGAAAAGTACAGCTGTTTAGGGACAACTAAGGCAGAGATTTCAAATTCTTCTGCTAGAAATCATTTGTCTGTACTTAAATGATCTAGGAACTTGAAACCTGTTGTATTAACCCTTCAAAAAATGAAAACTTCAAGAATCAGATTATAGTGATAATATGTATTCATGCTTAGGGCAGATGCACAGTAGAATTTCAAAAGTAACAAAGCCTGTAACTCAAACCGTTGGAATGAGCAAAGATGCTCCTCAAAAAAGGGACTGAGAGTCCTGCGGAATAACATTTTTTAAGTAGTACACCTGAAATTCAGTATTGAAGGAAGATTCAGGTTGGACCCACTGAGCTTTAGGCTCTTCACTGATGTGCCAGATTCCATATGGATTCAACAGCAGCTCAGTCATAAGGCAGCTTGATCTAGAATAGGTCAAGTTTAGTCACTCCTTGAAAGTGTCTGTGTGCTTGCACAAGTAAATAGGAGTCCCTAAGGAAATTATTCAACTTAAGTAAATGCTATGAATCTAGCTCTTAATCTCTTTTGCCGTCTCTTGTGCACAAGTGTTTCTCACTTCTGTATCTCCTGGCATTACCTGAGAATTTCAGCTTTCTTTAAATTTGAAATATCTATCCAAAGCTTGAAAAAGACATTCCAGTAGTTCCCAGATCAGAAGGTAGGTTAGTTCCAGGTGCAGAAGATGCAGTATATAATTTTAATTCCTTTTTAAATTTTTATTTTGAAGTTTTTAACTGCCTTGGCCTAAAAGTGGCTGCTGACAATACTGCTGAAATCTGCTGTTTCTGCAGTTGCTAGTTGCATGCATTAAAATAAATTAGAATTCCTACAGGTATCTGATGAAACAATTTAGAATGTTTAGTTTAAACTATTTTTAAGCAGCCACTTCTGCCAGTTTTACTTTACATAAACGATTTAGATTCTAATTTTCATTTATGGGCTCAGCTTGAGTGAGGAATGTTTGCCTCTGATTTTCTTCCTTGATTGGCTGGAGGAAACCATGTGAAATCCACCCTCTTGGAAGGGGATTGAGTTCCCAAAAATAAAAGTTCTGCCAGGCAGCACCAGAGTTCACAGAAACATATGATGCTTTTCCTTGGCATGAGACTATGGAGCGTGTCTGAGGGGAAACTTTTTATCCATGCAAGCATGCAAATTCCCTCTGTGCTGGGGCCACCAATTAGTGCCAAATAAAGTGGCATTTCTTTTTTTCTGATACCTAGTAAGTAAGCTGTGTACAGAGAAATCCATTCTAAACTTTGAAGAATTGTCAATGCTTTTGAGAGAGGGAGGTATCAGTAATTGTTCAAAATGAGAAATTCTGAACCTGAGTGTAAAAGTGAGGTGTAAAATTAAAAAAAAAGGAAAATAAAATAGCAAAAGAAGTTAGTTTCATACATGACAGAATATTTTACTTGTTGGAATATATTTGACTTCAGGGTACCAGAGCCACTTCCCTTGAAAATGTTCAAAGCATTATCTTAACATTTCTTTTGATAGAAGACAGAGTTTTAAGCCTCAGAATTTCTTTCCCTGCTGCTATCTGCATCAAGCAGTGCTGGCCACCCTAGATCCTGCATGCCTGGCTTGGTTAAATGACCTTTTTTTTCCTAATGATAACCTCCTTATTCCTAAGGGAGAACAGATGAATTTTGACAAAGATGGAACAAATCTTTTAATTTAATTAACAGACAAGCAAATGGAAAAGTTATAGAATGTACTGGTTTTAAAGAAAATTAAAAAATCTTTTTTATGCAGCTCCAACATTTCTTCCTATTTAAAGAAAACAAACTGGAAAAACAGCTTAAAATAAAAGGCTACCTCTTCAGTTGTAAATGTGCAATCAAGTATAGAAAGTGTTGAGATTTAGTTTATATATAAATACTTAGATTTCAAGTGACTCTGGGGTGCTGAGTCTCTTGGTTATCAGTTACAGTTTTTTGGTGACAAGGACGTATCTCCATTGTAGTCAACTGGAAAGCAACACGGCTTGAATAACTTTCCCCTTTTAGAATCTCTCGATAGAGAAAACACTTTTTTTTCCATGTTCCTTTGAACAGAATTTCAGAGAACAGGTTCTCAGAATTTTAAATCAAGTATTGTGCTAAAAAATGTTGATCTGGGGCACTATCTCAGAAGCTGAGAAAATCATTAGGTTTAATTAGGATCAAATATTTATTAAGCACTGGTAGATGAATTGAGTCTATTCAATAATGGAGAAATTGTTTGTGGGTAATTTGCTGTAGTAGTAACACATGAGGCATGCATGATTGAATAAATCTGCACGGAGATTTTTTTTTCCTTCTGGGTTGTTTTTCATCTAGAGTAGCAGTTTTATTTGCATAATATATTTTTCCATCATTCTTAGATATCTGAATCAAAATTTATTTTGAAGCCTCTCTTGTTAAATTGATAGATTAAGCTGCTTATAAAGGTATTAGACACCATTCTTAAGAATAATTTTTCACCTGTAGTAAATATAAGTGCAGGGAAACTGGTGAGATGATGAGAAATGAGTTAACCCATGAAGAGTTTGTGCACTGCATCTTTAGTGTCCGAGTATAGTATTCCGTGATAATGTAACAAATAAGAAGCATCTAAGAACCCAGGTAAGAAAACTAAATGTGAATTATAGCTGAGACTTTTTTATTATAACCTATTGGCTAAATTCTGCCCCTATCATTGAGATATGTTTTGTGTTGATTTACTGGAAATCAGTCACTAATGAGAATAAAACTACAATTTAAAACTTGAAGTCTATAACTTCAAGATGCAACTTTGATTTTTTGCAACAAACATTGTTCTTACTGAGGGCTAGAATTATGACTGTCCTCATTGTCTTATTTTGAAGCTACATTGCTTTACTGTGTCTTTAGTAGTCACAAATAGATGAAATCAAATATAAATATACAAGATGGTATGGGTGAGCTGGATGGAGGAAATGCTTCAGCCAGCAGTGGTCTGGATTTATTTATCGGCTGTATGACATTCTCTAGATGGATGCTAAAGCTTTACATGTGGTACAGGATTTCAGAAGAATTTCAAGCAATTTTTTTTCGAGTCTTAGTTCTAGAATAATATATCAAGATTAATAACAGTAAGCACTGATCGTGGGGCAGTCTGACTTTTTTTCGAAAGAAATTTTAAAATTAGGGCTGATCTTTTCTGAAAACAAGAAACACTGCTCAAAGGAAGTTAATTTCTGTGCTTAGTCTCTAAACTCCAAAGAAATTATCTTTGCAAACTAATGAAGGAAAAGTTAAGCCTTGTAGCCTGTGGCACCTCCTTCAAAGCTTTAAATGTAAATGGAAGAGTTGGAATTAGGTCAACCATTTTCTAGATATATTTTTCTAATAGTGTTTAGAATCCTACCGAAGCTATAGAAAGCAGTTAATTTCTGCCTCTAAATTTGTGAAGGAGCAGTGGAAGAAGAAAGCTGTGTGAGAGTGGTCTCATGGCTTTGAGTGCAGCATGGCATTGTGATGGCATTTCAGTTTCAGTCTCTTAGTCATCATTAAAAACGTAATGGAGTAGTTTCATCCGTGCTAGTAAAGTGATGAGTTCAAAAATGAGGGATTCACACATGAAAGACACTGAAGTACTAGCTAAGGTCTCTGTTTGCCAACCACCCGCACGGATCAATGCTTGTGATCCCAGCAGTAGCCAGCCCTGTTCAGTATTTAAGTAACAAGTGAGAGGAGACTGCAGTTTTTCAATTTTAATAAGGTCACTGTATTTTAAGTGCTGTCTTTGGCTGGACCAAAGACAATGTGTACAAACCCTTAGATGCTTTCTCACTGAGTAAATGCTTTGTGCAATCTGTGACAGCAGCCTAGCTGTTTGCCCTCAGATCCCCCAAATGCATGCAGTCTGGTAACTGATTTAGCACAAGGACAGCCTTAATATTAGCAAAAAGTGATTGTAAACAAGCCAATACAAAAGTGCTTAGTGGTGTTAAGCCACCGAGGATTCTTTCTCAACTGGGTGCTTCCAGATGGTCAAGAAACCCCAGCTCAAGTTTTTGCATAGTGCTTTACATTCTGTTGTGTCTGACCTGAGTGATTTCCAGTAAACTGTGTTAACTTTCTCCTGGTGCACTAAGCTCATGACACTAGGATGTCCTCAGAACTAAATCTGGGCAAATAAGGTACTTGCTAAAGAAAAAAAATGAGTGTGGGAAATTTTTTGATGGATATTGAAAAAATGGTATTTCCAAACAGTGTTCTGTCATAGGGTAGAATTGTTTTTATTAAGTTCTGTCCAAATATTCTACGTGGCAAACTATCTGAGGTAACAGCAGATGCATACTTTGTAACTTAGTAGTGATGCCACTCAAAACAGGATGTGGGACTTTATCTAGGAGACAAACTAAGAAGATGCAGAAGCTGTTTGAATTCTGGTAGCAAGGGCAGAGATGTGTTTTTGGAAGTTTTTGTTGTATTTGGGGATAATACTTGGGTAGGATGAATCAGCAGCTGCTCTGAAGCTTGCCACATCTTCCGAGCTTAGGGAAGTATTTAATGGTTCCTGGTGTCATACTTAGGATTTACTTGTATAGCCAAAAGGTAAATACGTGTGCAGAAACAGGAATTTATTGTTAGTCTGTCAATGTTGTAAATTCAATCTACATAGATTAGCACAAAGCCTGTTGCTTTTTAATAGTAATGGCAAGGATTTTATTCTGTTCTGGATGTGGCAACAGAGGCATAGAAATTTGAAGTTTCATGTTGCTTGACTACCATCTTCAGTTTTGAGTTGAAAGGCCTTAAAGTCTTAGATTTTCTTGTGTGCATCTAGAACCTTACTCCTGTTGGAGTTATTGGCTGCCCAGTGTATACAAGCAGGTTTGCTTTCCCTTTTGTGTTTACCAAAGTAAATTTAGTAGAAGTTTTCCATGTCAATTATGTTTTTTAACAGTTTTCTAATTTCTTTGAGTGAATATTTAGTTATGAGGCCTCCAGTTCCATCACTGGTTTTGGAAACAGTCCATTTGTAATTCATCTTTCAATTGAAACTTAGTCTCTTTATAACAGAGTTGCAATTGCTCTGACCAGAGAGCTGATCTCTGCATAGGACAGTGATTCAGAGAGAAACTTATGCACTTACTGTATGGCATCCTGTAAGTAGCTTTAATTGTATTGACCTTTAAAGAGAATATGAGTAATCTACAGTTTTTAACCAAGGAATAAAAAAACCCCACACCACAAAATAGTGTCCAAAAAGTACTTTCAAGTAGAATTATCTACAGGTAGGCAGCACTGAGACTGTTAGTATGGTGAAAGTGCCCTTTATTTGGCAACAGTAATAAATGTTTGTTCACTATTAAAAGAATATCAATTGTATACTGGAACTGCACAGTCTGTCAAACAAATACAACAAATACGCCTGTGTAAAATGAAGAGGAAATTGACTTTTCCATATTTGTGAACATACATTTCTCTCTTCTTTGGGGGAAGAATATGCATTAGTTGCATATATGGAGCTTTGTACCAGAAAAATGTGAGGACTAAAATCTCTGTAAAACTGAAAGCAGATCTGTCAATTTTTTCTGCAAGAATGTCTTTTTCATTAGAAATATGGACTTATTGTCATGACTACCCAACAGCTGTTGCTTAAAAACTCCACTCTGAGGACACCAGCTGAACCACTCACTGTGTAGATTGAATTGGAATAAGCATGTCTGATGAGCAGCTGAGAATGATAGCTAGAAGGCAAAACTCATGACAGCTGGACCAGTGAATGTAGACCCTCATGCTTAGTGTTGTCAAAGACCAGCAGTTGAGGTCCTGGTAAGTAGATAGCCATGGTAGAAGCGTACAGAAGACACAGGATGCTTTTTCAAACATGGCCTGTAATTATACGCACCATTTCATGTATGTGATACTAATTGCATACATAATTTCTGCCATGCTGGTCCTTATGTTTGCTCAACTGTGGAATTTACATGTGACTTTTCTTTGTGCATATGCAAATTTTATCACTTATTTTCACACAAAATCATCTGACAAACAGTGAGAGCACATTGCATAATGCACCAGGGTGTACTCATCTGTGGGCTGAGTCAAGGCTATCCCAAAATCATATCCAACCCTTCCAGACTGGTTGTGAAAGAAATTACTGGAAAACTATTATGTGTGATCAAACCACAGTGTTTTAAATTATTATTTTTTTCTCTGTTCTTTTGTTTTCCAGGAAGAGTATGTCAGATGCTGCATTGATTTAAAGCATCATCTAGGTATTGGTGATGGTCTGTACAATTCAATGTGGCTAATGAAGCACTGCATGCTACCTTCAGGGCCATAACTATGGCTTGGCATAAAAATATGACCTTGACATTCTTTGAGCTGAACTGGTCGATAGGAAATGACTACAGTTTGTCATCCTATATAATCACAGGGTGAAAACACATTATATTCCCAAACACAAAGAGAAGTAAAAGCTGAAAAGTGACTTACTACTCTTAAGTAAACTGCACTTTTCCATTTCCTATTGTATGAAATACTCTTTGTTGACAAGTTATGTTTGATTTGGCATGATCAGACACTCTTTTCAGGTGATTAATGGATAGACACAATCATATGCTAGGTATTCTAATTCTGGCAAGATACAATTCATTGAAATGCCTTTTATCTTTGTGGGATACCTTCCTGGTCATCTCGAAGGAGGTTGCTTCAGATATGTGGGAAAAGAGCAACTCCAAAGTTAAAACTTGAGGCCTATATGGGTTGTAGTTATGTTCAGAATTTAAAATAAAGAATGGAAGAAACTCTAGAGTAGTGCATTAACTTTTCATTTCCATTTTTTGTGAGAAACTGCTTACTTATTCTAAAACATTAAATCTGAAACAGTCTTTTCACAAGTTCAGTTCTGAGATACTTTTGCAGATCAAATAGAATAAATTGAACTCTTAAAGTATGCATCTGTTCCTGGAATGACAGGGATTTAATAGATTAATTCTGGTGGAAAATGTAATTCCAAACAAAATTCTTGACACCACACTACAGTTCATAGCTGAATTAATGTTAAATTCTTAGTGGCTCAAGAATTACATTGTTCTAGAAGTTTAAAGCAATAGGGTTTTTTTTAAAAACGGCCTCCATTTACATGCTTCCCTTCAGTTTTTGTTGGTGATTATGATTCTTGCCTCCTTTTCAAACTAGTAAATCAGTCAAAAAGACACAGACACTGTCTTTGTGTTTCTTGTCCCCATTTTGAGAACTGAATGTGTACTTTCACCTTGGCTGTGTTGTTGGTTGAAATCTTGGAATTTGTTGCAGTAATAGGTAATGTGTGTGGATTTTGCTGCTGTTTTAAGTGCGTTGTTCCTCACTGCCTTCTGGTGGAAGCTTTGGGTCTGTGCTTTTTCTTGGCAGACCTTGGCTTTAACTCTTTTGGCCAGCTGGATGCACTTGAGAAGCTCTCGGGGGTGACTGGTGAGCAGCGTAGGCTTCTGTTAGTTTACCCGAGAGTGCTACAAGCAGCATGGCTCTACAAAGGCTCTTATAATACTGCTTTATTTACATCCCATTATGTGAAGTGAAGCTCTTAAATGTTTCCTGGTCTCAATAGGGTGTGGAGGTAGCCCAAAAATATAAAGATCATGCCAAAATGTCTCCAGGCCTGGTCTCTTCGTCAGCTCTTTCTCCAGTCGTCTTTTTTTTTTTAGACTGGGCTTTGTCTGGCATTGGCCTTTTCCTACTGTATGTCTTTTCAAATCTGAGATTTCTTTTATTCTTCAGCAAACATTTTACTCCTCCTCCTCTTTCTGAGATCTGGTTTTCTAAAAAAAGCGACTGCAAGTAAGCCTCACGCTTTTCAGTAGTTGATTACATAATCTATTACTTTGACATCATTCAGCACATTATTTGCCACTTTGGTCTCTTAGAATTTTAGAGGCAAAGAGAGGTTAATCCTGGAGTTACACATACCATGAGATTTGAATGCTCTCACCTAAGTGCAAACCATCAAGTGCTACTGACTGTGTGTTGTTCCTGGTCTGGAAGATATTTAACTACATTAGCTCGTTCAGTGCTGTAAAAGTGTTAAAGTACAGTAAGAGTTCATAATTGTGTCAAGATTTCCCAGGCAACTGGAGAGATTTAGTTTCTTTGCTCCAGTACTATGCTATGTGTGGCTTTGTCTTGTGAACAGCAGGTACATTGTTGTAGGTAAATCATGACCATTGTCCTGATCTTTCAGGCAATTCTGAGGTTAGTATGCTGTGTGTAGGATTGTTTATACTGTTTATATTTTGTAGAATTCATGTTTCTTTTTGTAAAATATTTATAAATGTTTTAGGAATTTGTAGTTGCAGGGTTCATGTAGAGGCTGTGGTGATGTGGTTAATTACAGTGAATATTGGATGTAGTTGTTATACACAAGCTGGTTTCATTTATACTTTTTAAGGAGTCCAAATTAGAAACTCTAAAATTAATTCTTGCTGTATCAATCCATGGAATCATCCAATAGAATTTGTTTACATTCCCACACGTTTTGGTGTTTCTGCTTTATTCAGGGAGGTGTATAATTTTTACTTGCTTCAGAGAGTCATGCAGCATGGGAAGATGGATGAGCTGCGGATTTTGATTGTTTTAAAAGCATGCGGCCAAGCTCATAGCTTTGCCTTTGATGCTACAATCTTAGTAAATAATTTGGCTAGACATTGAACATCTGCGTCATTAGCCTTAACAAAAAATGCAAATAAAGAGAAAAAGGAGCTTTACAATTTTTAGCTGTGACGCATTTGCATGCATTCTTCTCTTAGGCTGCTTTGACTGTTTAGGGTACAGAGACACTCCTCCCTGAATGACATAGGAAAACTGTTTCCAAAATGTTTGACAGACAGGGTCCAAGCCATAATTTACTTCAGTATAGAAATTCAGACTGCTGTATTCTATATGGAACCTAGATAGAACAGTGAGCTTGGAATCTCAGAAAATCCTTAAGGGCCCGTAGAAGGAAATTGTATGTGCAACAAGGATTCAGATAACCTGAACAAGCAGCGCATAATAGGCCTAGTCCTGTAACAGACAACATGTAAACATGGCACTGTACCTGCACTAGTAAGATGTGCGTGGGAAAATGTTGGAGCCTTGCTACTCTTAAGGATTAAATTCTCTTTTGTGCTGTACTATGCTTTAGAAACCTGGGAGTTTGGAATGACGCCAGCTTGAGACCTATCGGGAATGGCAATTGAATGTTACAAACATGCACTTAAAAAGTGTACTAAACTCAGCAGTGTGATTATTATATGTCTTGGTATCCCCATGTAAAGACTGTATACTCATTTACATGCTTGGCCTCCCTGAGAATTCTGCAAGAAATTGGATAGCAGGTGTTGGCACTCATATATCTGTTGTTAGGGGGAATTTGCTTCTGAATGCTCTGTCTTATTAACAAACAACACTGTACCTCTGTTAGTTAAATATTTTTCTGTTTACTCTTGTTAGAAATTGTGTTCTGAATTTGATTTTGTTCAGCAGGAGTTGTTTGGTGGTCTTGCTGAATTGGTGTGTTTGTTCCCCTTGGTTTCTCTCTGAAGCACATCTGCTGTTTATGACATTCATCAGTTACACCGAGCAGCACCAAAGAAAGATATATAAAAGCTCAAGTCACCTCCCCATTGTTTAAAAGCTGACAAACAAGAAGTGTTCAATTCTTAACTTTATAGGTGTTTCCTTTTATTTTTTAAAATGAACAGTCTTTCTTGGTTTTATTTCTCTTCTTTGAGCAGCTAGTAAAATATTTGTATGCAATAAAAAAATACTGAATATTTAGAATGAGCTGTGTTTGTCTGCATTGTTCCCACAACTACTATATGAGGCTGACATGTTCTCTCGAGGCCTTGAGTTTTCCATCATCTATGTTTTATTAGCGTTGTTACTTAACCCATTGCAGAGAGTAAAGGAGGGGTGGGGGATGTCTGTTCTTGCAGTCATCGGGATGCTTGCTTCTGTCATGGAATGTTTTCTCCTAACGTGTTATAATTTGAAATAGCAATCAGCATACAGTTAAGTGTCTGTAGAGCATGGTGTTTAAATGTATAGTGACCAAATCCTATATGTAAGATAGGAAGGACAAATTAAGATGCTGGATTAAAGTGAGCGTATCAACAAAATCTGACATTTGGAATTTATCAAAGGCAGAGAATATTAAATCTTAGCAAGCTATGCCTGTTTGGCCCTAAGGTTTTGTCACATTGTCATTGATGTGAGCGTCTTGGTATTGCAGATAGTTTTTGTGTGAAATAAGGTGGGGGCAGGTTCTGAAGAAAATGGGATTTTTTTGTCAGCTCTTCAAATGAGCCAGGTACCCTTATCTACATCTGCTGTCTTCTTTTACTGTTACCATAAATACAACCTTTAATAAGCAGAAATGAGGCAAACCAATAACAAAGAACTTTTGAGAGGCTCTGGGAAAAAAACGCGAATAAAGGAGCCTACACAACATTTGGTATGATTTCTCTTTATTTCTTTAGGTATGTTAGATGCTTCATTTCTAAAGCTACTACTAGTAGTTTGTTTGTCAGTAGAGAACAGCTATAAATACGTAAATAAACCACAATAATCTGTCTTTAGAAACCATTATTAGACTATGCCATGTGTCAAATATTTAATAGCATTAAAATAAATCACTAATTTTTTAATGTGTAACAGTCTTATTATTCTGAAAGACTGTTGCACCCTTCTGAATTCAGAGGTGAATACACTTGTTTTAGGTTTTTTAATTACTCTCTTCTGCAATAGATTCAGTTTTTTCAATATTAATATAATTTCATCTTTATCATGAGGTGTGATCAGTACCAAATGTTAACTGCCAGCTACTTAAATTATTACTCTTCTTATTCAACTTGACAGCTAATTTGCAAACTCTCCATCCCCCCCACCACATGTGATGCTTCAACTTTTAGTATGGCTGAATCCTCTGACTCCAGCTGGAAATGTAAATTTAATGTGGTATGATCAGGATTCTTTTGCATAAGCAACCGTATTCAGTATATTAGAGGCCAAGGATATACGTGACTTCTCATTCAATGCAAACTGGAAAAACAGAGAAAGAAGCAAAGGACAAATAATCTTGTGGATTCACTGGAAATTTATGTCAGTATGAACAATCAGGCAGGTAGGGAAGTCTGACTTTATAGGTTCCCAGCCAGTAGGGCTGCCACTTTGTAACCACATACCAGAAAAAAATGCTTGGATGCTTTTACTAAATAAAGATATGTTCACATCAAGGAGTTTGACCGACAGTTTTGTAAGCTGAAGTATTGTTTATTCTTAGAAAAGAAACAACATCTTGTGTCTAGATATGGAAAAAATATTTGGAGTGGACATTTTTGGAATGAACTAAAGAAAGGCGTACAAAAGGTTTGACAAAGCAGAAAGTGTAAAAATATCCCTGAACTTACTCCATTGCAGAACTCCAGAGTTAAGGCTGCTTTTCCAGGTCCTACAGTAGCCAAAAAATTGTTTAGGCTGCTTTTAAGACAAGCTAACTGTGCTCAGTTAACTGCGTTCTAAAAATCTGTTTCATGTGAGGTTTCTTTCTGAGGCCTAAATCTAGCAGATTTCTACGGTGCATGGTTACTTACAGCTTGGGAATAATCCCATCCCTATACAGAAAAGCCTGTGTTTATATCTTACAGAAGGCTATGGATTCTGTGATCATATATTAAGGACTTTGAATCAGAGCCCGAATATTTTTAAATGAGAAAGCTAAATATGGAAACCTGCTACAGGCCTGGTATTAGCCATAATTACAGCTTCAGATACTTGAATCAGAAAGCTTAATTTCTCCACAATATGCACAGATCTGTGTCTACTGACTGCACCATAGCAACATCTATAATACGGAAAACATCAACACTGCTGTCAATAGAGAAAAATTATCTGTTGGCGGTAGTTTTCCTTCGCCTTGATTTTCTTAATTTCTCAGCTTCTTGAAGATTTTCTCGTGGCAGAAAACTATTGTGTCATAGAGAATAATTATATCATTCAAGGCTGAAATTGATAAGTAGGCAGTTCTTGGGCTGCTGCTTCTATTTAACATGCTGGGAGCAAAGCTCACCCTCGGCCTTCTTATTCTGTGTGCAAATTCCACATATTATGCCTGAACAATTGACAGCTGCGGTGGGACTGCAGGATACCAAACAGAAGATGCACAAAGCCCAAGATGATCCTGCATTTTCTTCAAAACTGATGCATCCTCAGTGCTGTAGTCATACTGTAATGTTGTGACATCATAATGTAACATAGCAGCGTGACATAGGATTAGTATAAAGGCTTGAAGCTAATGTTCTCTTTTGAGAATCTGTAAAAATGAAAGGTTCTTTTCAGACCTTTGCATCCCTCAGATATGGTTTACAAGATGGATGACAGCCTCATCTGTCTTATGACAGAAGAGGAAACTTGCTTTAGGCTTTTTTATCATCCAGCTCTCATGTACCCCTTTTGCCTGCCTATTCTTTTAGGGAAGGTTGGATTTTCAGCAAAGATGACTAAGATCGGCTGAGGCTTCCGTGCCTTTGAGAGGAGATAATCTGCCTGGGTACTGTGCTGTCTGAGCAGGCTGTAGGCAAGGCAGGAGTGGTGTTGCTGCCTTTCCCTTCAGCTCATCTCTCTTTGGTCAGTGTGTCAGAAAGCATTGCATTGCTTGGCTGATGCTCACTTATGGAAAATGTCTGATGCAGCAGTTTTATGCCATGGAACAAAAAAGTGGCTACAATAGTTGTAAGTTATTCCATTCTTTGAAGAAAAGTCAGGTGTCACTGCATATTTTCTGTAATACTTGGAATTTAATACCTTTTCTATTACTCGGTATTTACTCTGGGAAAGAAATCAAATTAAAAAATAATAAGCATGCATATCTTAGCATGGCTACTAGTCTTGCTTCTGGGGCCTTGTGGACTTCCACTACAGTGACTTAGTTTCTTCTTTCATGAGGGAGTAAAAATTCAAAATATGTTTTCCTGATTTTTCTTTTACATTTGTACTTTTAAGAATGTGTAGGACTCGTATTTTCGGATACACCTTTCTCAAATATGATCTGAACATTTCCTCTTAGTACATGCAGGATGAAAAGATTTTAATGAAAGGGTTTAATGAATCTCATGAAACAATTGTTTACATACAAAAAGCTATTTTCACATATGTGGGCTGGGGATATTTCTGAATAGGACCCACAGTCATCTAATTAGACACGCATGGTATTAGTAGGCATTTGTAGTACTCACAGGACTAGTCCAAGGACAAGGGATCCCTGCTGAAAATTTTCCATTAAAAAGATAATTGCATAGCACAAGGCCTTTCTAAAAAGCTTGCCTACATTTTTTCTTGTTTTTAATTAGGTGCTGAGGTCTACATCTAAATAGACTGAAAATAGAAAAAGGATTTACTTTTGTAGGCAGTAGGACTAATCATGCTGGTAGTGACTGTGGAATTGTGCAAGATTCAAAACAGAGTGATTTGCTTATGGTTTTATGATCTGATGATCCTGGTAGAGTTAAGTGTTTGGTGTATACTGATGAATTATTTCATATTTTGCATTGCAGTATGAGAGACCTGTCTCTGGCTAGTTAACACCTGCAGTGTGTAGGTGTATGCTACCAGTACCGGGAGGGTCTAAGTGTTATTTTTTCTTAAGATGAGATTTCCAGGAATCTTAATTCTCCACCGTTGCTCTCTTGGGTTCAGCTATATGAAAAGTTGATGAAGGGAGAGAACACTGTCCATTCTGGTATGCCCCTTAACAAGAGCTAATCAGAAAAAAATGGCTGATTTTTGTGTTAGCTTTCTTTAAGAATTTTTTTAAAAAAATTAGGGAAAAAAAAAGAAACCCACCACGGACTAAACTGGGAAAAAGGCCATTAAATAAATTAAAATGTTGTTATCACTGTGACTGGTAACATCAATATGAGTTACTAAAACTGGATAGTTAAAGAGGAATTTTCACGTTTTCAGTCAGAATTGGAGAGCAACCAACGGAGGGATTAATGAGGTATTTTTACCATGATATTTAGAATCTAAAAGAAGTGCATTAAATTATGGCAAAGTCAGAGGGGCTCAGTGTATGATCTCCAGGGTACATTGAAGTAATCTGTTACTCTCAGTCAGTGTAATGAAGGAAGGTGTAAGGACTTAGCTGTAGCCTAGTTATGAAGGAGATGAGAGAAAAATTGCATGCACAGCTTAAGGTGTTCTGTTATAAACCTTACCTGGTTGTGGTAATGGCAACACATGGTAATACCACAAGGAAGATAGAAATTAGAATGGTGTGAAATGTGTTTTGGCTCTTTAGATTGCCTTTCTGCTGAGAGTGTAGCATGCTTAATGAAATAATAACTTTTTTAATGGGGAAAGCACCTCCAGATTGAGGAATGACACTAGATTTCAAAGTATCTTCAGCAGAATTGTAGGATGGAAACTAAATTTGCTTCTCAAGGCCTTAGCAAGGGCTGGAAGAAAAATACAAAATATGTTTGCTGTGCCTTTGTAGGAGTTCTCAGTAAAATGACTATTGCAGGTTGGACCTAGCAAAGATGCAGGGCCACTATAGGAATGGTAAGTTACAGACACAGTACTATTCTCCTTGGGCTGGGTTTGGGGAATTGGAAAGACAGTACCTGGACTTTGGAAGTCCTGGTCCTTTCACAGGGAACAGCGGACAGCTGATAATTCCTGCCACATGCACATCCTTGCACGTAGATCAATGCACTTGTGTCAGTTTATGCTTGTTGGGGAGACCAATTCAGAACACAGCCCAAGGACAGAATAAAATGTTCGAGAATTTCTGATAGTTTCCTGTGATATGTTTGCAGTTCCAAAAAGGTTTTTTTCAGAAACATTATAAGTGCACAGAGACTAGTATTTCAAGATCTGTAATTAGCTAAAGATGCAGGTAGCCACACAATGGAATGTTCTAAAAGTGCCTGTCCTTCCAGCTACTGCCCATGTCAATTTTCATGAGCTTTTGAGAATCATAGGAGGGTGTTTGTGTAAACCTTATGCCACAAGAAGCAAGTTAATATACACATGTATCATTTTTACTTCTTGGAATGTAGGTCCGTGCAAGAGTTAGCTCTTTGACCAATTTTTAGATAGCAAAGTATAGCCGTAAAAATAGAGATGTCAAGAAGACTTGGGATGGCCTTTGGATGTTAATTTTTCTCCCTTTTAGAAAAGTGGTAACCTTAGTCACAACGGAAGAACACAAATGTGTGCTGAATGCACAGCAGCAAGTAGGTCCCATAAAAAACCCAAATTAGGTCAGACATTGATGAGCAAACTGATCCCAGCTGATGCATAGTGGAACTGTGAGTTAAAGCATTGGACAATTCTGTTGAGGAAAAAAAAAGTAGGTGATCTACCTATTTCTGTCTTTGCTGCTTTCAAATGTATGTGATAACCTCTTCTGTGTTAGGTTTTCCCTTACTCTTAATTGGAACATTGTTTTAGCAGATCAGAAAGATGTTAAACACACACACATCTCCCATAAAAAGCAATCTCTTTTAAAAGAGAGACAAAATTTACTTCAGAATTAAAAAGTGCTTTAGATGTGTTTATGGAAATGAAAAGAACTTCAAGCTTGTGTTTTAGTCATGCTTCGCCTTGACTCAGGCCTTGAGTCTGTTTTCAGCTGCCAGTTTCTGGTTGTGTGATGGTGTTTTTTCACTACTTATATTAAGAAACTGAGTAAACAGTCTGCAGAAAATCAGTCAAGCTTCTTTCATCGCAAATGACCAGTGAAAATACGTAGTGAAAAGTTAACTAAGACACCTGTCATATATGTGGCCACTTTTCTTTCTGTGTTAGTGCTTGCACTGTGAGTTGTTTACATGATGCGATAGATTTGCCAGTTAATAAATTAGCTATAGCTGCTGAACATGAGTCTCAAAAGCTGTTTACCAGTGTCCATTTATGTTTCTCTGCAATCATTCTGAATCTTTTTGAATTTATGACCGGATATGTAGGACCTTTCTGCCAGAAAGGCTGGAATACTAAAATTTCTAAAATGCTCAGACCGATCCAGGTAGAGTGGTATATGGTGGCAGAGCCCAGAAATAGTGGGTCAGCAATGTAGTCTGTAATCACAGATCTTGAGTCTTCGGTGTGATGGTTTTTCATGGACACCTCTATAGGAACTTTTGTTGTTTTCTGCTGTCTAAAAAAAAAAATCACCAATTTGCTTAGCTTGTGCCAAAAATGAGCTTGTGAATAATAAAATTGTGTCAACATACTATAAACAACCCAGTACAGTTTATTGTAGATGAAGCATGGAAGTTTATATTCTAAAGTTGAGCTAGAGAAAATGAAAATTTCCATTGCCTCTGCAGTGATCACTCACTCTACTGATGATTCACAATAAGCAGTTGTTCAGGATGCACTCTAGAGAATGTCTAAACCCGTTCTTCTTCCTATGTTTGTTTATTTCTGTCATTTTCTTGTTGAGATCATTAAGGTCGTTTTATGTCATTTCCTCCTCTCCTGCTTTCTGTTGGGGTTTTTTTGTATTTTAGGAGGCTTGTTGGTTTGGTGTTTTGATTGTTTGTTTTTTGGTTTAGGTTTGGTTTTGTTTTTATACAATGCAAAAGAGCCGCCCTTTTGAGCCGCCCTATTCTCTTGATATGCAAAGTCATGCTGTTCAAACCTGCAGCTCTGGAACTTCCTGAATTCTGACAGGCTGCCCACCTGTACATCTAAAGCACAAAGATAGAAAGTGTGCGAAGAGTTAACATGTGGCCGCAGATGCAACCTGTAACTTTTATCAGTACATCTTATTGCCGATCTCCCAAAGCCGCATGATTTCAAAAGACTGCTCAGAAGATGCTGGTTAAATTCACTTAATGGCTGGTGAAACTTAATTCAAAAAGGGGTTTTGTCTGTGAAGAGTGCTGAAATATAATTGAAACTGGTCATATGTTTAACAAATTGTCATTGCCAGACTTCATATTGATTCTTTGTTCTCACACTTAGAAATGGGTCCAGGTACTCTGAGGTGCAGTCCAGTACCTAGAATTGTGTGGTTAATTTTTTCTGACATCCTTTATAGATACATTTTTTAACGAAAGTCTTAGCAGTCTATACTAAAATAGCAAAAAATTCATTAGCGTGTGCTCCACATTGTCCCATGTGTCTACTGTGACTTAGTTCATGTCTCAAAATTGCCACTTTTTGCTCTCCAGAAGAATTTTCCAGGCTTCTGTCAAATGCCTTTTAAAAGTCTAATCAAAAGCAGTGCAGAGAAAATAACTCTTATAAAACTGCTGCCTGCCTTCTTTCTTAGTAAACTCTTCCCATGTCTGTCTGTCTGCCTGGAGGCACCTGCAAGAGCTGCAAAGATGAATCAGACACGCAGTGGAGTAGTACTGCTCAGCTGCTGGGACACTGTGAAAGCCCTGACCTCTGAGTGACTTGCTAACTCTGCATCCAGTGGAAGCTCAAAACAATGAATGCCTGTCCAGCTACACCCAGATTTGTTTCCTGCTGTCATACTTGAAGGAAGTCCGCTCTGTATGGGACAGCGGCTTGCAAAAAAGTTCTCCAGCAGCCAAACAGTAATGGCTGAAAACAACACAACTTATTGGTGTTGATGCCCATTCCCTTCATATGTGTGAGTCATATGTGCAAAACTGTGTGAAATGAAATTGTTGCTAAACACAGGTAGCCAAGTTATGTTGGAATATGGCAGTTCACTTTATTTGAGTTTATATTCGCCTAGCCTAGCATTCTTGAAGAAGGAAGAAAATAGTTTGATGAACTTCTAGCCACTGTAGGGATGAATGATGAACTCAAAAGTCCTGTGGTGCATAACTTCTTAGAAGAAAAAATTCAAAAGTATCATTTTGGTAAAGCTAGGCCTACTTTTCTGTGGATCTCAACATGCACTTTCTAGCTTGGTGGGTAGTGTGTGGCTTTTTAACAGCAACTTTCTTGAATAGCATATCAGCTCATATATAGTATGGAAAATTTCAGAGATGAGAAATTGAGATCAGTGGAGGTGAGGGCTTTTCATTTTCCCATGTCAATTATTCTCATGATCAGGGCTTGACTCGAAAACAGAAATGCTATTTGCTTGTATGTGTGGTGATATTTAAATAACAATTACAACATCGATCTTTGTTACTTCAGTAAAATAACGTCTGTACCAGTGAAGTCCTCAGGACCTGATTCAAATATTCTGGTAATGGTTAGCTCTTAAAAGGAAATAATTAATATTTTAAAAATAAAAGTGAAGTTCTTAATATAAGCTGTTACGATTACGTTTTCAAAGCACAGAGGTTGATGAAGTACAGCAATGCAGGAATCTTGCTCCTTTGCTCCGAGTACCTTTTTCTACAACTGTGCTCACTGCATTTCTATTTTAGAATTTAAGTCTTTAGTTGTGGAATTATATAATTAATGGAGGGAAAGGAGTGACAGTTTTGTTCCTTTGAGATAGAATAAACAAAAATACTTTGCCTCTGAATCAGGCTGTCTTCATGTTGTGAAGTCAGGAAGCCATTAGATATATTTGGTGATATGGAAATAGTACTTCTGTAATGGGAAAACATTAAACTAGCGTAAGAAATTTGCATGCATTTGATAATCATTGATATGTGCAATGTATCTTGCTCTTGGAAATTGTACTAAAAGCTGAAGCAATGCATAGGGGAAAAGGGGTAACAGAATTGCTTTTTGATAATGGTTGATACTTACAGCATTTTTGACAAAAGTTCCTTGAATTTTATAATAAAGTGATACTTTGGAGACTTTTGTATAAAATTTACTAAGACCCTGTATTAAATCACTGAGCCATGTTCTATGTGTGAGAATTTAATTCTACAAGCAGAGAGGTAAAACTTTTGTATCACAATAGCCGTTCTGGCCTTTGCTGTATGGTAATAAAACAGTATATCTTGTTCTTCATTAATGTTGACAGGGCACTACAAATTGTTATTTGGTGCACAGCATTAAGTGTAGACATCTAGAGGTTACTTGTGGGTGATTTATTAATGGGTAGTAGTAGTTCATATTTATGTAGTCTCTTGAGGCTTAAATTAAATGGAAAAAAACCCCAATTATGTATTATGTTCAAGGTCATAAATGGTGAAAGAAATCCTGTAGTAAGCAATGTCTGGTTTCACAGGGCTGTTTTGTTTGAAACTTTTTTAGTAAAAGTGTGAAAATTAAGAGATTGAATCCTAAACTAGAGTAATAGGGCATCATTGACCTCAGTTGAACTACATGGTTTATAAAAGCTGTGGAAAGAGCAGTAAGTATTTGCATTCTTCAGTATTTCTAGGACTGGAAGATAGAGAAAACATCTATGACTAGAAGAAAAACAGAAAAAATTACAGGTGTGTTAAAGAAAATGGTACATTTTACTTTGGAGTCAGACTCTCTTTTGTTGCTAATATTATCCAAATAGGTATTTAGTAACTTTGAAGACACACTTTTTACTCTCAGTTCCTTTAAGCAAAGCTTGGGTGCTATTTAAATGGGGCCAATACCCTACTCTTGTGCAAAACTTTGGAGGTCGTCGGGTTTAAGTACAGTTTCCTTGCTTTTAGCAGAAACAGAGGACTTGGTGCTACACGCTTACATGCTTGCATGCTAAGTGAAAGGTTTCTCCTTGGAGGAATGTAACACGTAGCATTTAGTTCTATGTGCCTATGGAAATGAAGAGGCTTTAGACGTGCATGGGGAGCTTTTGTACAAGTGTAGGTATTTGGGAGAGGTTTGACTGATTGATACTAGAAATGAGGTATGTAATAGCAGCTTTCTACAGCCACTTAACTGTGATGGAGGATATGACTGAGGTACGTATTTGTGCCTTTTCTTGCTCTGTAAGTAGGTCATAGCTTCATCTGGTATCAGTATTTCTAAAACTTACTAACTGAGGCAAATCATCCAGTCTCTAAAGATGCCGGATAGAACGAAAGGATGTATTGTATTTGCCAATCAGCACTGAGGTCATGAGAGAGAAGAGAATATTCAATATAAAATAGGAGTGCCAAGGACACAAGGGAACAGTTAATCATTTTTGAAACCTACAGTTCTGGTTCACTTAATATTCAGAAGCATTTGCTGTTTCAGAGTTTGTACACTTCATAAAAATTCAGTGTCTTTTGGATGAAATGGCCTTAGTTACTAATTCACTGCTGATGTATTCATAGGGCCTAATCTTCCACTCTACCTTTTGTTTATGCTGATGTCACTCAGCTGAAGACAATGCAGAGATACAGCTTCTGTCCTTCTTTAGGAATCCACAAAGGGAATCTGTCCTGCAGCTGTATTTCACCTAGGATTAAGAGAAGTTAAAAAAAAAGAAGTAGGAGAGCTTTGAGAAAGACTTGTATACGGCTTAGTATGACTTTTACAGTCACCTCTTCTCCCTCTGCAGTAGAAGTGTAAAACCAAATTCATCCTCTGTTATCACTGCAGTACAACAGCTTGCTTCCATGTTAGAATGCCGAAAGGTGAAATGCAAATGCAAATTTTTCCATCATTTTCATTGTGAGGAAGCTATAAGGCAACTCCGAATAAGCATCAATGTAGGCAAAACAAGAACTCTGGTGCTTCTATCTAATCATATGTAGTGTCTTCATCTTTCCCTAGGAATGAGAGTTTTAAGTAGGTATAAGGCAGGGTTGAAGTGGTCCTGTCACCAGTATTTCCTCTTAACTTGCAAAAAACAGTAGTTTAGGAGCCTCTGATACCTAGTTTTGTATCTGGACAGTCATTTTTGATAGCTGGTGATGGTTTAATTTTCAAATGTGTACTTAAGTAAATTTGAAACAAATTATTGTCCTCTGCATAGTTTTTGCATCTTTTCATATTTTCATGAATCTGTGGTCCAATTGGATACACAAAATGTTTGTCTATAACACAAGTTTTACAATACAGATTTGATTGTACAGTATACTTCTTTACCACCATAACTTTTTGAAGTCACAAAGTGTTCTTCTCTTTATCCGAAGGATATTCTATTGTCTTTGATAAGATGGAATAAATGTTTTAAAATGCCAAGGCTTTGCACCACAGTAGGAATTTTATGCAGTGCTGTTGTTTGCTTTTACTAGTGGGTCAAATTTGGTGGCTGTTATCAAAACAAAAAATGCATGTTGTGGTTTAACCCCAGCCGGCAACCGAGCACCGCACAGCCGCTCGCTCACTCCCCCACCAACAGGACTGGGGAGAAAATCGGAAGGGAAAAAGCTAGGAAACTCGTGAGTTGAGATAAAGGCAGTTTAACAGAGAAAGCAAAAGCCACACACATGAAAAAAGCAAAACAAGGAATTAATTCACTGCTTCCCATGGGCAGGAAGGTGTTCAGTCATCTACAGCAGAGCAGGGCCCCATCATGGTGACTTTGGAAGACAGAATCATGGGATCACATAGTTCAGAAAGAAAGTGTTGATTTTTAAAATGCTTGCCATTTTGTGTTAAGACAGACAGTTCTGTAAAGTAGTGGGCATGTGTCTCCTTAGTAAGAAATAATAAAACAATTATACTGAAAAACAGTGTGACAGACTTAAAAATGAGTCAGAAAAGGCAAGCATACCTTTTCTAAGCAACTAATTTATTATGTTACTGTGCTATATCAAAAAATAACATTCAAAACAATATATCACAGATGGAAATAATATAGAATGTTTTTAAAGAAGTATGAACATGAACCAGCTGGTTTCAAGGAGGTATAAATTATTGCAAATAAGAGTAGAATTTATATATTATAGGTATATAGCAGGAGGGAGTAGGAGAAAGATATAAAGCTTATCTTCACTTAAATCTGGTGTTTGCCCCATTGTTTCTTTAAGGTAACTTATATTATGAAATATTCTTGAAGGCAGAGCACTGTTCCTGTGTTTCATTTTCATTCCTGTGTTAAATTTTAAAAATTCCTCTTTTTTTTTTTTAGGTCTGGATTCTTGTATGCTATGTTTAGGAAGCATCATCGGCAATTGTGCTGTAAGAAATGAGAAAACAATTTGTGTTTTCAGTTCATTAACTTTATTAATTTGACAGCTTTTCACAGATAGCCTTTGGATGATTTCCCTCAATTCTAAGACTAGTTAACATAACTTCTTTGCTGGAGAAAAAAGATGTGTGTTTGAAAATAAATCCAGTACGAGTTTAAGCCTTCTTCCCTTTCCTTCAAAAACTTCAGGTGAAATAAATATCAGTAATTTAAGTCACTGAATTTCTTAGATATTTTTTAATGTTGATCCTGTAAATGTGGAATCCTTTAAGAAGGAAGAGGCTTGCTTCTCTACCCATCTGCAATGCACTTCTGTCTTACTATTTGATGTGACTATTGATGCATTTTTGGATTTGAATGATTGTCAACTAAGTTCTAAATAATGCTGCTACAAGATAGATTATTAAATATAAAAATCATTAAAAAGCAAATGTAGCATTTACTGATAAGTTCCACAGTTAACCATAGCTTCATGCCTACAGCCCCACGACTTTTAAAAGATGTTAAAACTTTACCAATTTCCTATGTAGGACCACCAAGATAATCAAAAACTTACCAGTTGGCCTCTGCAGATCTTGGCATTACTCTTCTGGAGTAATCTGGAAATGGTAACTTTAAAGATGCTGCATGCCATTGTGAGGATTGCTGAGCTGCTGCCCAGTAAAATACGAGTGATGAGAAACATCCCAGAAAGCTGCTGTGAAAACCAAGAACTGACAGAGCACCCTGACACCTGTTCCAGACAAGTCTTATGTGTTTTCATATGGCTAAGCTGAAAGAAGAAGGTAACAGACGGACATGATATGACATGAAACATTCGCTGTTCCCTGTGTTTTGAATCGTGTTCAAAATTTCTTATTTTTACACAGTTGTGAGTGAAAGCATCCAAAAGGCAAAAGTTTTGCCCATTTCTCGGTTTCTCTAGTTTGTTGATAGTGAAATTTGTTTGCAGTTAAATTTCCGTTTTTCCAGCTATTTGAAATAGCTCTTCAGAGGAAAAATTACTGTAGCTTTTTGTGCCACTTAACAATCAGTGTATTAATTAAAATGAAGGAATATTGTTTACCTTAATGATATTTTCTTCTTCTAAACACCCCTAACCAACATCAGCATGCCTCCGTGTTCTCTTGTACACATTCGTGTGAAATACATGTATTAAAGCTGAAGCCGATCTCCTTGTCACGTGTGTGTGGGTTGGCGTACAGTTGAAATCAGTTGTGCTCTACATAGCAGAGGAACTTAATGAGCGAGTAACACTGGCTTTTGAAATGACACACTGCAGTGCACTGTATGGTAGGTGGCTGTAGTTATAAAACTATGATTAAGTGTGTGGGAACTGAGAACATCTGCTAAGGGAATGCAAATTTTTAAAAAATGCCTAGTGCTTTAAAACTAGCATTAAAATATTATGTACACCAGGTTAAGCTGAGGACATATATTTAGTAATAAGTAAACTGGAGGGTAGTATCTGAAGAGCAATACTGTCATGCTGCATTAGGTTATGTGTCCTCTTTTTGTCATTCACACTGCACTTGATGAGGTTGAATAGCTGGTATTACATCAAGGCATGCAACTGATCTACATGTTTCATGAAACAGATACCATCTCATGTGCTAGCACTCTATGAATTAGTTGAGTGACACTTAAAATGCAGAACAATGAGCCCTAAATAGCGCTTGAGGTGGTGTCAGAACTGGGGCTGCTGCAGGTACATTTAAACTAATCTGATAACCTTGATGTAACATTCCATTTGGAACCAACGCTAAACCCACTCAATCCTGTTGACATCAGTGCTCCTGGGAACGTACCCTTGGCAGAATTTTACTGAATGATTAGAAAACAAAACAGGCAATATATGGTGATAGTAATGAAACAAACCTTGTCCTAAAACATAGAAATATTCAATCATTTTGTTTAGAACTGTGCTTTTAGCCTCTGTTCACTAGTTGGAGCAGACTGATTATCTATGTGACTGTTATCGTAATTTGCCATTTTTAGACCCTGTTTCAAGTTTCTTGTCAAAAGCTAGAGGTCGTGATTCTACAATATAATAATTTTGTTTACATTATAAATTCTGATGACCTATAGTTTAGGACTCATTGGGTGGAATACAACGATAAACTTTAACACAGCTTTGTTAGGAGTGTGACTTTTCTCTCCCATTACAAAAATGTGCACCATCAAAAAATCTGTTTGCAGGTACTCAGTAGAGATCTGGTAAAAGCAGAATCTGAAAATCTATTCCCTTTGCACATGGGTGGAAAATTAGAATTGAGTATTTGAATGCTTCTAAGTGGTAAGGGTAGCATAGAGAAAGAGTGAGACTAATCATGTAGCTGGGACTGCAATGAATGCTAGAGCAATCTGAAAATGAGTTACTAGTGTTTACTTATTCTTTCAGACTCACTATAGACTAGTCTTTGCAGAGGACAAGACTGCCTGGCTTCAAGACTGAGGGAATAAGTGCAGTAGACTGTGACAAATTGCTTTTTGCACGGGAAGGAGGGGTTTGGTTTGGAGGGTAGTGGCAGAAAAACGGGAATTTAAGTGAATTAAACAGGCGAAGATAAGACTATCTAGGAAGCAATCTGAGGCTGAGAGCTGAAAAGACAGAGGTTTGTCTAATGGCTCTAGAAAAGTGATTTGAGTGTCCCTGTTGTGCCAGATAATGAGACTTCAGTATTTCACCTTTCAGAAGGAAAGAAAATTTATAAGGTGATGTGAGAAGGAATTACATTAGCATTGTGAAAGTTGCAGGTAGGAAATGCAAGCTAATGCTACCTTTGCTGCTTCAGTTTGCTTCCTCTTTGCAGATGTAGTTATTTCAATAGCTTTATATCCCCTTGATTCTGTAAATCCAAGGCCTCATCCAGAACACAAACTGGATCTCCTTATGGGATGCAGGAGTAGGTTTGAGTAAGGAATGGAATCAGTAGGAGACTCTTTAGGATCCTTTTTCTGTTTGCTGACATGGTTTGCATTGGTAACAGGAAATTAAGAGACAAAACTTGTCCTGGTTTGTTCCCCTGTTTCTTTGTTCCTGTGGTGGTGGGTGTTGTGTATTATTGTGGAAGTGCACAGAAAGCTCTCACCTGTGCATGACAGGCAGATAGATTCCATTGCACTGCATAAAAATGCTTGACAGTGCTGTACAGGTGCCCAGTCACTTCTTGGGTGATCCCTAACCTTGTTCCAAGTTCGCTGCATGCCTGGCACAAACTTCGGATCTGTGAAAGTGCTCAGCATGCATGTCCATGGTTGCATGGTTGATTAACACTATTAATGTTCAAAGTACTCGAGCAGTTGAACCCAAAGTTACTGAAATCTTCATCATCAGTTTATCTATTCCTTCAGTGAGGGTACAGTGACTTTCTGACACAGAGTTAATTTGTTTGGTATGCATAGCTGTCACAATTATCAATGTATAAGGTAAATCTTGAGGAAAACTAAGTTATATATGAGGTTCAAGGCTGCTTGCTGGTTAATGGTCAAACATGGCATAGCACCTAACAGGAAGAACATAATTCTTTCTATACATACACAGACAAATTAATTATGAGGGTTCTTTTAGAGCAATTACAGTTTTTGTATTACAATTATTAAAATTCTTTAATTATACTTTATTAAAAGTTACACGTGTGTAGATTGCAGGTGAAAAATACAGGCATTGTGGGTATGTATGTACATGTACAGGCACTTCCTGTATTTGTTTTCCCTGGGCACTTTTCTTACTAAGAAGTACTGATGACTATTCTAGGTTCAAAAAAAGACTTTGAAGCATTCATTAGAGACAGGTCTTTTAATTTTGAGAATCTGCGTGGTTAGTGCAATTACGTCCTCTTCAAGCAAAACGAGAATTCCATTTAAATGTTCTTGAGGTAATTGCGAATATATAATATTACTCATAGAGTTATCTATTATTCAGCTTATTGTTATTATACACTCAGAACTGAGAAGAGTCAATCTTGTGTTGATAATGATTTTGTCTCTGACCTTTGCTATCTGGAATGCTGAAGCAGTGCATTGGGTGATTTCTTTCTCCTCTAAGAGCAGGAAAAGTAACATTATTGAATCACATGGTTATGCTTTATCCCACCCTGGAAAATTGGATATTGGAGTAATGTGTTCAGATAGATACATATAAAAGGTTGAACTGAGCAAGGTATAAGGAAATAGCATGCTTAGTGATTAACATATTTAATCAAATGATTTAGTATTTTACTCCATCAATAAGAAAATATTATCTGTCATTTCCGGAGAAAACTTGAGAGAGGGGAAAGAAATCCTCATGAAAGGAAGTCCACAAACAGATCTCAACTTGCAGCAAATGAGAACATAAATATTCTTTGTTTTCCTGATTTTTTTGGCTGAGTGGATCATTGGGAAGTTCTACAAAGATAGGACCTTTTCTTATGAGTGGTTTTCGGCCACGGTGTTCGATAACCATGAGCTTAGGGCCTGCTGAGTTCTCTCTCACTGTATAGGCAAACTCCATTTCCCTTTCTAAACCTGGTTTGTTGGTTTTTTTCAAAGTCCTCAGGTTTTGCCGGTTATGTCAGTGATTCCTGCTTCGTGACCAAGAAAGCTATAAAAATCTACCTTTGGAATTAAATTTTTCAGATAACTATCAGCAGTAGAAATCTCTGCAATATATTTTAATAAAAGGCATTTACAATTTAATATAGCTTCAAGTTGAAATTACGTAACAGGCTTGTGGAAAAGAACTACTCTATTTTTCCTTCATGTTCTTAAGTATGTTCAGAGCTGCTTTGTATATTCACATTTGCCTTTGAGTAATTTATCAGCCTCTCGAGTATCAGGCAGTGTCATTCAGGTTTGTTGTGTGCTTGCTTGTTCTCTTTCTGGCTGTTTCTGTCAAATACTGTTTTTCCCTGGTTTAAAAACTATCTTTTCTTTCAACATTTCTGTAAAGACTGAACCATTTTGTATGCTATCTCTCCTAATTTTTCCTGTACTACTCTGTTTAATCTTTGTGAGCTTTAGACTGTTCTTCATGTGCTCTAAGGTAAGTTAAAGATGTGCTCAGTAGCAGAAATCTTAAATGTGCTGGTGAGCAGTTAGGGATTGAGAGGGAAGAGAAAGATAGGCATACGATCTAAAAATTAACCAAATGTCTAGAAGTTTTGAAATATAGTTAGCAGGTTCAGGTAGTTAATATTAACACTTCTTAATTACATGAGTTACCTGTGCTCTGAGCTATAATGGTTGGTACTTCTTTTGTTGGCTATTTATATTAGGAAGGATAGTTGGGTTGTTTTTTGTTGTTATATGTAGCATACTGGATTTCATTAGGTCTGAAACCAACTGACAATACAGTGCATGTATTCCGGTTATAAACAGCAGAATTTGCATTATTTTGATGTATATTATATGGAGGAGTGAAGCTATATGAAATGAAAATTGGTGATTGTGCCCCTTGGGAGAAGGCAAAATATAATATCGGCAAAATATTCAAATTAAAGCTTGCCAGGCTGATTATTCTGGTTTTCATGTGTTGTACATAAGTAGTTTTCCTTTGTTTTGAGACCGCGCAGTGTTCCTGCTGTTGGATGTCTTCTTTCCTGTAAACAATTGAGTCTCTAATGGGACTACAGTTATGCAAAGCAGTCCTAAGATTCTTCAGAAATGGCAAAATGTGCTAGGAGTTAATGATAAACAGCACGGTATAAGACAGGCTTTATAGCAGGGAGAGAAGATAAAAGTTTATAGCATTTGAGTTGCTTTGAAGCCTCTCGCTGCCAAGTCATTTAGGAATCAAGGCACCGAAGTCTTAATTTTTACAGAAGCTGAAAGAACTTATTCTTCCAAAAGGCAACCGTGACTATTAATGAGTCTTACTGGTTTGTATTTAAGTACAGTGCCACTTAACTGGTGGGCACTAAATTCTGATACGTGTCAGCATGAAAATTGGAAGGCCAGAAGTAGTTCCTTGAGCAGCAGAATTGAAGAAATGATATAAGTATTCAAATCAACAGTGAATACATCTGCTCTAGCTTTTGCTTCACAACTCCTTAATCTAAACTAAAATCTTATTATCTTTCCCCACTGTAGTGCTTATGTAATTTTGGGTTCAGAGAGAAGTTCTGCAGATACACCAACCAAGATAAACTGGAAGACAGGGCTCAAGGAAGGAGCCTGAGATGACTCCTCTGATGAGAGGTGTGTCAGTAGCGTTCTGGTCTACAGGGCCAGAGTAGAGCTGATCTGGTCAAGCCCTTCTGTGTATGTAGGCTTTGACACCTACCCTTTTGCTGTAGGAAGCTATTCCTACTTGCTAATGCTGAAACACCCTTTGGAACTGAATCACACCAAGGCTATTTAGTGAGTTCCAAATGTATTAGTCATCAGTGCATGCAGAGGTTGGAATGAATATAAGGGGAAAAGCTTGAGATCAAATCTGTACCTTTTTATACAGCAGGAATCTTTTGATTATTTTTGTTGTCTGCCTGGTATCTAACAAGGAAAATTGAACAGGGGTCGGTGTGGGAGGGAGTTTTGTGGCTGGGATTATTAACTATGTGCATTTGTCCACACAGAGCTCATAACCCTTCCTTCCTGTATGAATTCACTTATGTCTGATAATGCTAGAGTGTATTGCCCATTTGGCTTTGATAAGACCTGTATTCTCCATGAGAATTCCCCATGAAACTTGCAAGCTTTCAATGTTACTGAGACCTCTACATCTCCGTCAAACTGAGCCAAAATTGGCCACAAGTTTTACATCCTCAGTAGAGGTACTACAAGTTTTCCGTGCAATCCCTTCCAATTATTATCTTAGAAAATAATAAGGATTAAAATGTTTTAGTTGATGTCTTCTTAGTCTTTTAAGTATTCTTTTTTTGCTTTATGAGCATGTTACAAAATGTTTAAAGCCAAAGGCTGCTGCTTCAGCGTATTTATAAGAATAAATTAAGAAGTCTTACATTACCACACGCACTGGTCTGACTCTGTTAGCTAGATGTAACATTATCTAGCATTTCAGGGAAGCATATTTTTAGATTTAGGACAAAATCAACAGAAGAAAACAGAAATGGATTTTTCTTTTGTGAATTAACATTATTTCCACTGATTCTATTTGGTTTAGTTGGATCTTCTGGGAAATAAAATTTTAAAGAGTGTCTGAAAGATTTGAAGGGTAAATTCTGGATATCATTGTTAAATATTCTGTTTACTAGAAGACAGATAATTTATTACAATTAAATGATTGGCCCTTCCTAATCAGCCTTCTTTTCCGTTGGTAGTTTATACCTTTCCAAAGAGTGTTCTAGAAAGCCGGTGTATTGCCAGTGCTACATATTTCCCTTTGCATTAGGGAGAAAAGTGGACAGGCTCGTACTGTGCTAAGGCCCACAGTGACCGCTGTTTTCTGGAGTTCCAGGTCTGTTCCCAAACGTCTGTGCCTGAGCAGAGCTGCCTTGCTATGCATCTCAAATTAAGTAATATGTAAATGGATGCCACAGGCATCTGTCTCCTTTATGGGCTCTGGCTACCTGTCAGGGGCTCATCAGTGTGTCTGTGGCATCTAACTTTACCTGACAAGGGAGCTTGCAGAAGGGCTAAGAAAATGTATTATGTATTTTAGACACTGTTTTATGGTGGAGTTTTTAGTAATTGTGTCTGTGGACACTGATCTACTACATATTTACATCAGTGACGTGCTCTCATAGAGTAAGCTTAAATCATTTCCAGCCTATGGAATGAGTTCATATGAACAAACACAGCTCCTGTAAAACAACGGAACAGGAGGAAGCCAAAAGCAGGGAACAAAAATAACCACCACTGTAGGCTAGAAATTTATAATTTTGTATTTTTAAAACCAGTAGTAGATGCCTGGGAAAAAAGTAAGATGTGAATTGCAATCAGCAAGTGTAATGGAACTTTTAACCTTTAGTCAGTTACAGAATCTTTTTTTTTAATTTATATTTAAGCAATAATTAAAAAATCACAAACACCACAAGCATGACTGGAATTACTAGTAAAATTTTCTCTAGTGGTAGAGGAGGAGATGTAGAACATAAAAACGTTTTGTCCTCCTCCTTCCTTTTGCAGCTGTAAAAATAACTAGTAAAATATATAGAATGTTGTCAGCTTGAATAACTTCCTCTTATACTTGCAGTTACATTTCAGGAAAATATTTTGCTGTTGAAGCGTCTGAGAAGTATTCTCAGATGACAGCAAATACCTATTTAGAACCAAGTGCAGAAATTTGACTTAAATTTGCTTTTCAGTACATGGCAAGTCAAAATATATATCTAGTAAAAATCATGCTACAAACAGGCAACATTTTAAGCTTCAAGGTTTTTCTCTAGAAAGACTTAGTTTTAAGTTGATACCAATTTAAATACAAGTGTTCAAACTTTTCCTACTGATGTTGTATGCAATAACAAAGATTGCTGTAAGGAACATTCAGTTTAGAAACACGTAGTCTTTGCTCTTCTTATCAGACGTTTAGTTAATTTTCTCTGTTTTATGAATAAACACAGGGAAAGAAAGAGAAAATAACAGTTTCTCTTATTCTCACATTTATAGCATTCTCAGAAAAATTACTTTAGGAAAAGGTGTAAGGTCTGGAAAGAAGTTCCCTTGTCATCAGATTTATTTCCCTGCCTTCAAAGAGTCACTTGTCAAGTTCAGGATCTTAAGTCTGATCACAGCACTCCTGATAAGTGCTTCAGACCTTAATGATTGTCATGAATTGAAACTACCTTATGATTTTCAACTTATATTTAAGGTACATTAAATGGTTAATAGTGCTTTTATTTCCTTCACTTACATCCAATCCCTTGATGCGCTTACGGAGAATGATCACTCCTGTGATGGATTCTTCTGTATCTGATGATCTTTAAACATCCGCTACTAGGAACTAGAACCGTTGTGATTTTCCCAAACAAAACCTTAGCAATATATTAAATAAAAATGTTAGTATTGTATTCGCTGAGGAAGTATCTGATATATTATCTGATATAAGTGTAAGTTAGATGTCAATCTAAAATAGTTTTTTCATTGTACTGTAGGCAGATGATCCAGGAAACAAGAGCTTTTGTATGTACATATTTCCCTGGTCACACGCTTGCTGCTGCTGAGTACAAAATGACTTATCTATTGCATTCCAGTAGAAGTTTATGGGCATGTGCAAATTATTCAGACATCCAAATTGTCTAATAACCTGAGCAGTATGTTTCTAGATAATGTGTGTAAGTAATATGTGTTCAATGACACAGCACTTAACATGAGGATATCTTGACAGTCCTTTAAGCATACCTTAAAATTCCTGATACTATGATGTCAGTTGTTTACCTGTGTTTTTCTTTTTGATTATTTATCTGAAAATACTTTAATTAGAACTGGGGTATTGAGCTCCTTATAGAGTGGGGCGATGTTATCTCGGGCAAACAGTATTTATGTATATATTTAAGCATAGAAATAGTTCTATGGGGCCTTCAATAAAGCATATGCTTAAGTATATGCTCAGCATATGCCTTGCTGAGTTGGCTCTTAGCACAGACACCCTGCCATTTTGTTGTCTTCTGGTTGCATGTTAATGAAATTGAAACATGGTGGAACCATCTTTAGTACCTTCTCCATTTTTCATTTTAATATCTGTCTACCTATGCTCCATCAAACATTTTTTCTTAGAAACAACATATTTGCATATAAGCCTTCCTTCTGCTTAGGGGCTCAGCAGGAGAGACCTCTGCTCCCAAGACAGCTTGAGGACAGTTGTTTTTTTTTTGTTTGAATCATTGTTGCCACACTCTAAAGATTCTGGGGTTTATCAAGTTCTCATTGCATTCTCATTGCTGTAGTTGTCCTGCTAACAGTAAATATCTGAAAGACTTTCTTTAAAAATTGAGAGAAATAAAGTAATCAGCTTCACTGTCCTTTCAGAACTAGTGTTTCATACTATTTTTTAGCCTCCCTTACTGAATATATGAGTTGGCATATAAAGTATAGTGATCTGTTGCAGAGGTGAGAGCAGGAATGCTCTGCAGAGTCTTAATGATGTGGGTTAAAATAATTTACTGCCACATGCAAATTCAGATGTAGAATCCCGCCTGGTAATAAATATGTGTTTGCAGATCACCACCAATGTTTAAAGTGAATAAACAATCCTTGTAGTAAAATTATCAAGTGATTTGGCTTCTTAACTTTGCAGATATTTTCTCAAGTAGATTATTCTCTCTAGGTCAACCTGTGAAGCTGCCAAATGACATTAATGAAAGTCTGACACTCCTTCTCATGCAAGTCTGGAAAGCTCCTGCCCTTTTCAAATATCTGGGCACTGCTCTCAACCTAAGACAATGAAAATCTGTCATTTTCCAGCCAGACACACACATCTCTCCTGCTGTTGATCCACCTGCACTCTGCGTTGTAAGCCAATTGCTTCTCTCACCAAAGGTCCTTGAAGTAGAATTCATTACACAAGATAGTAACTATAAAGAGCGCATACTAGAATTAGCTTTAGAATTAGTATAAATACTGTATCAAAAATGCATTTTAAACCTGCTTTTTATAGTGTCTTTTGTGAAATGGCAGGGGGTAAATAACAGGTAACTTAAAGAATGGGTCAGGTCAGAACCACAGTGGGTCATCTGGTCCAACCCTCCTGCTCAAGCAGGGTTATCATAGAGCACATAGTACAGGGTTGTATCCAGATCCTTCTTGAATATCTCCAGCAAGAGAGACTTCACAACCTCTCTGGGCAGCCTGTTACAGTGCTTGGTCACCCACACAGTAAAGAAGTTCTTCTATTTCAGGTGGAACTTCCAGATCATCAGTTTCTGTCCACTGCCTCTTTGTCCTTTTGCTTGGCACGTCTTAAAAGAGCCTGGATCCATCCTCTTGACACTCTCCCTTCAGATACTTATTCACGTTGATGGGATGGGGTCCCCTCTCAGTCATCTCTTTTCGAGGCTGAACAGGCCCAGCTCCCTCAGTCTTTCCTCATAACAGAGAAGCTCCAGTCCTCTATTCATCTTTGTTGCCCTCCACCGGACCCACTCCAGGAGCTCAATGTCTCTCTTGTCCTGAGAAGCCCCGAACTGGACACAACACTACAGATGTGGCCTCAGTAGGACTGAGTAGAAAGGCAGGATCATCTCCCTTGACCTGCTGGCAATGCTCTTCCTAATGCACCCTGACATATCATTGGCCTTCTTGGCCACAAGGACACGGTACTGGTTCATGGACATCTTGTTGTTCACTAGGACCCTCCGGTCCTTCTCCTCAGCTGTTTTCCAGCAGACCAGCCCCCAGCCTCTACTGGTACGTGGAGTTATTCTTCCCCAGCTGCAGGACCCTGCATTTGCCTTTGTTGAATTTCACAAGGTTCCTCTGCCCATCCCTCCAACCTGTCAAGGTCCTTCTGAAGGGCTGCAGAGCATTCTGAGATACCTAGAATCAGTTTAAAAAGTCATTAGTCCGTTAACACTGTCCAGTCAACCTCTGTTGTCCTATAAAAGTTGTCTTGAATACCTTTGGGGAAAACATTTGGTTGGTTAAAGTCAATCAAACTCGCAATTTACCCTACAGTACTCAGCCTCAGGAATCCCTGTAATATAACTGTAGAGTCTGCTAGTGGTGGTGAAGAGGGATTGTAAAAATTAGTATTTTTTCTTTGAGCCTCTTTCCTACTCTGATTATATTGATTAGAATAAGGCAAAAATATTTTCAGACACCATCTGTGTGGAAACTACCAGCTTATTTTAAAACAGTAATAGACTCTGTTATGCTCTGATTCAAAACATACCAGGCAAAGTAACTTAGCCCCTTGTTCTCCAAGAACCTTTGAAAACCTGTGTAAGCAAGGAGGCAACTGGCATTCTAGAGTGTGCCCCTGTAGCTACACAGCTAGCAAGCCTGGGATTTCAAAGGGGTCTAGATTCCGTGGCTACAGAGCCGGAGGGAGAAAGAGACTGAAAGTTATCCATGAGCTTGGTTGCCTTTGTGGCATTTAGGAATTTGTAATGTATTAAGTTATTAATAAAACTGTAAGGATAATTTTTGGAGTTTCTCCGTGTTCTTCCAAAAAAGAAAAACAAAACTAAACCTCCTTTAATTCCCATTTCTTTCCAGAATTTTATGTGGAAAGAATATTCTAACATCTGATTGCCTTCTATCCTTTGGTAGTTCTTGACTGTGGTTGTCAACAGTGACTGTTGATATTTGAATGAAGTGCAACAGGTAATAGCATGTCACTCCTTATTTAGGCTTTGATTCGCAAAGCACTTGCTCACATTTACTTAGTAGTTGCTTCCTTGGATTTTAGATTTAGAAGTCCTGCCCTAATGGCTGTAGATGCATTGGATCAAGAACAGAATTAAACCCCTAACACTAAAGACATGCATCTGGATTCATGAATAAACTGGGGGTGAGGAAACCTTCCTTGACTTCTCACTAACGCTTTTTATAGCTCTGTATGAATGTGGAACAGAAGGGGTGACAGAATGTTTTCCTGAAGCACCCCACACTTCAGAACTTAGCAGAAACAGAAGCAGCATTGACAAGTAGATATCAGGGTCTCTTGGAGAAAATAGATGAGGTGTCAGTGAGATTCCCATGAGTCTTTTCAGCAGGCTCTTGTAATGCAAAGTATTGCTGAGCTGAGGTAATCATTGTAGTGCTACCAAGAAATAGCACGGGGATATATATTATGTATTTAGTGAAACTAAATGTAGCAATGGTAACTGCAGTTGTATGCAACCTGGCAGACTTGATTTTCTGCAATAGGGCTGTGGTTCATTTCCTACTGCATTGCCTCTTCCAGATGAAGCCAATTAGAGAAGAATACCAGGAAGATTGATCTTGAATGTACCTCTGCAAAAGTTAGACATGCTGCTGCGGTTAAACTTAGTGGTCTTTTAACTCAGCATCTGAGATCAGGTGTGAGCTGAGTAGAAAACTTGCCTGATGTAGGTGGCTGAAGAGCAGTCTCTGATTTCATTGAAAATTCATTTAGTCCAACAGTGCTTTGTGTCTGTACAGTCGTTATGGGCATTCCTTCTGTTGCAGCCTTACCTGTCCAAGAGCTGAGTATCTTAGCTGACCATCATGTATCCATTTTGGCAATGAAGTGCCCGATGCTTGCAGTGGAACATTCATCTCACCTCTGTCAGGGGTCTATACTCCAAACCTATTCACAAAGAATAATTTTCAGAAAGCATTGAAGCAGGAACAGAAACACAACACAAAACCAGCCCTTTGCTCCCCACTGCCACCATCCCCTTGCCCTGCCCCTCCTTCAAGTAATGATCTTAAAGACTAATTGAAACAATGCTAAGTAACACAATCTCAGCATATGGTTTTTAATTTCATTGCATCCATTGGGCTCCTACTGCTGGTATCATTAAGTATTTGAATGGTACTTTAGCTCTTTAGAAGCAAGAAGTTCAAAATAATTTTAGCATGAAATACAAGCCCTGCTGTTTGCTTGAGTGCGATTTGAATTGCCTGATTTACATGTGTGCTTTTCAGGTATGCGAGACTAGTTTGTTCTTCAGTAAAATTAGACTTATGTGGAAATGTGGTCATTTGTATGCAGTCCCTCACTGAGTGTCAGCAATGCGGCCTAAGCTGTTCTGATAGAAACTCTTAGGAAGACAAAGCTGTGGTGCTAAAACTGAGTTTTGTCAGTTAAAACATGAGTAAGAGTTAGGCATGCTTTGGGTAAATATATCGAAGCCACCTGCTAGAAATCATTTTGGCTCTGCAGTGTTCCAGAAGTCCTGTACTCGTTGGGTCTGAAAATAAATACCATGTTGCATTTCCTAGCTTGCCTGTGGTAACATCAATGATTCAGTTTCAAGCTAAATAAACCTTGAAAAGGATGTCTCCTCTAGAAGTTTGAAAACACTGTGGGAATTTATGGCTGCAAGAATATTCTGCAGCTGTTAAAGAAATTAAAATTTCAGTAAACGACCATTTATCAAAAAATAAATAAAATAGAATTTGCCTCACTTTTAGAAAGATCTTTTGGAAATTCTTAAAGGTAGCTTGCTCATAGCCGCAGCATAATGTCACAAAACTTTATTCACTGCCACTTGTTTATTTTCATAGTCTTCAAGAAGTTTGGCATGCATCTTTTTTTTGTCAGAAAACTGAATGGATAATAGCAGCGGAGTTCAGATAATTTCTGAAAAACACTTGAGTTTTTCTAGCAGTAGAGTGTCTGACCTTGTTAGAAATACAAGGGAATACAATATGCAATATACGTGTTACCTCAAAGATACAATTAATTCAGGATTCTTGTAGAGTTGGAATTCCATTTTGATATTTTGTTTACTTGTATTAATTAGTACCTTGAGTATCCCACTATAAAAACAGCCCCTTATGCATACATTCCAGCTTACTCCAACAGAGCCAGGCAGTTTATGTTTCTAATTTATTTTTAAGCTGATTTTTACATTAAAAATTCTGATTTTTCCATTTGTTTTATCCTGGGCTTGATGTGGGAATAGTGCAGAGGGATAACGACTTTTTTAGCCCTCACCATTTTGGCCTCCAGTGTGTGTGCCCACAGTAAATTATAGTGGGCAGTGTATATGTAACAATACAGCTGAGACTGGACGGTATACAAAATACCATTGGAAACGTTTTCTGTATCTATCTTTTTATCTCTAAAGAGCCTGAATAGAAAAGGTATTAAAGCTCTTGGTCCTAAGATAAAGCTGTGACATCAACTGGTGGTAGATGGAAAAGAGTGTCTAGTTGATCCTGTGATATCAGTAGGTTAAAGTCGGCCCTTAAGGTAGGATGTCATGCTTTTTCTACAGTTGTAGTTTGGTTTGTGGTGTTCTACTATTTGTTTGTTTTAAATATTATGTAGAGTTGATATATATAAATAAATTCAACCTTTGCATGCGCTTGACATTGTTTTGGTGCAAATTATTACCTTTAAAAAGCACATTGATGTATACAGACTTGATTCACAGTACCTGTTGATTCCATTGGAAGTTTTTATATGGATTCCTGTAGATGCCAAGACACGTGCCCTGATTCTGTGCATTAAAATACAGCTAGCAACATTAAGGATGTCAGTGTTTTCTCTAATGACACATTAAATCACTGGATGAAAAAAACATCTGCTCATAAATCATTGAAAAAGACCTGGTAACTTTGGCTGCTTAGAAAATACTTGGAGAGACCTACTCTATCCATATTTCTGTTTAAAGAAAGAAGTGAATAAACCTTATAAGCAGCTTTTAAAAATATTTCCACATTCCTGTATGGGAATAATTTTTAGATTATAATTTCAAGAGCAAAAGTTAATCACTAGCTTCTTTATCCCAGGGCAATAGAGATACTAAACCGTTGAAAATAGCGTGGCTTATAATGGAAGTGACAGCTCATCCTTAACTTTGGAAGGACAAGCAGTACCAATTTAATTAAAGCTGTGTTAAAATAGGACTGCCATTTGTATCACAGTGATTCTCCACCCCTCCAAAAAGTCCTGCTGCCATGTTTTACCGCACATTCCTGTCCCTTGCAAATTAATAGATCATTTTATTTTCCACAGGAAATCTGAAGACTTTTATAGCAAATCCTCCAGTGTCAAAATGAACACAGGTATGCTGCATCTGTGAGATTTTTCTTTTATGTGTTGTTTTGTAAACAGAGAAGATCCCAAATTTATTCAAATACTCATGAACAAATTGTACTTTAGTTGGTGCTGAACTCAAATTAAGCAAGATATTTTAGTAGTGTGCCTGCTTATGTGCATTCGTATTCCATATATGAAAGTTACATACATACTTTTCTATGTATGGATATATATGGATACGTGAAATACAAATGCATGTTCTGTGTTTAAGTTAATAGTGTCAGTTTTGTGTGTGAATGTTTTATGTGAAAATACATAGTAGGAGGGCATAACAGCTTCAGAAGAGTGGTGTTAAAGCATCGTATTTTCCTAAGAAAATGCACATGCTTTAAAACTGCTTTGTTTTCATTCTATATTGTCACTGCCCTGTATTATTAGCTACACTTGCATATCAGGTGAGGATAACGATCTTGTATTTACAGTGCCTTGTATTTTCTCTCAGGTGACTGTGATAGATGTATAGACCAAATTAAGTACTTCATAGGAAGTTATCTTCATGATTTATGATGGCATACTAGTATTTGCTTCTAGATTGAAGTCAGTAGATAGTGCTGCTATTTGTACTGGAAGTCGGAATGGGCCTCTTGAAAATGGTCTGCTGAAATCCTGGTCTCACTCATGTCAGGTGTAAATTTTCAGTTGCAGTCAGCTCTTCAGACTCCATAGGTGAACTGTCTGGTTTGCAGATTAACTGTGGCACAAGGATAGACATCCATCCTTTCCAAACCAGTGGTTTTATCATTGACCATAGTGCTGCACCATGACAACTGACATGATAAGTGGGACCTGAGGACCTGAACTACCTTTTAAGTCTGAATTTCAGCAGCATATTCTATATATTAAAGGGATTAGCTTTTTCATGGTATAGGTTGCCATTATCTAGATCATTGAATAATCAGAGTTGGTGACTTTCTGTTGTCTTAGACAAGAGGAACTCTGTTAAGACGCGTTTTTTGGACAGATTTTTTAATACAAAGTTAAAATATATTGGCTCACTTGAAACCACACTTGTAAGTGTAATAAGGAGGAGTCACTAATTTTCTCAGTTCAGTTTGTGCTTTTTTCCCCAAAAGTTTTGGCTGTTCTTTTTTTTTTTTTTCACCAGGGTGGTATATTTTTCTTTTAAAAAGATACTGTTTGAAGTTTGTCCCATCCTCTCACATTTTTAGGAAGGTATCTTTCCTAAACTTGTCTGTATAATTAAGGTAGTACTGAAATATGGCTCGCTTTATGGAACTGCAATTTCAGAAGTAATTTGGCTAATCGTCATACATGATTATGTTGTGCATTGCCATCATACAAGTTAAAATCATATGAGAGAAGTCATTTTATAGCTTCTACTTCAAAAAACATGGATAAAGAGGCAAATTGCCAGTTTGTGCTACTGCAGCTCTGAAGTATGACTTTGTTCAATGTTGTACTAAGATTTTCATGTAAGTTAGGAATTCTCAAGAAAAATGGATTTAAGATTTTACTTAAGTAATCTGTGACTGAATGTCTTCTGTTGGGGATTGGGAGTCTTCTGATCACATAGAAGCCATGAAAACAGACATTAAAGACTGAACAAACCTGAAATCCTTTCCAGTTACTTGAGGGTATCATGACTGTAAGATGAACTTTAGTCTGCTCTGCACTTGCACGGTGAAAATATTTTTCATTTCATGTACGCTTGATGCTAATCTGCATGTAAAAGAACCCCAGCTGCAGTAAAAGACGATACTAACAAAAAATGTGGTAATTGCTGTCACTTCTGTTGATGTAGATTGTTTCCTAACTGTAAAAAAAACCTAAACCAAACCAAAACAAAAAGCCCTCGAACCTGTGAGGAGGGTGTAAAGGTGAGCATCTTGCACCTATTCTTTCACCTGTTTACAGTATCACTTTATTAAGAAAGAGAGTGACTCAGGTGGAAGCTGTTTTGCATGGTGTTCTGGTCTAGCTGATTTTTTTTTCTTTATTTTTTACACTATGTTATCTATGAACATAAGTGCTGTGGTTTTATTTTGGAGATTTTTTACTTTCCTGCTTTTTAGCAGGAATTTGTGAGTGATGCAGTTGGAGGTTATCAGATACTATTGATTTGCCACTAGTTTTTTAAAAATGCGCATTTCATTAATGACTCCTGCAGATAAATGAACGCTCTAGTTTGATGCCAGTAACTGCTGGAGTGGCAAAGCTAATGTATATGCAGCTTTAAAAAGAGAAAGTAGATCTGCTGCTTAGACTAGGATTCTCTAATACAGTGTTCCCTGTGGCTGCAGACTTGGCAGTCTGTCTCAGCAAACCCTTTGAGAGATATTTTTGTCTACTGAGAAAATGTTTTGAAGAGCTTTGGTTTTCGATACTCTACCATATATGGGCTGGGATTTTTTACCATTTGATGTTAATTTTGTACCACATGTTAGGAAGGAATATTCAAGAGCATAAGGCAATGAAATGTTTTTGCAAAAGCAAAGAAATTGAGGTAAGATACAGAGGAGTTTTTCAGAAGTACCAAAGGTACTTTGGGTTCATGCCTCCTTTTGGTGTTCAAATGCTGTCATAATTTAAAAATAGTAGTCTAGTAGAATGTGTACCTTTTGAAATCCAGACTTAGCAAACAGCAACAGAATAATATTTTAAACTATATATAGGGGGTTTCGTCAGTAAATCTTCAGATGTTTTACAGATTGATGAACATGAACTTGGAGACTTGATTGACTAAATCACAGAAAACACAAGCATGATGGTCAACATCAGATTAAAAAACAGGATAAATATGCTTATTGTTCATTATACATATGTGCATGCATAGCTGATGTCAGCGAGAGGTAATTGCACTGAGGAATAATAAATGGATACAAGTTAATAGGCTAAAACAAATTCTTAGTGTTCATAGTGTAAATATTTTGGCTGAATTTCACACAGATCGTTCTTGATTAATGTATCTAATTTTAAAGTTATTAAAAAAGTTAGCTGTTTGCATTATATGAAGCACATAAAGAGCGGCCAAGAGTGAAAAGTATGCAATTCTCGAAGACTGCAAATATTTTATTTGTTAAAATTATTAGTTGGAATCTCTTCCATTAGTCTTTTCTACTGTATGGACTAGACTCTTACATTTTATCAGGGAGACAAGAATAGACTTTCTTGCATTGATGCAGAGTTCCTGAATAGATTGTGAAGCCACTTTTAGGTCACTAAAGTAAATTAGGTGGGCTTCAGTATTCCACGGATTCTACAGAAAATTTATTTTTTAGCAGCATCAAAGAAACAAATAATAGTAGGTTCATCTGTCATTGTAGATTATGTGACAAAAGCTCGTCTGCACAGCCACAAAGGACTTCAGGAAATGCTGGCAGGAGGGGAAGCTCAAGTAATAGCCTGCCCTGCCAGGCTACTCCCAGTCCCCTCATAGGAGCATCAAGGCCTATTTGTGCAAGCCTGGAAGAGCACAAGGACACAAGGGCAGTCAGAAACCCAAATTAAGTCGTCCCAAGGAACAGAGGACCTCTCTTGTCCAGGACCCTCTCAGGGCTGTCCCAGGAGAGCCTCCGCCCTGCAGTTCAGGCATGGAATGAGTGGCAAATTCAGTGTCTGAGCCCCGTTTCTGGAAGGATTGATCCTGTACATGTGTGCCATTCTTCCTAGTGCACCTTCGTGTGCTCAATCAGAGTGCAGAGGAGTGAGACCATTGTTCCATCGATGTTAGCGTGAGCGCGCAGAGCTTTGTGTCCAGCCATGTACATGGTGTGTATATGTGTCTGCTGGGAGCACGTCTCCAGTTTTCTTACTGTTTGGAGCAGAGACATGGAGACGCAGCAGCTTTATCTGTCTTGGACTGTTGGATTCGATGCTATTCAATGCTCTTGCCTTAGAAGGTCAGATTGCCAGTAGGGAGTAAGAAGCCCTGGTCTCAAGACTTCTAAATTTGAATTCACTATGCAGACAACAGGAAAGATGATGCCATTTACAAGTACAGTGAATAAAATAATAACCAGTAAACATTGTTTGCGTGCTATTTTTCTTCTCTTTGAGGTGTAAGAGCTTATTAAAAATTTCCTACCCTGTCTGCTTTCTCTCACTTCTTCACACAAGGTCACAATCCTTTCATCTTTGCCACCTTTGTTTTTCCGTTGTTTTTACTGACTCTCCAAAAGAGTTTTTCCAAGAAACCCCCCCCCCTTATTCTGAAATGAAAGTAGTGTTGTTTTGAATTGGCTCCATCCTGCTTTGGAGAAGGACCCAACCAGTAGACTATTTGTCAAATGGAAATACAGCTCACTTAAGGTAGTACTGTCTGTAGTGGGAGCAGTTGTTGGGATTATGAATTTAAGGAGAAAGGGTTAAATGTGGAGAGACACAGAATTAAAGGAAGGGAAGAAAAAGATTGAGAGTGATTGATTGAGATTGAGAATTGCATTTTAGGCAGTTGTTTTGATAAGAGCTATTGCTCAACTTCATATTCTAGTATTGCTTGTCGACCTTAGCTGGTTCAGGTCTTGTTTCCTTCAATGTTAAAGCAAGACCTAGTAAGACAGGGCTCATCCCTGAAGAATTTTTCAGGTCGAAAGAATTGTGAATATGTCTATACAATATTTGCCCACATTTATTTTTTTATATGCGTACATTTGATGTAGGTTGTTTGACATATCCTCATTTTTTCCTTAAGTAACAGCTGTACCATACTAATTGCTTATAGTTTGCAATTGAAATTACTAGAAGATCTGTCTTCTTTACTGTTTCTTAATACTCTGTACTCCAGACTGAGAGCTTTTTGGTGTTATTTGGACTTCAAGAATCTGAGTGAATATAGCTGGTATTTGCTGGAAATTTGATGTAGCTATGGAAAAGGAATACAGGCTGGAATAAGGCTCTTGAAGTTGACTGTGTAAGGTTGTGCAGATAAGGGAAGCAGTTTGTGAACTGGTTCTTTTGAGGCAGAGTGCAGGTTCTGATTCTTATTCAGATAGAACGCTCTCGAATCACAGGAGCCTGGCCTGAACAAAGGTGAGAAGGTGAAATCTATCATACATAGATATGTGCTTGGCTACAGACACTCATATTTTACTAGAAATTCTTCACAGCTCAATATGGTGTCCATGTGCAGTTAGGTCTAAATGGAGTGCTAATTGGCTCTCATTACTTCGTACAGATACTGTTAATTAATGCAGGTACAAACTTGCATATAGACTCCTATATATAGGGGTAACTATTGTATGCATATATCTATATAGTAAATTCAACATCTATTTTATTTATCTTGTATGAAGCCATTTCAAACACTTTGCTAGGTTATGGGTCCAGTAAGTATAAAACTCTGTCTCCATTCAGTTACATTAAAAATCAAACTGAAGCAAAATTTCCTGAAGTTACAGTACTGCAATATTTGTAGTCAGTTTTCTTGTTGTCGTCCTTTCTTCCCACTTCGGTTTCTCTATTGAGAAATTCAGGAAGGTAGCTCTTGAAAAATTACGAAGAAGTATTGCTTTGTTTTTATAAAAGATGTGACAGTATAACAAAACTGTTTGCTTGTTAGTTTGTATTAAATGTAGTATGTTGTCAAAGTCTGCTGATATTCAGATTTGAACAGAACCTCAGTATCAACACATGATCAAATCTCCTTGGAATTACCTCTGATGTATGTAGGTGGTGGGAGAGAGGGAATGCAAGAATGGGAAATGTGATTTTAATTACCATTGCCATTCTACATTTATGCAAGCAAACCAAACCAAATAGTCGGATTTGATAGCCATTGCCTTCATTTCACATGTACAAGGCCAGTAATTGATGGCAGGTAATGTATCAGCTACTGCTGACTGATATCATTTGGCCTTTTGCCTTGAGCCTTGGAATTGGCAATGAGTCTTTGGTACCGCTTGTACCTGAGGCAGTGGCTCTGATGTTTGCCAATGCTAACAGCCCCTTAATGCATATCCTGCAGGACTGATGGCCAGAGGGCTTGGCTATTTCAGGGGAATACTGGAGTGAGCAAAGAAATGCCGGGAGCTCGCTTCTCTTGCAGATGTGGGTTAAAGATGGCTCTGTGGCTCAAATTACTGCTATCGCAGAAAATACTTTCTACAAATAGGTTGCAGGCCTTCCTTAAGGATAATTTTATAAAACTCCCTGTCATAGGTCACAGAAATAAAAAAGGTCTTTATCATACTCCTATTTCAGTGGAGCTCTGTATGAAATTTCAGTAATACTAATCTGAAAATTAATTATTTATTAAAAAATCATTACTGTGATGAGCAGAAAAATATTCTGGTTAAATACAATTTACAAATAGAAGAATATTTATTAACTTGCGTTTACAACTATAAGAGTTACTAAAAAGCTAAATTGTGGGAAAGCTGTCTTCTAATAATATTTATAAAGTGCAATGATAGCTCCAGTCAGGGAGGAGCAGAGTAAGGAAAAAAAGGAAATGTGCAAGATCCAGAAGAAAGGGGGTTTTTCCATTCCTCATTGTTTGAAATGATTTTAAATTTCTGGTCATTCCCTCAGGATGTTATTCAGTTCCAGACATGTATTTTTTTATCTTCCATTAGATAAAAGAAGGGCAAAGGGATAGCAAGGATGTTACACTAAAATGAGAAAAAAATGAGAAAAAAATTACAAAAAAAATTATATTTCTTGACCGTGAAGGATCCAAAAGACTTAACAAAAGTACATTGTCAGCTGATCAGACTTGAAATTAGTATATGAATGGTATCTTCCTAAAGTGTACAATGAACTTATTTTACAGTGTAGATTATTGATTAATATGACTCTGAAATGCTTAATGCTTTATCTTGATTATTTTTACTAATTAGCTGTAATTAAGCAGTCTTTCAGGTAACAGAATGTACATATTTCCCTAGTGGATTAAGTATTAAATATTTCTTCTTTGCTTATTTTCTGTGAGATCTATTGTTTAAAGCTTGTGAAATTTTATGTATTCTCCTAATCTGCCAAACTTGCAAATTCACACATTGCTGCAGCAGTTCTCTAACTGCATGCTTATTTTCGTATATGTTTGGCATATCTCACACTGTGATATGTTGCATGTGCTTGCTCCCTTTGTCTGGGGCTGCTGTCTGTATTGTTTTGTGCTTCCAGATAGCGGTGGGTGTGCTCGCAAACGTGCTGCCATGTCTGTCACATTAACAGCTGTGAAGAGAGTTCAGAGTTCTCCAAACCTATTGGCCTCAGGTATAACCACTAACCAGTCAGATAATACTCCTAAATGGCTGCTTTTTTTTGTAGTGTTATGAGTTTCTGTGATATTACTTTGCAAGGAGAAGGGTAACCCTATTTTCTGTTCCACTGACAGACCTATTACTTCCAGAATGCTTTTTAAAAAGTGGTCTTAATTTCTCTCTGCCTATGCTTACTAGCCATTAATGAAAAAGATTGTGAATCCTTAGGAAAAATCTGGTTTTTATAAATTAATTTTGCCCTTGATACATATTTTAATGTCACCTGGGGTTTTTTGCAAGATAACGTAGCATGAAAAAGAGGTTATTTGTTACCAACTTTGTGTATTGAAATTTGATTTTAAAACACTTCTTAAAGGAAAAGAATCTGAATGTTGTTGTAAAGTGATGTTCAGAAGCCAGAATAACTTTAAAAAAAGCATTTATCAAGTATGTTTTCCTAAAAATGTTCAAAAAACCCATACAGAATATTCAGTAGATGGCAGAACTGCTTCTTATCAATACTCTCATGTGGTTTTGCAAAATTAATTTATTTCTAACACAAATTAGTATTGGATATTTCTTTTTCAGGGTCTGAGTCTCAGTCTCCAGATTCAGGTAAATAAAACACTGTGTTATTTATGCATCAGTGTAATACCATTACAACCATCTTCTATTTATTTGATTTCATTTCATTATGCCATACTTCCTCATTCTTTAAGGAAAGCACTGCTGAAATTGCAATCATAATTGCTAATGGCTAAGACTTCAAATTCAGGTCTCATTTGAAAGCAGTTATTTCCTATAACAGAATATGTTGTCAGAAAAATTAATTGTGTGGGAGAAAACAGACTGCTACTTTGCCACCTTTAGCTTTATCACCGTGGCACCATTCACTGGTACTTGCTATTTCCTTTTTTAGTGCCGTACTCAGGATTGCAAGTTCTGCCCACCTCACTTAGCAGCCTGCTCACAAAATGTGTTACTTTTCCCAGCCTCTTACAGTATCTTCTTTTCAGCATCTCCCTCTATGTTTAGCCAACGCCTTAAGGGCATCCCAGGTCTGAGTAGGGAAAAAAAAATCAGGGTTGCTTGGTTGGAAAATTGAGGGGTCATTCGAATTTGGCAGTAAGATAATTATTGGAACAATTAATTGGGTGTTGTGGTAAAATGTTGCGAAACTGGCATGATCAACTAACTATGTGAGCTGGGATGTTTTTCAAGATGCAATACAGCTGTGAAGTTCAAGAGCCTAATCTGTGAAAGTACTTCAGTTTGCTTTATAAAGGGGCTTAAGCAGCACATCTCAAACAGACTCCTAAGGTTAAAATCCATAGTCTTATGAAAGTGGTGGAGAAATCTCAAACTGACCAATACCAGCAGAATTGTCAGTACTTGAATTTTTCTAAATTTTAAAGATGAGTATTTTGTAGAGTGGCAGCTTTAGCCTTGTTCTTTTACCTTCCATGGTAATAACGGCAGCAATGTCAGTTGTGTAGTAGCTGAACTCTTCTACAGTCTGTTTAGTACCTGGGTTGCTATGTTGAGAGCAATATAAAGATCTGCTAATAATACAAAAAAACCCATGGTTTGATTCTTTTTTCTTTACAAAAGCTTGGAGATCTTACAATAATGGAAGTAGAGAGACACTGAATGGAGACACTAGCAGTTCATCTCTTTCAGCAAAAGGTTTTAGGAGTGTGCGGCCAAATCTACAGGATAAAAAATCACCAACTCAGGTAAAACTGAGCACATAAAGTTTCATGTTTTGCCATTTCTGTGTGGGTTATTCTGGGGGGAGAGCACATATAGGTGGGATACTGAACATTGTCCTGATGTCTTGCATAGTGCGAATCACCTGTTCATATGGGTCATTACAAACTGGTTTACTGCATAGATTAAGCATTTTCCACACAGGCTGTATGCCTCCAGGTTAATTACCAGAAATTACTTTCTGTGAGCAAGACAGACCGCTAAATAAAAATAGGTCATACACAAGCAGAAGCTTTCTAGGAGTGTTCCCAGACTTCAAAGAATATTTATTAATAGTTTACACTTGGAAGAATGCACCAGTCATCAAAATATCTTAGAATAAGGGTTTATTAATTATAAAGTAGAAAATGCTTTTGCCTATTTTGCAGTACACACTAAAAAAACAAAAACAAAAAACCCCACTTGGAAACATTTATCTGTCAAATATCAATTTACCAATTTTAATACTATCTCTACTGTTTCTATTTTAATTCAAAGGTTTAAGGGGCTCTATGTGTTTTAGACCTGTGAATCTAAAATCATGGAGTACTTACATATCTGAACAATTACACTGAGTAAGAATTACTACTGTAAAATAATTGTTTTTAAAAGAAAATGGATGATTGTGGGTTCCCTTCTGACCCCAATTTACTCTGAGCAAATGGAACATCTGGCTTTTTAAGCAGCAGCTGTACAGCCCTGCACAGGAAAAGGTGGTGGGAACCTGACCAATTTATTGCCCATTGAATTGAGCAATGTTGGGATGAAGCCCTTTATTTGAAGATAAAAATGAAACTGAGTTATATCTTCTGCTAACATTTACTTTCTTTCTGTTTCTTCTTCAATGTTATTTTTCTGTGTGTGGATGCTTTTGGCAAATAAGGCACCTCTGCCACCCCCTAGAAAAGAAAGTTTTTGGAAAGCGAGAGTAACTAATCACGAGAACGAAATTAATCTCCAGGCAGTAACAGCCGGTTCAGCTAAACACCATCCCACAGATACTGTCTATTACACTAACGAGAAGTCTGTTCAGGACACAATGTCTTCTCAAATAACTAACACAAGTGTGTCCTATGCACAAAAAATCATTAAACCACTGACCTCAATCTCCAGTGCAGACACAAGCACAGTAGCTGGTATTAGTACTACTCTCCATCAAGGCCAAAGGCAACAATCTCAAAAACGTAAGGTATCCACCCTGAAATTAACCCGGACACGTGAGCCAGCAAGTAGCATTCATTGTAATTCACAGCAACAGCTCAAGCCTGTTGAAGAGCCACAAAGGCCTGTCTCACCTGCCTGTAACCCCATGCCTGAGATACACACAGCATCTCTTTCCGTTCAGATAGCTCCCACCCCTGACAATAAAGCAGAGCCTGAAATCCAAGAACATCCACCTAATATTTCTCCAGACCCTTCAAAGATGTCTTCAAAGGATGTGGGACAAAAGTCTACAGTTCTTCCTTCTTCACAGGCTGCAGAATGCCATGTGGTATATTTAATTTTTCCATCTTTTATTTTAGATCTCCATGAATCACTTAATAACCATCTGTTTAGTGACACTTACATTATCAAAGTTAGACCTTGTGTTTTCTGGGTAAAACTACCTGTGACATGGATCCAAACAGAAATGAACAAAACCTGAAGTTTTTGGACAGTTATTGAAAGAAAAAAGAATTATCTAGCTGAGCTGGAAGGCAGATTTTGTTCCTCTGTGAGTACTTTATGGAAGTGCAAATGCACAGTAGGAAAGGAGTGCATTGTAAATGATGTGTAAGTGGCTCTTCCTAGAAAGGGTTACAGTAGCATGTTATGCTGCTATAGATACTGGAAGGATCAAGTATGGATAGAAAAGAGTTAGGTTGGGTTGTGGGGTGGAGCTCTACAAATGCAACTCTGCCAGTTTGCTTGGGCCACATCGTTCTTTTGGCACGGCTAGGCTCTGCGGTCCCCTGTGTCCTGTGCAACAGCACTTTTTAAAGAATATGGGTTGATAAAATCTTTTGTCAACCACCTCCATATGAAACATCACAGGGCACTGAACTTTTAAGTCTGTTTCCCCAATACCTTCTGCCTAGTGAGATGAAAATTCTTTTTTAAGTGTACTCATCTCATCTAGGAGAAATGGGAGTATCAGGCCCACAGTATAGGACCAGAGGAGTCTGAGCAGAGAGTCACCATTCAGAAAGTCAGAGTCAAAAAAAAATAAGCCTTAGACCAATAAAGCAGCAGTGAATATATACAAAGAGTATATACACATACATACATACAGGCAGAAGGAGAACTCTAAATAAACTTTCATTTCTACTCTGCTTTACTTAGTCACAGAAAAAAATTTTTGTTTAAAAAGTTATTCTAGTATCTGTACCTATATACCAGTTTATGTGTGTTGGAGGTAGAGATTGCTATAGGTGTAGGCACATCTGCCTCAAAGCTTTGTGTGAGTGAGGATCCCATCAAGGCATGTTTTTGTTCATCTGGTTCTGTTGTCTACTCTGAAGTAAATAAGGCACTATCTTGCAAACTAAGAAGTCCACTGACAGCCCTATTGCCAATAGTAGTAACACATCTGCTTTCCCAGACTGGTTCTGTCGAAGGATCACACTCAACCAGGTCTCTTATCTGGAAGCCACAAGTACCTGCATTAGCATCAGGATAGTTTTAAAGTTGTAATATGTCTGTTTCCCTCTTCAAATTCCAAGTAAAACATTTGGTCAGAACAAAGCTCTATGAAAATAGATGGCAACAGTCTGCAATGCTCCTTTTGAATTCACTCCATTAAGAAATGGGAGCACAGAAGGATTAATCCCGTTTGTCCTTCTCGAGACTGGACATCTTAAACTCTTCTTTTAGGCTGCATAAAATTTAGAATATTTTTGAGAAAAGCACATTGCTCTACCCTTTAAAAGAACCAGTCTGCTACTCAGTGATTTTTGTCAGGTAGAACAAGTCAGTTCAAGCATAGTAAGGAAATTGTATCAGAAACTGTAAGGAAAGCAGAGCAACAGCTTTTTCTGGTAGATAGGGTAGATATGAAGGTTATAGAGTGCAGGCTTGCAAGTCTTAAATACGAGCATCAAGAGATACTGACGAACAGCAAAACAGGTGTAGGTGTGGCCAATGCAACTTCTGCATCTATGTTATCTTTCCACTTAAAAATAGTTGTTCAACCTGCTAGTATATGATGCGTTATAGACACTCAGTGTCTCTCAAACAGAAAGTTGTGTGACAGCTAACAAAGACTAAGGACTGCCTTTTTATGATCAAGAATAATACTCAGAGTTTAATCAGAAGGACTAAAAATAATTTATCTCCTACCTACTGTTTTTTTAGACTTTTAAAAGTCAAAACATATTTTGCAATTTCTTTTTAGTTTAGAATCAGGTTTAGGTTCACTATGAGCTGAAAAAAAATCGGAAAAGTAGCTGTGACTTGTTTGACAATTCTACATTTATTTTTCTGCCTTCTTGGTTTTAGTGTGTGGAAAGAACTGTCAGAAATTTGGCAACTGAATTGCTTTGAATAAAATGATAAAAAATTCATTTATCGCAGGGACCATTAAGGAATGTAGCCAACTTTTTTTTTTGTATCCCTTTATTGGTCTCTTGTCTGCAAAATTCAGCTGACTTCATGATGTTCAACATTAGAATAAATTCTAATAAAGACGTGTATTTGATGTCAAAATTGAGTCATGGAGCCAGTGGGCTTTGCTAGCTCTGTGTTAAAATATATACCTAAAACTAGAGTACAAATCATCATGTGAGGTGTATAAAATTCTGCATCAGGTGAGGTCCCATAATGAAAATGCCGTGAGCTAAAGTTAGAAATAAATACTGAAGCTGTATGTTTAAAAAGATTAATTTTCTGACTCAGGTCTCAATTTGAAACCTTGAAACTGTCCTAACCAATGACAAAAATTACGTTGCCCTTTAGTGCTATATCATGCATGGTTCATCGTATATTGTGGTATCATGTTCACAATTTCTCTCACAGAGAAAATTAACTTTCAGTATACTATGCATGATAGTACTTTCATTTTTAAAAACGTTTTAGATTTGCGAGCTCTATAGGACTTTGTACACAAGTTGAAATACTTTTGTACATGGTTGTATGTTAAGCTATATATTCGAGGGATGCTTTCAGACTGTAAATTAGGCCTACCTGCAGTGTTCAAAGCTGCCACAGAAGCTCTAAAAGAACAAATACATTCAGAAAGTTGCAACTCTCCCTCTGCATCTGGGTTTATATATGTGGAAAAGAATGATGTCAAATCAGCTAATCATCACTTCTTAAGAGGTGGTAAATGAGAAAAACTGTGTGCAGTGAACATGTACAACTATGTAATGTTGCAAATTACGGAAATATACAGCCAAGAGAGACCTTATATGGTCCAAGTTAATGTATCCTGCTATGTTTGTGCTCCTTTTTGCACTTCATTTCAGAGCTTATCTGTTGCAACTTTAGGAGTGAGCAGAATTGTGATGTGACTCACCAAATCACATTTTGTAAACGCTCCTACTCAGAGAAAGGTTAAACCCCTTAAAAGTATATATGAAAATAGAAGCATTCAAGTTACTCAATATTTGATTTTTTTAACATTATTGCGGTTTCAAGAGATGCTGCTGCTTTGTACCATACTGCAGATATGGAAGAAATAACTGAATCTATTTCAACAGTATTTGTTAGTATGAGATGATGGAGGTAAATTATATTGTCCAAGTTTCTTTTAAGAAGTTATAAACTGATGAACAATTATGAGCTACACCTTCAAAAATAATCACCACCAATTTTTATGTTTATTTTATTCCTAGGTTCCAAAGTTTCCTATTGTTATTCCTCCAACTGAGGATGCAAAACATTTGTCCTCTTATTTGCATTCCTCAGATGAGTGAACAATGGGTTTAGTCCTGATAACCTGAAGGAATAACACTGCTATAGCAGATGTTTATGAAAGTGTTTCTTTTGCTAGCCTTGTAGCTATAGAAAAGTAGATAAAGGAAAATAAGCCTGGAATTTTAAAAAAAAATCTAAATCGCTTTATTTTAGTACATTACTATTTGTTAGGTATTGGCAATATAGAGAGTGATATAGAAGAGAGAGAAGACAGGTTTCAATGTTTTGGGACAGATGTGAAGCAAAGAAAATTGAGCATGTAAGTGTCATTTTAAGTTCTGCATCACTGATGTGATTTTAGACAAGGGCTGAACTCCACCTCCTTATACTGAGTTTAGAATAAGAGGGCTAGATGTAAGAATGGTTATAGAAACATAACTAGTAGCATTGGTTTGGAGGTTTTGACATCAGCTTTTAACAATTGAAAATAGAGGTATTTTTACCCATTTGTGCAAATGTATGGGTCTAATTTGATTGTTGACTACTAAACTCTACTATGTATTAACAAAGTAAGTTTATTCACTTATCTCTGAGTTTCCTTATCTTTGTCTTGACTGTTGAAGCAAGGCCAGCACTTTGGTGTCATTAGTAATCTCCCACCACTCCCCACAGATCTTGCATTAAAATGATAAATGACTAGTTTTGAAACCCATACTAGGGTCGCCTGTCTACTTCATGTTAGTTGGGTAGCAACTGTTACACAGGCCTGACATTTCACTGTTTGGTGGAAGAAAAGCATTTCTAAGGACCATCAGAAAGCTGTGCTTGAGGCCGTCAGTTCACTTCAAGGACATTTATTTCTCTATCTTTCAAATGTTGTTTCACAACCCAAGATAGTTATACAGCCCAACTAGTTTTTCATCAATCTTACTGTTTAAGTACCTGTTTGGCATTTAATCTGCCTGACTTCTGCTGGCATTTCTTGTGCTATATCAGTAACAAACCTAACCTGAAGCATGCTGAATGGAACGAGTATTAAAAGTTTTCTGAAATGCATTCACCCTTGTCCTCCTCATATTTTTAATTGTGTTATAACTGAGATTTCAGTCACAATGAAAAATACAGATTAGTAGTAGTATATCTGTTTAGCATTTACCAAGACTATATGTTTTTTTTAAAAGGTGTAAATCATTTTTTAAATCAATCCTGATTTAAATGACAATTTCTCAGAGTAACGGTTATACCTATGACAGAATTCTATAATCAGGCAAGGTAGAAGTTTTACTCTACAAAGCTGAGAAGCTTCATGGTCGGAATGTACCAATTTGAAAGTACCTAGAATTTAGGCGTTGCTTCTACCCATGTTGTATGAATAATAACTTTATATTATTTTTAAGATTTGGCTTGATGGAATAAGCTATTACTTGCCATACACAGTGAATTAAATTCCTCAAAAACTCAATTTCACTAGCTCTCTGGATGCACCCTGAATATTTGTTCTTGTGTTGTCAATCCCTTCTTTTCCGAAGCATGCAAGCAATCTTCTCAGTTCAAAGCCAGAAGGTTTACTAGATTTCTTAGCTCTTTGAAATTTCCTATTAACAATATGAGATGAATTCAAATATTTTGGCTCAGTGATATGTAACTTTTCTTCTGGAGATGCTGAGAGGCTATCTGTCTCAAGAACTTCAAAGCTTGTAGCTGACTCGGCCTCATAATTGCAGTATGATCTCCTGGTTCATGTATTTTGCTGGAGATCTTGAATTATGACATAGATGATGAAGTTTATCATGAATGATGATTCTGTCTTCCCTTTATGTACCTGTAAGATGAAATTACTGTCTCTTATAGGTGAATGCAAATACACACATCTTAAACTCCTGATATATTATGCTGTATGACTGTCTTAATTTCTCATGAAATTAACTTTAATAGTATTCCATTGTTCTTTTGAAGTTTCCGCTGGCAAATTAGATCTCTTAAATATGCTATGTCCTTCTGTAGTCATACGCTCAATTATTGATATTTTTGATTAAGAAGTAATCTGTTCATATTTCCTCTATGAAAAAAAATAAAGGTGGGGGAGGTGTTGTTCAGTTGTAGTTTTGAAACATTGGTATGAATAAGATTTGGATTTTAAACTGTTTGACTAAGTTTCTTCACTGTCTTAACTGCTGATTTTAGCAGCAGCTTTTTGCTATTTTTGTGTACCCTAGAGGTCCAGGAATGCCAAAGATTTCTTTTCAATCAATTGGAACAAGTGACGGATATCTGTTCGCATACTTAAGATTCTTTTCTGAAATGCTTATTCATAGGGATGGTCCCGTTGACCTCATCAAGGTTATTTGTGTAAATTCTAGCTGATCTCAGCAAGAATTATGCAACTGGACCCCCAGTGACCTCTCATAAGTAGCATAATCTGGGTTGTGTTCCAATTCTTCCATAAGGGCTTTAGAAGATATTTTCAGATTTTGGATTAAAATACCAAAATGGCATTTTAATCTGATGGCTTGAAACATTTTTTGAATGATTGAAGACATCTGCCTAGTCTAAGCATAGGAAATAACCATATTATTGGTAACAATGTGGTATCTATGACTAAATGTTGTTTTTTGAAGTAGTAATTACTGCATGTGGTATCTTATTGTCCTCAATTTTACATAAATTTAAAATCCAAAATACTCTTTCCCAGGAGCTATTACAGCCTTCCTCAGCTGTATCAAAAGTGAAACCATTAGTGCTGAAGTAGGCAGTATTTTGACATACTTGAGGAATTGATTGAAAGCTTCTAGTTAATAGGCAGCATAGAAGGATTTGTGCAGCTGTTTAACATATATGAGATGCCAACATGCTTTTCATGTGTCTTTAATTCAAAAAGAAGTTGTGGATTCAAAAAGCCAGTTGCAGGACTAGTTTAAACTCAGTGTCCTGTGACTGATTTGAAATAAGAGTACAGAAAACTCATACATTGTGTGGTAGTTTTCAGAAGCACTTTCATGAGGTTGTTACTTTATACTTTTAAGGAACTATGCTGAATCCAAACAACTGGCATGTTTTGTTTCAGTATAAAGTCATCCCTGTCCTGATCTTGTGCTCTCAGTCTTTGTTATTCCTCAGATTTATACCACTTACCCTAACAGTCCTTGTGTCCTCTAATGTTAAAAAGGCTCCTATGCATACACCTCATAGAGCAGGTTGACAGGGTGCTTCCAGGGTGCTTGGAAATTCTAACATCATCCAAATATTTTTATAAGAGAGGCAGTGGAGAAGATGCATTTGGTCACAAGAGGCCAAAAATTACTGCACCTATTGCTTTCAGATCATATGAACATTCATCAATAATGTTTGTGTTTAGCTTGCAGTCCTGCCCATCTTTATATTGTAGTTAATTTGAAAATTATTTCTGTCCTGGACAAAAAAAAAAAAAAGGAAAAAAGAAAAAGAGGGAGTAGCATTTACAGAGATCAGACTTGCAGATACATTTTTACTTTTGAAAACAAAATGGACCTGACATTCTCTAGCCTCATAGTTATGTGAAGTATAAAATAGTGTGAACCTTCTAAATACACAATGGAGATCATTAATATATGCAGTAGATTATGATTATTCATCCTCAGCACACTATGGTTTCTGGCATTGCTTCCACTAGTATTTTATGCAGTCATTTCTTTCTTGTTTTCCTAGTCTAATATAGAGCGTGGTTGATTTATTCCTAATCCATGTGAATGTGAACTTCCTCGGGCGGCTGAAAAACTTACACTTTTGTAATTCTACACCCAGCAAGAGGCAAAGGGAAAAGTTTTTTATTCGTTTAGTAATCTGTTTCTTTTCTTATTTTTTTTCCCTCAAATCTCAGCTTGGAAACCAGAAAGTAACTTCCCCTGTGATGGAGGTAAATGCTTCACAGACACACAGACAAACAGCAACAGAAGCTTCTCCACTGCCTCTTCCTTCTCCTGTGGTACCAGTTAACAGAGCCTCTTTCTCACCAGACAGTGGCACCCATCTAGTAGCATATTCTTTGCCAACGCTTGATGATTTATTGCCTTCACACTTGTATAAAATCCCAGCCCTTTCACAATTTTCATATAAATACCCATACCTAGCTTCTGAAAGTATTGTCCACAGGAACGAAACAGCCTCTGTAAGCACAGACTCTGCCATGAGTGAGTGCTCCTCCCGCGCAGTGAGTGAGTCCTCCACAGCCATTCTAGATGAGCTGCAGACTTGTAGCTTTGATACTTCTGACTGCTCTGAAACACCTTCCCCAACCTTGAGCCAGATGTCTGCTGTGTCAGATGGCACCACCTTAACCAACACTGCTGCCACTTCTCATGTAATTATGCTTCCTTTTTTCCTCCTCCATTTTGTTCAAACAGGTTGTCAAAGGGGAAGAGAATTCGAACTTGTCTGTTATCCTGTTACACATACAAGTATTTAATTAGTAGTTTTCCATGTTTGCAGTCTGACAGTGTTTTTCAACAGTTATTTAAAAAAATTCTTTGGCATAGGTTTGGTAGTAGGAAACTACACTGAGTTGTTGCACACTTGTATGGTCACCTAAGGTGTATCAAACACATTGCTTAAAATAAAACAATATAAATTCAATGAATATCTGTTCTAAATGCATTAAAAGCAAGCAAGTAGAGTTTGAAGAGATTTGTTTAAAATACTGTTAGGAATGTACAGGCTTACAGAGTTTGTTCTGGTTTACCACCATTTTTGGTTTATACTGAGATACAGATTTTAATAATGTAATTTGTAAATTCATGGTAAATGTTAGCAATATTTAATGCAGTTTTTTTCCCCAGCTGTGACCACTGATTGCATGAAACTGGTTTTCTCTCCTCTAACTAACTTTTTCCTCTCCAAAGCACGGCTTCTTATTGGACTGAACTTCATAAATAATCCTGTATTACCCAGTTGTCCTCTTAGTTTTCTCTTGGTTAAGTCAAGGAAAAAAAAACAGTATGCAGTTAGACACTTTATGTATACATTCACTTTTCTGTATCTTAGTAAACTCCTATATGGATAGAAAGAAGGTATGGAATTTGAGTCAAATCCAGATCACTTCTTATTTTTTTGAGATTATCCGCATGATTAAAATTAGTCAGAACAAAGCCTTCATTTAAATTGAGCAATTTGTTGCTGAATTGGAAAACAGAGAGATGTTCTGAATCCAGAGTTTTACTGGATCACAGCAGTGCTCAAATTTCATACAAATACTTAAGCATACTGTAATTTTCAAGTCTGAAAGGAACAAACAGTATGTACATTTCAATGCATTTTATGAAAAGTACTTTGAGCCTGACCTTTCTCATAGTCACCTGGAAAGTCCATGATCTGTAGTCAGTGTTCTAGATACTGCTAAAAAACCAATACTGATAGCAGACATGTAAAAGCTGTAATTTCTAACTCTTGTGACAAAGCTCTAAATCCATTTTTTTAAATCAGTACTATGAATCTGCTTACAATCCTGTAGTTGTAACCAAAGATACCATTACCATTATAGACTAGTCAGACACAGTCGCAGCATGATTATTTACCAACTATGTGAAACATGGAACATTTATATTTTCTTCTAGCCTACTTCTAAAACAGTAATAAATAGCTAACTCCATTTGTTTTCTTTGAGCATCATTTTTTGCAAGCTAAAAGTGAACAGTCAGTCCTTCTTTCCATTTTTTGTCTCCCTGTAGAAGGCTATGTAATAGTCAGGTCTGATCATCACTTTTTCTTTTAGACATGGCAGGGATGATCATAACAGTTGTTCACCATTAATGAACAAAGTAAAAGTCTCCCACAAATGGACAAAAATCCCTTAAAAGCTCTACATCCAGAAGTTAAACTGCTGACAAGACCCAACTCTGCAGCATAGAAAAGTCTTCATCTCCCACCCTCTGTTGAGAGGGGCAGATGGCTATAAATGCATCCATGAAATGACACAATGACGAAAAAGCTGGTGGCACACAAACGTGTGTTGCTAGTGGCTGTACTCCTGTGATGATCTTCATTCTCAAAGGAGATTGCTATTGATTTTGTAGGTGAAAATCACTGAGATAATGATAAAAGTAATATAGGATTGGACCATCCAGTACTGTACCCACATAAGATGGAACCATGCTTTCAAAGACTTATGTCCACATTGGGAATGTTTGTTTACTCTTGAGTTTCTTAGTGAGAGCTTAGGCAAAAAAAATTTTAAACCAGCTCTTCTAAGAAGAAGCAGCAGCATCAGTAAGATTTGACTCAACTAAATTGCAAAATATTCCAGGCGAAAGACAGAGCTAAACATAAACTTGTGGTTAATTTGCCATACCTTTAGTCAAAGATTACAGATTCTTTGAAAACCTGAAGTATGAGAAGTGTAATTCTTACTTGGGCTTATACGTAGAATTTGACTTAAAATTAAACAACAGCTGATTTTTTGAAACTCCTTTTTCTGATTCTATTCTAATTAAGATTTTCCCTGTAAAGTAATTGTCATTAATTCTTTCGGTTTATTTAGTTCAGAATTGTGGGACCTAATAGAAACTTGTACATATTTTATTTTTGCCTTTTTCAAAGTTTTATAACTGTCTCAATCCTCAAGAAGTATCCTTAGGATTTTAGCCTTATTCAATATCTTGAGGTCAGGGGTGGGCTGTGTAGCATTCTTTCACAGAACTGCTTAGATATCTATAATGGGACCTCTTTCTCTTTGCTACCTGTTTCAGCAGAGAGAAACTTAGAAATCAACTCCAGTCTCAAATGGATGCTTTTCTCCATTCTAATTTAGAAATCCGGAGAGTTGCTGTTTCTGATGCTCAGGCAGTCTACGGGTATTTTAAACCTGATACCTAGGAAGAATCTTTACAAGAGCTTGACAATCTATCAGCTGAAGTAGGTGGCTGTACTAGCAGTGCAGGACAGGTTAAGTATACCGGAGAAAAAAATTGATGGAGGTGCTTAGGGAGGGGAGCGTCACAAAAAATGAGGACTCTCTTTCCAGTAAATTGAAAAATAGGTGCATTTTGGTGAAAAAGGTTTCTTTCCATATTGCCTTACTTTCCCACAAAGATTACCTAGGAAAATAAAAGGTCTAATTCATGAATAGCCATCTTAGAGTATTTCACTTCCTTTCAAAATCTGGGAATAAACTCTTGTCACCTGGAACCAAAGCATCACATTCTCAGATTGAAATGTCAGTAACTCCCAAATGATTCCAAGGGACAGAAAGGCCTTCGAAACTTTGCAAAACTGTCTTTTACAGCTAACCTTATCAATATTGCAAGGTGCATCAGATAAACAAATGAAATATTCACCTTCACAGAAACTTCCCTCAAAGATAAAGTCACAAGGAACTAAGAAACTATAGCTGAGCTGAGAACCTCTCTAAAACCTTTAGAAGCAAACCCCAAAATGTTATATATGAACGTGCCACATTTATGACTGATGTACATCAACTACTTCTATGGCTCCTGTTTTCATGATACTGTGTACTACTTAGTGTAAGAGCCTTATTAGCTAACTTAACTATTTGATAAAGTCTTTCACAGGAAAATTGCAATTTTCTATTACAGAAATTCATAGGAGTAACTTTTTTAGTCTACAAAGAACTCTCCCTAGTTCTGCTCATAGAAAAAAAAAAGCCATAGTAAATGATTGAATGGTATAAGGCTCTGCATATAGTTTCACCTTGCCTTCCCTAGAAACAAGCTTTCCCAAAAAGACAGTATATAGGAAAAGGAAATGGATGAATCTCTGAAGTAGGGGGCAGATGGCTGGCCTCGTCTTGAAACCTCATCTGAAAACATGCCTTCATACCGCTTGAAATGCTGTCTAAGGTTATGTAGCTTTTCTATTCTTACAGCTCTAAGTTTTTTTATTTGAGGAGAGATTCATATGAGAAAAGCCAACTTAGTTTACTTTTTGGTTCTAAGCTTCATTAAGAGAAGAAAGATATAAACACAACAGTTTCAATGGAGACATCACCACAACAGAAATTGTTCAGTTCGCTTCTGAAAACAGGTACCCTTAATGCGAGAAACCCCTGAACGCATCTAGGAGTTCACATGTCTGCATATGAACCAGAAATTGTTTTACTTTCTTAGCTGTGGAAGGCATTAAAAATTTCAAATCAGTAATCTCCAAAATACAAATGTATACAAAAGGTCTTGAACCATTTTATTTTTATTTGTAAAAATAATATGCCTTTTGATACACTCTTTATTTTTGGTTTGTTGCTTAAGATAGTCTCTTGTTTACATTTGTAGCATGTTTTAGTTCTTTTTTATACAAAATAGAGCAAAGTTTGTGATTTCTGCTAATTTTATTCAGATTTGAATAAGAGTTCTGCTTTAAAAGAGATGATACAGAGAGCTTCCCTCCTTTTTCTGCTGAAATATTCACTACCCCCTTATTTCATTCAGTGCTTTCTAAATATCTCAGTTTTCATTCTTGCGATACTCCTCCTAAATGTGTAAAAGCAGATGTAGGGATTCTAAACCTGGGAGCAGATAGTTTCCTCGTGAGAAGTACCTCGTGTGACTGAAGCCTAAATGGTGTTTCATGCTTTCTGCTTTATTGCCAGTTTGCTTAGCTTTCCCGTTTCACGTATTTGATTTTGTTTTGTGATTGTGGGTTGCTTCAGTTTTTATTATTGCTATTTATTTTTATTGTGATAGATTCCATACCAACATCCCATAGTCACTCCATCTGAGTTCCATTTTTAAAGAAACTTTTGCTCACTCTTTTTAGCTACTCATAATGAGACTTTTTCCTTCGGTCTGCACAGAAGTCCCCATTAATATCAATAGTGCTTGAGCACATACATTAAGGGAATATGTTTCTTGGCCTGAGGGATCTGTGGCACACAGCCTTTGTCACATGAGAAGAACTTTTACCGCCATTCTTCATTTTATATTGCTCTCAGACCTCTGCAAACCTTGTTTGTGTCCTCTTCATTGCCTTGACCATGATCTTTCTGTCACTCTCCCATGACAGCATATGTAATAAACAGCACGTACAAGGAGAGAAGAGGGGAGATATGAGGTATATAAGGAATACATTCTGCTCCCTTTGTGATAAATTTCGTATTTCAGTGAATGCAGATGCCATTATGGCTGTGTACCTGACAACTGGTAATTGTTGCGTGGATTACAATTTGCATCACTCTTTCTTTGGGATGGCAGTCATCGGTGGGCTTTGTGTGTCATTTAATGGGTTATTGTTTTGTCTTTCTCAGGCTCAGATCACAGTGAATGGGAATTCTGGCACTGCCGCCAGCCCAGTGAATCTCTTTCAAAGGCCTTTTTCCCCTTCTTCAGCTTACTCTCCACCAGCTTCACTCAATTCCAACATTGTTATCATGCAGCATGGCAGGATGATGGGTAAGCCTCACACAGAATATTTGCTTTATACCTTGCACAACATATTCCAATTCATGTGGCAAAGACTCCAAACAATTGCAGAGTGCTTCATATCCATAATGAAGGTATTGTCTATTCATCTACCTTGGAAAGTAAATGGAACAAATAATAGCATTTACTGTTAGATACAGTAGTGATCCTGAATTGGAGTTGCTATTAGCTTTTATTACTTAGATGTGGGAGCGTAATCTCTTGCCAGCTGTCTGCTAGCTTTACTTGAGAAGGGAACCTATCAAAATAGCTCAGGCTGTGCAGCCCCTTCAGATTATGCCTTAAGAAACCAAGAGCCAACTTCGTACATTGGTCCTTCCCACAACTTCTGTAATCTTCAGTAGAAATGCTACCAACAAAGGGGTGAGGCTCTGGGCCTTTAAACACCTAAAGTTATGTCAATCTAAAATTTGTTTATGTATTTTAGGGCATTGTTAATTTAAAACAAACAGACCAAACATTATCAGCCTTAGAAAGGCTCTTTGCCAGCAAATTCCAATTTTTGCCAGAAGAGTAATTTGCTTGCTGCTTTTTCTGCCAATATTTTGCATATTCAGATAAGATTATACATGCAAAATTATTTGAATATGATCCTGGAATGTGCTTTTTTTTAGGTGACAGTTCTTGCACTGTGACTTACAGCATAGACAAATGCTGCTATCATCATAGTGATAGATACAAAAACTGTATACACGGGTTTCTCCATATCCCAGAATTCTCGATATTTTGATTACTCCCAGTTTGCTGATGTAAGGGCCTATCAATGCATTTGAATATACCTGAAATGTTTATTTTACCATGACTTTTGCTGTTGTATGATGCTGAAGTTCAGCGTTCCACAGTAACAGCCTGGTTTAATTCTGCCTACTCATGTAAAAATCCCCCTGATGGCCTCAGTTTGAGAACTATGAAGAATGAAGGATCAAATCCAAAATGTTTTCTAAATTTAACATCATGTTTTTTGGGAAAAAGTTCCAAATATTTAGACGTTTGCCATGCAGAGTTGCCCCTCGCCATATATGTGTAACACTGGATTATTTACAGGATTTCAGACATGAGTAAATAGCTGAAACATCCATGCCAAATTCAGCTCTGCAGTGAGAGTGAGCAGAAATATTCAAATTAAAATTAGAGCTTTTGATCACCAGACCTCCTCTTGTTGATTTATATTACAATTAATTTATTTTTCTTCAGAATAATCAATGGAAGTTAATGTCACACAAAAGACAGTTGTAATTGTCGTCATTAGTGTTAGAATGTTTATTTTCACCCCCTGCATTTATTTATCCTGCAATGGAAATAACTCATTGTACCTGCTCTTGCAAAATAAAGGCTATGTCATAGCAGCCCACTAATTCACTGAAACCTGCTGCATGAAGGAGTAGGGCTCTTTTTCCTTAATATGAGGACGAAGTGCATCATCTGCAGCAGTACAAATTTTCATGTCACATCCCAGGACTGAGGTGTTTTTTATATAATAAATTGCTCTTAATTTTAGAAGGAAATGATAATAGTGATGTATTAATTTCGTTAGTTATAAAGCACAAGTAGAGAGAAAAAGATAAAAATATTGCGGGTCACAACAAACCAGTAGCAGCCTGCACAGTTCACCTGAATCACCGTAGGCAGATCATCCAGTTGCTCTGTGGGTGCCAAATTACTGAAGTCTATTTTTATGAATTATATGTAGAGACACAAAAACATATCAACATACTTTAAGGGAAGAAAATTGTGTGTCAGAATTTATTTCTTAACATTCATGCATCAAAACTGAATGTTTCTAAGCATATATCACCTAAGTTTTTGCACAGGTCTGTTTGCTGTGCTTACAGAACAGCAATTTTCTATAGTTTGCTAGACTTCGGGGGTAGAAGTTTTTGAAATTACGTCACTAGTTTCCAAGGAATGGGTAGGAAAGGTACAAGAGTTTCATTTATAGGATAAAGGATGCTGTGCCTTTCTCAATAGATTTTGCTATGCTTGTGGGGTTTTTAGTTTTTTGTGACCAAGGTGTTGTGAGAAAGTGCTTCTTAATCTTATAAAGTCTGAGTTGAATAGCCCGTCTTGTCCTTAAATAAGTTTATAATTCTATTAATGTAACATTGTGGGGCAAATCCCTAGTGAAGATGATATGTCTTTAAAAAATAATGTATATGTATGTGATTAAGATTGTCAGTCTTCGTACAGTATGCTGAAATGGAGAAGTGTGTTTTAACTGCCAAGTATGGTTATTGTGTCGTCACACAATATGCTGTCATGTTATCTTTACAGAGTCCACAGAGACATACTCACAGCATGTTCAGAATGCTGGCATCACCACCACCACCAGCACAATACCAATCTGTAGATCCTCAGAAGAAGAAAAAAAAATTACAGTAATTAAAGCTCCACATTATGCAGGGATTGGCCCGGTAGATGAATCTGGAATCCCTACAGCAATTAGAACGGTAGGAAATTCTGGGAAATCTGTGTATGAACTCATACAATGAACTGATTGTTGGTAATGGCTTCTTCACATTCTTCTACTCTTATATAATGTGGAATACAGTGTGCGTAATCAGCGAGCTCATGAATATAATATTGTGTGTTGACGGAAAAGGAGAATGCTGATGAGAGCATAATTAGACAACCTCATGTTTCTAGTTTTAATTAGAAGTTGCCAAAATTTTGTGTCTTTCTTGCTTCTCTTGTAGTTCTTGCCTTTTGGAGATAGACAGTAATTGCATTTGTTTTGTTTCTTCCAAAATAAAGTTCATACATACTATAAATATACGCGCGTGTGCGCGTGTGTATGCAAGTATTCATATATACATATGTGTGCATACGTATAAAAATTTTATGCTTCTGCATTCCTTGGACAGTGGTTCTCATGTCATCAGACTAGCATAGAAATTAATAGTTTTGTTCTGATAGTAATCTAAATGAGTAATGTTTTTGTGGGAGTGCAATAAATGATCATTGTGCCCTTGAGTGACACATGAACGAATAGCGTGGAAGCCCTTTCATTGTGAGTGGTCCAATTTTGATCATCTGCCGCTAGTCGCTGCTTGAGTGGTCTCAGGATGTCAAACTGAAGAGTTTTGTTTTCACTATGCTGAAGCATTCTTTCCACTCTGCTATCAGGGCAGCCTCTTCTGGCTGCTGCAGAGAGCACAGTGGCAGCTGAACTAGGTCTGTAAAGGAAGCACTGACTGGCCTTCCCAGCCAGAGAAGAACTGCTGTGCTAGACGGAGAAAGAGTAAGAAGAGTGGGAGCCAGGATGAAAGCAGCAGAGCCCTTGCAGGTGAAGTCTTTGTGAGGTGCAAGGATGTAGCAGCTTTTGGATGACATATGGGGCTCTATTGTATTGCCAAGAATTCCTAAAAAGGGTTGAAAAATTGGGGAGAAAATAGGGAATTGACAGAGAAAAGCAATAGGAAAAAATCAGAATAAGTGGTAAGATGGGGACAATTTTTATAAGAATGGGGGAGAAACTGTGGCATTTTCTTGCTTTATTTTTGATATAAAAAAGTAATATGATCTGTCTTTTAAAAATTTAGGGATTTCCTCTCCCCTTTTTAAGTAAATAGTCCCTATGCTTTATATTGGATATAGGAATTCGTTTTATACTTTTTAATAGGAGACTGTTCTTATAGAATGTGTGTCAGTTATATGAGATTATAACAGAAATGTCTGTTAAGTGTGCCTAACCGAGTTAGCAATCTACCAACCTATATTTAACTTTCAGGTTCTATGATTTGAATCTCAGATTTTCTCCTAGGAACATAATGCAATTTCAATTAGGAAAATTTACCACTGGATTTGCTGAGGTTATGTTTCAATATCAAAATACCTTATAGCCTGTAATCTTTCTGTTAAACAACTTTCGAAATGAAATATAATTTCATTTAGAACTATTCATTCTATTATTCGTATGCTAGCATGTGTGTGTGACTGTCTGGTGTGCCATTTCATGTCCTTACTCTGCTTTCTTAAGACTTAGCCGGTAATAAAATTGTTTTCAAGGGACTGATTTAAGATTACTTTTCAAATATGCACAAGTATATTTGAGCCCTTTGTACTCCAGTTGTGCAAGTACAAAGTTGGTATAGTTGTCAGCAAAAGACTCAATTATGCTGCACCTTGCAACATGCTAAAACTGCATTTTCCATGAATAGCAGAAAGTAGGATATATTACCAGCTCTTTCTCCATGGTCAGTGAGTAGTCCCAATAGAATCTTCTCTCAGAAAGTTCAGCCTCACTCCACCTGGAGAGAGAAAGGTGTTTTCAAATTAGCTGACTTTATCACTGCATGCAGTTTAAAAGCTTCTTATTCTCTAATCTTTGCAAAAATAGCAACAGTCCACCAAAAAAAGCAGTAAATGCAGATTAATGGGTGATAGGTAACATACATGCTATATTCCAAAATGCTGTGCTGCTCAAAGTTAAGTATTTAAATAAAAACTTGGGAGTATCTGTATTCCAGATTTTGAGTGCTTTTCAGGAGTAGAGAGGTTTTTCAAGATGTGGTTATCTCCACTGGCTGTACTCTCAGAACATAGTTCGTGACAGCTGTTTAGCCAAGGAAAAAGTAGTGATTTCCTCTCCCTCTCCCTCTCCTTCTCCTTCTCCCTCTTCTCCCCGTCCTTATCCCTGCAAACCTACCCCGTTCAAAGCTGCTGAGAGGAGAAGGACTCCTATAAAGCTTTCCATTCTATCAGAACCTCTGTCTCCTATTAGTATGTTCCTTCTATACCACTTCAGTTCCTGCCAGAACTGGGAAGTGCAAGTCTGAAATTCAGGTTGTTGTTAGGTTCTGCTGCTGTGCCAAGCCCTGCCCCAGAGATGGTAAAACTGAAAATGAAGTCTTTTGAAATGAGGGGGCGAAATGCTGTTCACTCAGAAAAGCATTCCATCAAAAGGCAACAATGTTATGATCCGATTAGTGAGAGACGCCTCTGCCCGAATGAAAGTGCAAACAAGACCATATGCCAAAGTCAATAATACGGATTTTATTTAACAGTAAATGTGAGGTAGAGAGACAGAAGGAAGTAGAAGAGAGCATAAGGAAGGTGGGAAAGGGAGAGAGAGAGAGAGAGAGAGATGAAGAGAGAGATCAAGCACAAGAGAGTCATCACCCATGGATCTAGCAATGTGCTGTTGGTCCTTCTTCACCCTGGGCTTCTTGGTGGTGGAGTCCTGGAGTCAACAGTCACCACCTTTATACAGTCCAAGCTGCAGGTATCTGTGAGGTGGTCGCAGATGCCATCCCACAACTTGTGGATATGTGCATATGAGCAGTTGTTTCCTTTCCCACATTTTGCCACAGTGGGAATTTTTGTCCAAATGCATTAACCAGGTTGTGTTAAACAGATCTCACCTCTGCCAGCCTTGGAATTAGCACCTTCCTGTTGTAAATTCCTCCCTTCTGTGCTTATTTCAAGCTGCCACTGTGGTGGCTTATCTTATATCAAGTTTCTTCTGTGGCCTTGGCAGTGTTTGAGATAGGCAAGTGCTCTTTAAGACCTTACACACTACCAGTTTACCACCAACAGGGTCCTAGGTAAGGAACAAACAGGTTCATAAAAAGCAGTAGGACTGCACTGTTTCAGTCTGTGCAAAATTATTGCTTTGTGGATCCCTTCCAGCTTAACATATTTTGTGATTCTGTGTTTCTGTGAAATCAAAATCAATCTGAAGACTGAAAAGGCTTTTATTTACTAAGAAAAAAAAATCAAGTCTCACGAGGTTTCTTTTCCATACTTAGTGATGTAATATTTCACCTTGGAGAAAAAAAAACCCAAACAACACACAGGCACAAAAACCCCACAAAAAACACAAGGGAAAAACCCCACAACATTCCACTGAAAGTCATAAATGCCTTGTTTAATTGCATACTTCCTGATGGATAATTACAATACCGCAATGATTACAGACTCTGCTATGAACCAACTTTGTTGTCATCTTCATGCTATTTGGCTGATTGTTTTTTCATGTATGATGATACCATTTTCCAACATTTAATTGCATCAGCTATAATGTATGCAAAGCAGGATGGCAACTGAATGGCTCAGTGCGTTGTGAATACTGTTAATTCCTCAAGCAATGTGGGATTATTGAATATAAATCGAGAAAACTTATTTAAAAATTAACGTATTCTAAGTAATCCTATCTAGTTTATAATTTGAAGAAAAATTATTGGCTGAGGCTTGAAATCCCGAAGAGTGGGATGAGGGGGAGATGGTGAGAGAAAGAAACATTTAAATGTCCAGAAAGATATTAGGAGACCTCCTTCTGTGGTCACGCAGGAGCTTCTCCATACTTGATTGCTGTGTGGGAGCCTCCTGTAAATTTGTGGAGGAGCTGACAAGGACTCAGAAAAGAGGTATCAGTGCACTTTGTCACTTGACAAACAGTAGGGACATAGTAGTAGTACGTATGCACTATTTGCAACCTGTTCACCTATCACTGATTGGAAAACTCTTCTTGGCCCAATACAATCAAAGAGGGATTTGCAATATCATGGGATTGTTGCAGGGTCTCTGTTGCTGTGGCAAATGAGGAGTAGCATGGAGATTATGCCTATCAGTTGAATTCCTTCAGACTTCCTGGACTTCCTTGTAACCTTTTGACCATATGTGATCCTGGGGCACCAAACAGCATACTTATTTCAAATCCAGCTAAATTATTCTTACCAAAGTTCCACTAATATGGATGTTTATGCCTTTAAGGAAGCAATGTTAAAATGGTCCAAGTCCACTTCTGAATATCTTATTCTTGGCAGAATTCAGCAATACTAGGAGGTGGGGGAAGAGACCTGTCTTGAGACAAAACTGTTTTCTTCATCTCTGTCTTGTAAGCAGGTCTAGGTAGAAAGCATAAGCCCCTGCTTAAGTTTTTTCTTACTGAGCAGATTTTCAGGTTCTTCAGTTGACTGTCAGCTCTTCTTTTAAACATTTTTTGGTGTCATTTAATAGCAATTTTGTTAGAATTCATAGTGAGTCATCAAAATACAGGGGCATTTCTGCCTAGTCCCTTATAGTAAGGGTTCACCATTGTTAACAGAGAGATGCATTATTTGTAGTAACTGTAACATTTAAGGCAAAAGTGTGATTTAGTGAAGATGGCATGGAGCTAGGTGAACACATTCAGATCTGTAGGGAAGAATTTGTAGATTATCACTTTGCAAGGTGAAGAGGAGTGGGACGAAGTGATTGCCAATTTAATATTAGGTACTTCAAGATAATGCACTTCGAGAGGGGTCTTTTATACTTGGGGGGGGAGGGGGTATGTTTTGGAGGGTTTTTTGTTGCTCAGAGAAGCTGTGGATGCTCCATCCCTTGAGGTGTCCAAGGCCAGGCTGTATGGAGCTCTGACCAACCTGGTCTACTGAAAGGTGTCTCTATCTATGGCTGGGGGTTGGAACTTTAAGGTCTCTTCCAACCCAAACAGTGCTATGATTCTATGATTTTCTGCATTACAACTTTTGCTTTTCTGACTACTGACAAGTAAAATTCAAGGACATAAGAAGAATAATACTGAAAACATATTTGCCTTTGTGTTAATCCTTTTCTGAAATATTAGCATCCTACCTAAAAGAAAATGGCAGCAAAAGAGAAAATATAGAAGAGTCAAAGATAAAAAAAAAAGCACAAGCAGGTGTTCATATAAGCAGTTTGGGAACTTTAGGATTAGTTAGTTTGCAAAAGTAAGGATAAGTTTGATTTAATGAGTGATTATTGAAAGGTATATTGCATTCAGTTTTCTCAAAACAGAAAATAAGTTAAATTGTCTGGAAAGGGCATTTAAAACTGATAAAAAAATACTCTTTGTTTACAATCCAAACATTAACTCTTAAATATAGTGTGGTCTTAATTCTTTTCTCAGTGGTATTCCAGAGTTTTTCTGCATTATTTACCAATTACATTTTGCAGATGAATTAAGCTGAAAATTATCAGCTCAAAAGAAGCTCTTACAGGCCTGTAGTCATAATTGCGGAGGTGTTTTTACTTTCCTATAAACAATCTAGCATTCATCATTGTCAGATAAAAGGCACTAAGATGATAAGGTGTTGATGTGGCACTAATTCCTACGTTCCTAACCATTGTACTTTCGCAAGATCAGAGTCCAAGACTGATTCAGTCTTCAGTGTCTTTCAAAATGTGTTACAGGAATTCCTAGATGAAAAGTATGAATACACCATTTGAAATACATGGTATGAAAATTATTACACTACATAGAGAACAAAATATACTAGACTTTCTGGCCAGAATTAAATGTCTGATCAGATCTGTACACACAGCTATTTTTGCTTTCTTGTTAATTTTTAAAACTGTGTTTTCTTTAGACAGTTGACAGGCCAAAGGATTGGTACAAGACAATGTTCAAGCAAATCCATATGGTTCATAAACCTGGTGAGTATGTTTTTGCCTTGGCTGAGTGGTTCTCAGTCGTATTAAAACATGTATTTTCTGCATTACAAGATTTCACAAAGTGTCAGGTAATGGATCAAATCAAATTAATAAATTCAGTAATAGATTTTACTGCAGAGAGAGCTGTTTTCTAATGTAGGCTGAAAATTTCTAACTTTTTGTTACTAAAACGAAATAAAAATTAGAGTTATTAGGATAGGTATGCAACCAGCATGATTACATCTCGCTGGGGAGCTCAGCAAAGTGATCCTCATGTTTCTTATCCCTTGAGGGATAAGAAACGGCCACTGTTAATCTACTGCACTGGCTTTCTTTTAGAGAACTCAAGTGTTATAACAGCATGGGCTGCTAAACTTGCTGGTTTGAGGATAAATTTTTGGCTTAAATTTAATTGTTTTTATAGAATATGTTACTTGATTTTGCTGAATTGGAGCTTTGGTGACATTGCTAGCTTTAGTGTTTATGTCCTTTATCGTAATTGTCACCAAGGATGTAAAAAAAAACCTGTGTAAATGGCAACTTCGCTTGCTACACCTCCATAAGGAAGGAGAACTTGTTCGTCTGAGGTACAGCTAACATTCAGTATGGATACACAGAATGTTAGTGGGAGAATAAAAAATGTAGGCAGGAAAATGTTGGGTTACAAGATCTATTTTGGACACTAGTCACATAATAGATATTTGGGGTTGCTTTTTGTGATAGGAACAACAACTTAACGATCTCTAGCAGACAAAAGCTGACAAAAGGAAGAAATTGAGCTTGGGGAAGGGAACAGACAAAAAGCTATAATTTGCAATTTGTTTTCAGCTTAGTAAGTATGCAATATAGATGACATGACCAGAAGATACCATTTTAGCAATAAGATGGTAAAAACGGCCTATGTAACTATAATGTGAAGAGAGAGTCTTCCAAAAACACCTATGAGATGAGGGAAGGAAATACAGTGCTTGGCTGCCTACCGATCTGTATTGCAAAAGCAAAGCTGCATTTCTGTCGTAAACTGGCATGTATGGCACTACTGTAACATGTGTATTTCTTTTTATAGATGACGACACAGACTTGTATAATACTGCATATGCATACAGTACTGGTAGGAATTATTCCCTATTAAAAATGAGTCCTTTTTAATGTCAGCAAGTAATGGGGCAGTTAAGTCTTCATGCTTGCTTTTATAACGCTTATAGTAACACATTTTATTGTCTTGTTTGATCTCAGTTGTTTGTGCTTTTGTCGTGCGAATGAAACAAGTTTAATTTTAGTTTCGTTCTTACCACAGAAATGAATTTCAGCTGTGGGCCTCTCACTGCAGATGTAAAAAACACTAATACTGTATTTTCTTAATTACACTGCATTTGTTTTCACTAGTGATTGTCAGTAACATAGCCTTATGAAAATGAAAAGGGAACTACTGTATGAAAATGCAAATGCTAATTGCTTACAAGAAAGGATAAAAAGGACATAATGAAAACACTAAAAATATGCAGTAAAAGTGCCCAATAAAACTGATTGTGTTTTATGATCTTGTCCATTTTTGCTGTAGGCACTGGCATTGATGTTACTTAGCTGCAAGAGAGGACATTCATCTAAAATACATAATCATTGTGTCTTTCAGAAGATTATAGCTATATGGTAAAATTATTTAAAAACAAAACCAAACAAACAAAAATGAAAACATGAATAAAATATGTGCAAAAAAGCAATGGTGCCTTCTGCAAAAATGCCATTCAAAATTTTTCCATTTCAGTTTTTGTTGCATTTGACATGCTCTCAACAGTGCCTTTCTATGCTGTTGAGAGCATTTACTGTGAGTCGGTGGTTTGACATCTCTTTGTACTCCTGTGATCCTCTTCGAGATATGCTATTGCCTCATTGTCCTGGACTAACTAATTATTAAAACAATGAAAAAAAGGTGTGTTTCCTGCCTCTTCTCTTCCTTCTGAATATAGAATAATTGAGTGAAATGATGAGCCTGGGGATTAATGACAGGCTGTCATTAACAGCTGTGATGGATATGTACACCCATTAACTTCTTCCCCAGTGAAATTAATAATGAATTTATTTTAAGTATTCTACACTTTACCTATGTGTTTGTAGTTTTGTACAGCGATACATAAAAAGTTTTCTGCTCATCTACATAGTACACAGCAATGTACTTTTAAAGGTGCATTTACACGTTTTTTGTAACCTTACTGTGTGTTCTTGTAATATTTCATGTGTTTTTGTTAAAACTCATTCTCATGCTATGACTATTTCTGGTTTTGTTTTATATTAGGTAGCTACAGTCCATCCTTCTCTGCTCAGGCACACCCAGCTGCAAAGACACAGACATACAGACCATTGTCTAAAAGTGCTTCTGACAGTAGCTCCGATGCCTTTAAGGTCTCGTCCCCTTTACCACCTCCACATGTGCCACCTCCAGTACCACCACATCGTCTGAGGCAAAGGTCTACACCAGAAAAGTAAGTTAGCATATTTTCAAAATGTGTCCTTGGTGTGTACGGTATTCTAATTGTAGACTATAACAAAGGATAAAATAGCAGATACAGAATAATATGACTTGAAGGACTTTATTCAAGGGACAGTCAGGTGATTATGGGTAATCTTCACTGGTAGTCTGGACATTATGTGTGGTGCTGTCATTCCTTCAGTGCGCTAAAGATGTGCTTATTCTTACAAATGATATGACAGTGAGCATTTAAGGCTTCTGTTCTCATTAGTGGGATTGTCTTGTGTTTCAGAACAATCTGTTCTCTACTAGTGCTGTCTTTAATAGTTAGTCTCTGAGTAGGAAAAGCTGTTTATTATATCCAGCAGCAAAGAGAAAGTATCAAAAAGATGATGCAAACTGAAATTCGAGGAAGAGAAAACTGTAAGAGTGTAGCAGTCAACTCATGTTTCCCCACAGCTCAGAAGTGCTTTATATCCACATTTTTTTTCAATCTCCATTTTGGCAGAGCAAGATAGTGTTTACAGATTCAAGGCAAATTTCGGATAACTCATGGTTTTCCAGCTCCAAATTTGCTGCTCAAAACCAGGTCCCAGTGGTTAGAGTGCAGTCTGGAAAAACTTAATAACTCACTAAAGAAGTGCTTATCCTTTTAATAAAATCAAGCCAACAAACCTCTGTAGACTTCAGAATATTTCTAGGTACTAACTCAAGCAAAAACATTTTTCTTTAGTGTTGACATTCATTAACACTATATTTTAGTACAATATGTTACAATATTACATTATTATACATTTGCATGTGTGTGTGTATATATTAAAAGGATCCTTTTTTTTTTCCTTTTATTTGTGCCTACAAGCCCAACTCTTAGTTACACTCAAGCAACAAAACAGAATTTGTAAATTTTTGTCAGCTTGGACATTTTAAGCATATTTATAGGTAGAAATTTAATTATATTAGCTTCAAATAATAAGTAGTTTGGAAAAAAAAAATTATGAGGAAAGACCATACTAAGTGTTTAATTTAAGACTCTAACTACAACTTATTGAAAAATTTGTAGGTAGTGGCAATCCAAAATGTAATTCAACATTTACGCATACTGCAGAGGAAGCTGAGATTGCTTCACGGTTACTGATTTTGGCTACCCGGTTGCCGAGGGCAAGTTATCAAGAGGAAATGCTAATGATTAGAGTTGGGCTGACTCCCAAAGGGCATGAATTTTGTTACCAGTTCATAACACAAATGTAGATATTTTAGCAATGCACCAAAATATGGATCTGCTTAACCTTGAAGTTATGTGAGTCATCATCCTGTGTTAGGCCAAATGCCTTGGTCACAGAAACTGAGGCATATTGCAGTTCCTTTTGTCAAGCTTGAAAATAACTGCTCAGCACTGAATGCAGCTGTTTAGCCTTCTCTCTTCACCTCCTGCATGATTGGACATGCAGTGGAAATCTGTGTTCTTCAGGCCAGGCGATGCCAAATGTTAATTATGCTTTGCCTGCTGCTGAAAGCTATAGCTTGTCAATCTTTGCCTGTCATTGGTAGATTCTTTTTTTAATTGCCTATAAAGCCTGAGTGTTTAAAATCTCACATAAGAGGCTTAGGTCCACATGTATCACAGTTGCATAGCTGAGAGCCAAGATACGGTTTGCATTAACAGTGGGGTTCAAAAATATAGTCCATCCAGGATTTACAGTGTTCAGCCTGTAATTAGATGAGCTGAGTGTGAATCAGAATTTCAGTAGCATCCTTTTTTCTTCAGTGACTTGTGATATAATGCTGCTTGATCAGAACATTTCCATTTTCCTGTTCATTCTCAAACAATAGAACCTTTTGTGCTTTGAAAGTAATTTTTTCCTCAGTGAAAATAAACAGTAGAGTCATGTCCAACTACTTCCCTTGAAATGTAGGGCATTTTATAAGTAGAGGTATCTCTGAAATTGCACTTGCACACATACTATAAACAAAAGATACCCCATAGATTTTTTTTTCTAAGGCACATGACATACGCTTTTTGATGTCAGGTCACATCAAACCAAGTCACATCAGAAAGGCTGATAGAACCAATAAAATTTCATCACTGTGTGCTCTTTTTTATTGTAAATGCAGACAATAGCTAGTAGTTTTTCCCCTTCCTTTCACTCCGTCCTTTGGATTACTAGTGGGTCATTTTACTCAGAGCTAAATAAAAATATGTGTGAGCTACAGTTTTCCGAATATAGGAAGGTACTACAAAAACTGCCATGAAAATGTAGCTCTCACTGTAACTAGCTAACTATTCCCCAAAAATGTATAGGTAGATAGTAATATAACATGGTAAATGACTGAAACAAAAAATATAGTAGCATGGATTTCTTTTTATTCTTTGCCTAACACTATTAAATTGAAAGCAAATTTCTGTTCCAAAGTCAACTGCCAAACTCTTCCTCTTGCTTATCTCTTCAGAGTTTCTAGGGAAACAGTATACTGCTTACAAGAATATTCAGGAGCAGTTGTGCTACACATCAGGATAATGAGCATCTAATATATTTTCACATTATCTTTTTAAATTCCTCATTTTTTGTCTCAGAAAATTTTATAAATGTTTCAATATGGAATTATTATCATATTGTGTAATGACAAAAACATAACTACTTGCCTGTATTTGTATAGTGCACAAAACAAGTATACTTATTTGCAGTGGAAGGTTTTTTAACTTCTAGTCTACTAGTTTTAAACCTCTGGCCTACTAGTTATCATAAAAAGATAAGTGATCACACAGACCAGACATCTCTAGTATTTTTCCTGCTGTAAACAGGTTAAGATGCTATAGTAAAACGGGGTGCTAAGCTAGACATTGCACAAGTGAAATCTGGAAAGAGTAACCATTCTCAACCTCATTTGGCTTTGCAGGTTTCTATTGCACACAGCTGTAAAGCTAATGACGATGACAGTAAATTAGCTCAGTTGTTTGTGTTTGTTGTTTAGAAATGACTGGGATCCTCCTGACAGAAAGGTAGATACTCGCAAGTTCCGTTCTGAACCAAGAAGTATTTTTGAATATGAGCCGGGAAAGTCGTCAATCCTTGAACATGAAAGACCGGTAAGACACGTAGATGAAATTAATAATACAGTATGAGATTTGGTGAGAGGTTATCTTTTTATTATTTACTACTAATAATAACTTAGAGGAATATTGACATTCCTTTTTCAAATACAATTTTCCAGCAATTTGTCTTTGCTCTTGTCTGATGGTTGTATTGAAAATGTGGGTTTGGCTTATTTGCTAAAATTATATCTTCTGGTGTTTCCAAGAAACCAAACCACCACTGTGCAAACCTCATGGATGATGAGCAGAACCGTGAATTAATGGGAACTGCTTTTTCTAATTGCTGTGCATCTCCAGCACTTATTTTCAGTTGTATTAACAGCACGTATTTCTAATTAATTAATGCTTAAAAATAAACTATGCGCATTTTCAGGATGTGCCTAATCGTACACCTAAGGAGATTTTGGTCAAATAAAGGTTGAGGCAGCCCACCTGAGCTCAGCCCTGAGCAACTTTGTCTGATTAGACCTGCTTCTAACAGGAGTTTAGGCTTGATGATCTCTGGAGGTCCTTTCCAGCCTCAATTATTCTGTAATTACTGAGTGTACATTAACATATAATTAGAAATCTTTATTCCTGCTTTCTGAATAACAATTGCAATTGTGGAATTTTTCACAAGCATGTCTGCTAAAACTTAAAAAAAACTTAAAATGCTTAATGCTTGCAAAATGACAGTTAACAGGAGTTTTCATTTGCTGAAAGATACATTCACCCAGCCCTTCTAATTTACCTTTGTGCTATCTTAACACTTTCTTATTTTAGGAAAGCTGTCATGTATCAATGGCAATATTTTCTTTTCCTGGTCTTTTACCTTGAGGTTGGAATGGTTGAGGGAATCCAATTTTAAAGAAGGAGTTTATGTAATCAATGCTGGATTAATATTTGGTTCGGTATTACATAGTTGTCACAGAACTTATTTTGCCAATTTAAAATAAATTAAGGAAATAATTGAATTTCAGAATATGTAGTATGTCAACACTGAAACACCTGAACCAAGCACCTTTTCCTCTGTTTTTGTGGTCTTTTCAGTAATCTAGTATTTGTTTGCTAGAAAACACCAAGCTCTTTTTCTGAGAAATAAAGTACTTGAAGAACTGATGCATTTTTCGAAGAGGAAATTGGCATTTCTATAAGAACTGCTAATGAGTCAATATAATTAATGGTTTTTTATATCTGTTGTGCAGATAAACTTAAATAATTTTATTTCAAAGGCATTTTTTCGGGCAGTTTTTCAGTCTAGAATTTTCACTGTTGATAAAGATACTGTTTAGCTTTATGTACTTAGATACTTCCTTTGGATCATGTTACAAAACCAGAAATACTTGGTTTCACTAAAGCATTTGCTTTCCTTCTGTTAATTGAGTGAGATATAAAAAGCAAAACTAACATTTTCTTATAGAATGATCAGCAGAGCAGGTCAGAAGTTTTTTCTGTGTGTATAGGAAAACTGACATCTGAAAACAAATTCAGATGAAAACTCCAAATTATCAACTGTGTCAGTATTGAATGAGTTAAGGCTTCCATCTTGATAATCTCAAAAGATTTGGTTACTGATGTCTCTGAAAATTTTTTCTGATGATGCTGAAAGTGGTAATAAAAATAAGGAATGTAAAATAAATACAGTTCTTTAATATTGAAAAAGATGAGCATAATATCTGAACTAGAAATTCATACTTTAGTAGTTTTGTCAAAAACAAAAAAGTTAAAGGGAGTTTTTCTAATGTTCAAAAGCCTAAATTTTTTTTCTGAAATTACATAACTTGCATATCTAGAAGATAGTAGTTTTAATGACAAAATAATCTATTATAATACAAAATACTTATAGCCAACCTCTATGATAACAAAGAGAGCAGGTGAGGTTTGAAAGATTAGCATTCCCTTTATTGATGTAGATACTGGATTGGAATTAATGTGGAGATTAGAAACATGAGAAAAATTTAAGAAATTAAGATTCAGTGGGAAATTTGGTGGGAAATATTATTCAGCAAATCCTCATTGAACAACAGAATGTAAGAAATAATAGAGCTAAAACGTGGACCTAATAATAAACATTAACTGGAGAGATTAGTTGGGGATAACTGATTTTGTTATAGATATAAAAGGATGAGTGTAATTTCAAACTACAATACCATGTAGCAGCCTTCTGTCATGAAACAGAAAATTAATGCGTTTTCTTCCATAATTTGAACTTGTAAGAGTATAAAACATCAACAAAAAGGAGAGGGTTGGGATTAGTCTTTTGAGATTACAAGTAAAAATAAGTGATATTAAGGTATTGAATAGTCTTACAAGATAATAATTCAATAAGCCTAAAAAACATTACGACTTCCTGTAATAACATAATACTGGTACATAACTTGTTTCGATGTATATTTCCATCTCCAATGTCTGCAATTCATTAAAATATTCTTCTTTCTCTCCAATTTCATTCAAACAATGGATTTTTTTCCTAAAATGAATGTTTTCTTTCCATGAGTAAGTAAAAGGTGGTGTAATAATCTTATTCATGTGACCATGAAGTTAAATTTTATTATTTACTAGTTTCTACCTTGTATATGAGAAGCAATTCCTTCCTACCTGTACATTTATCTATTTCTGCAGTAGAGCATGTAAGGAAAAATCTGTGTTGCTGTAAAGAAAGACTCTGTAAAATTGGTATGAGTAACAGATGCCTCTGTTTTCATTAGGTGTTTTAGTCTAAGCATAAAAATACACATGTGCTGGTCAGATAAAGCTGTGAGGTTAAATTTTAGTTCTAGGCTTTTTAAGTCTGTTCAGTATACAAATTGTCTACGGAGTTCATATGCAAGAGGAATTCGTGATCAGAATAAATTAAAAAAACAATACTGATTTGTCAAATACCAAAACAATAGACTGAGCTTGCTCCATAATGTACCTCTCTTGGTGTTCAGTTTAGTTTGGTTTTTATTGTAGTGAAAAACTTGAAATTTTCTTTAGAATATGCGGATTTGATTGTTTTTGGCATTTCAGGCTGATTATCATAGTATTCTGCTTGGTATGCTTCAATATGTCATTAAAAATATATTTCTCGTAAAAATAGGGAGAGACTAAGTCAATCTGGTAGTAGACTTGGAGCTACCACAGTTATTTAAAAGTATTAAGAAAAAAAAAAGAAAAAAGGAAAAGCAAAAGCAAAATCTTTAGAGCTAATAAATGTCAAACCCAAATTTTCAACAGACATCTCAAGTCCGTTGTTCTAAACAGGCTTCAGTATGATGTATGAATTTGGAAATGTAAAATATTATTATGACTGTGCATATAAGAGCCATTTAAGTCACAAGTTTAAATGCACAGTTTTGATTATTACCTGTGTGTATCAAATCAAGCACAAGCAAAGCTACATGTAATTTTTTTTCAATGATTGTGTTCTTCTATACTTTGGTATGCTGATGCCGTTTTGTGTTGACCATCTGAAGCAAATGGCAAAAGGAATAAAGTTACTTAGTAATCTTCAGTAGTATATTTTCAATGAGTAATCAAAATATTACTAAATTACGATCAACGATAGAGTGTAGGAACATGACTTGGTTTGGCTGACAAATAAAAGGATTTTCCTTTATCGCTTTTGCATTCTATTGCAGTAGTTTAGGAGATACATTTTTGAGACTAAGCCAAGTGCAGTTTTTAAGTCGAAGTGATTCGTTCTCCTCTCTTGGAAGGGGAGATAATTAGAAAAAGGTCCACCACCAAAACTGAATCCAAAAGCCAAGCAAAATCAATTGTCTTTGTATTGATCTTGGTAGAACAGGGAATGCAGAGTCCTCTCCTGAACTGCCGAGCAGCAGGGAATTTGCAGACACTAGTGCTCAGTTTCCTTTTGTTTGCTGCCCTCTGCAGTTTAAGCTGTGAATTAAAGTAGGACTTGTGTGCATGGAGTTAGCTTTACACGCTTTCTTGAGTCTCATTTTATTTGCAGACTACTACACGAGAAGAAATGAGAAACTGAGAAACTAGAAAAAATACAGCGTTTCTATCTTTTTTTTTACCAGCAAAAATACAAGATGAGAACCAACTCCCATACTCATTTTTATCTCCTTGGCTAGCCCAACTGATCTGGCAGTCCATTCTGCCTCCCTGCAAGAAGGGACAATGTGTAGGTGTGGGGCTGCTGGTTTGTGAGGCACCTTGAGGCTCACAAGGATAATGCTCACTACCTAAGCAAGTAATGTCAGTGGGCCTGAACTGGTAGTGCAAGAAGCTCCACAGTTTCAAGGAATTTACTTATTTTTTATTTTATGTAGAAGCACCCATTTGTTGATATTAACATTTCTGCAAAAATGAATGTAGTGGTAGAATATAAAGATTAAAACATGCCGTATTTCAGCATACTGTAACTTAGATGCAGAAAGGATGAAAAAGAATTGTTTACTACTGTCTTCTGAGATTATCCATGTCTAAATCATGGATTTTTTTTAAGGTAATCAAAAAACCTTTGAATATGACAAGCATTCTCTGTAATGGGAATCAAGCTGATACACAACAAATTTATCTTTATCTTCATTGTGAATCTATTACGTTTTGCCCTCGTGTCTTCATATCTCTGTAGAAGAGAACCATGGTTTTTTATTCAAAGTAATCATAGTCTCTATTAAATGCACAAATTTTTAGTGCTCAGTTCATGAAACTAATTTCAGTAGTGTCTCTCTACTAAAGGCTTGGGTGTCCATAGTTCAAACAGTTGTCATTAGTACTGCTGAGTTTTGTCTATGTGTGGTGGAAATATAAGGGCAGAACTCTAGAGCAGCTTCACTTCCAAACCCTGCTGTGGAGCACAGCAAGTTGTTCATCAGTGACATTCACTTCCCATACCATTCACAGGAATACTGCTTCCCTTACTTGAAAGGATATTGTAAAGATAAGTGTATAAAACAACAGTTGGGGTCCAGATGCTGCATGAACAGCTCATAGATGTGTGAGCACCAAGCAAACCAAAGGGTTGTTGACCTTTCAATAGAGTTGGCAGTCCATCCCAATAATATCAAAGGCAGCAAGTAAAGTGCTGTAAGAAGTTTAGTTATCTGAAATGGTCAAGAGCACAGTGTTATCTGTTGCAAAAGACAGAAGTAGCTGTATGTGTTTGCTTTGGTTTATTTTTGACAGCTTGACTTGGAAGGAAAAAGTATTACTTATTTGATCACCAGTATAATTCTATATGCAGCACCCCGTCCTCTTCTTTGACAATTGCTTTCTAGGTCACACCGTAATTAGTGACTAAGTCCTGATGATTATAGTTATGGAGAACTCAATTTTAGATTCAGAAATGTCTTTAACAAGAAGATTCCTCTGTTTCAGAGATCTCTAAGCCAACAGTTCACCGTAATTCTGTGCTGCATGAAAGCCTACATCAGATCCTACAAAGAAACTGGAGCTAGTTAGAAAGTAATTAATGCAGCCAAGTTTACAGTTGATGAGATATCCCATTGAGAGCTACACTGTTTTGCACTGTCATGTTTTCATGCTACTTGAATAAATCTGTTAATTATTCTTCTGTTCCTTGAAGACTTTCCTTAATGCTATCAATTGCTACCTTATCCCTTTGCTGTGAGAATTTTCAGAGGAAAACAATGTATTTCACTGGAAAAAAATGCTTCATTATATCAACAAAGCTATACGAGATAAAGCATTGCATTGTACTGCTGCAACAAATACTGTGGAATGCATAATTTATTGTTCCCTATGTTTTGACCATAGGATTTGAAATATACCAGTTCCTTTTCATATGCTGAAGTGACTTTTTAACATAGTGACGCTTGCATGATGCATATTCCTTATCTCTGCTCAGCGCTTGCTTCAAGACAGCAAGATCCAGAATTAACATGCTTTGTGAGAAGATGAGGAATGACCGAAAGCAGTGCAGATAAATTAATGTCTTTATTGCTGATCAGATGGGCAATCTCTTGCCTATGATGGAGATGACAATGATTTAAACCATTTTCTTAACAAGGAATCTTTAGCAGTATTAAATCTACTTAATGGAGTGATGTTTAAAGAGAAGGTCGAAGAGCTCTCTTAGCTTTAAAAGTGTAATTTTAAAATGTTTAACATCCTCCAGTCCTTGGACGAACATCAACAAAAATAAAAGTTTTAAAGCCACCAGTCAATGACAGCTCTTGAACAACAATATTCTGTCTTAAATACCATCTTCATTCTTTGATTTTATTCCATTTCTTTCCCCATATTTGTTTTGTGTTTGTGCGTTTGTTGTTGAAGTGACACAGCATTTCTAGCACTTTGCTCAGTGTGTGCCTTTTCCTTCCCTTTTCCTTCACAACTGCTCCAGACTGATCGCATAAACCCAGATGACATAGATTTAGAAAACGAACCCTGGTATAAATTCTTTTCAGAACTGGAGTTTGGACGTCCGGTAAGTGAGGATAGAATATTAATGTTTACCCATTAGGAAAAAATATTTTTAGAATGAGGAATTTAAATTACCAAATTCAGCAAGTATATGCCAAATTAATCTGAGATTTTTTTTTTAGGAAAGGGCAATAAGTTTACTCCATGCATACAAGTTTTTTTTTTCAAATAGACTCTTAACTTGCCAGAGTAGTGGCATTAACAGATTTAATATGGAGTATGTGTTAGACATATAGTAGTGTGTAAATATGTAATAAGAAGAGAAATTGCATGATAAACACGGATGCTTCCTAGTCTCCTCACATCTTTTACATTTGGCTGGATTATTTTTGAACAATCTTTATAACAGAAAAGCATGTCAGTTTGCATTAGGGATGCTAAGTTTCAAATAGTGTATTTTACTCAAAGGAATGTGTCTAAATTTAAATGCATAAAGCAATATACAAGTTTCTTATGGCAGTAAATACTGATTTTTTTCCTTTTTTTTTCCATCTTTTATATGCATACGTGCAGAATGTGTATTTTGTACCTGAACACAGAGTTTGCTCTGTTTTAAAGCTGGACAGCTGCTTGAACTTAAAGACTTCAGTTCTGCTCCAATTTTCACAATTCCATTACCAAAAAAAATACTTGGGCAAACAGATGTTGCCATAGTCCTGCTGCAAGCATTTGTGTATAGAATCATAAACCTAAGGAGTTCCATCTGGTTGAAACACATCAGAAATATCTCAATTTTTCACCTTTTATTTCCAAGGCACTTGCAATTCTTCTGCAAATACCACAGCCTTAATTGTATCTAAGCACCGAAGCCTGTTTGTGGGTTTTTTTACAAGGATAAAACAGTAACATTGTTCTTGAAGCAAGAGTGAGAACTAGGTGTCACTTTCTCCCTGGACAATGCCTCAACAACTAGGTTGGAGATGCACCTGCTCTTGCTTCTGCACACACCCTCTCTGGCTCCACGGAGGTCAAATTTTTTCCTCTGCACTCTAACATCTTTAGGAAAAAGGATAGCAAATGTCTTCGTCTCAGAAGAATGTCTAAGAGGATGGTTAGAATATCCAGACAGGTAGAAAACAGGAGTTCAAATCCCCTCAGAAAAAGGAGGGAAGTAAACCCAATCATTCACTCAGTCTTTTTAAGTATTCTTATAGCTCCCCAGGATCATCCCCAAGATTATTTTAGTATAAAAAAAGCAAAAGCATCTGCCCACAGGCAATCTCAGTTTCCCCCAGGAAATCTCAAATAGACATGAGCTTGAGAATATCACAATTTAAAATATTCCCATTATTTTCTTTCCCTGTTAGCTAACAGTTATCTAGAGGCCCCTCAGAATTCTAATGAGGCTACATGAGGAGCTTGAGCACTTGATACAGGGCCCTGGAGGGCACTCTGGAACCAGGTACCTTAGTTCCTTTTGTAGCTGGCCAAAATCAGAACTCCCAGCTACTTCAGTGAGGGCCAAAGAGAAAGCAAACCACATACACTCTTTTAAAACTTTAATTTTTTTTTAATCAAAACATTTTAAAAAAATACCCATTGAATGCCATCTGAAAATTAAAAAGAAATAAAATTAAATATAGCTGGGTTTACTTTGTTGCCCAGGGGTCTAGAATGTATCATATTTTCACTGATTACTTTTTATTTCCTTTTATCCAGCCATTCAAGCTGTATTGTCATTCCTCCCTCTAGGTGGGCAGAAACAGTCCAGATACATTCTTCTGATGAACAGTATATCAACAGTATTTTACTGATACTCATAACATTTAAGATAAAATATTCTCCAGAAGAATATAATTGTGATGCTTTACACTGTTCTGTCTCATGAGTTTTAGAACCTGCTGGTATTTATTCAACCATTTCTGTTGTAAATTTTACCACCTAATGTTACTAACATTTATTAAGATAATTTAAAAAGTAAAACGCATTCATCCTTCCATTCTACCCATGTGTGTCACTCTTTGTATCTGATGCTGTCAACACTTACTTTCTAACTGTGTCCCCTTTTCCATATGTTTCATTCCTTGCTGCCATTGTTTCTACTCCATTTCATCTCTACACTTCTGCTTTTATGATGCAGCCACCTAAAAAGCTTTTGGATTTTGTTCAAGACAGTTCTTCTGGTGTTTCCAATGAGGTAAATGAATGATTCTTTTTCAGATGATTCTCTTGGGAAGAAGGGTTGGAATGCTCGCCATTTATGTCTTAAGTTTGTTAAAATTTAGTGGTTTCCTTCTGATAGTTGTGAGACGTTTCTAATTCACAATCATTGTATCTTTGTCTTCATATCTTTCCAGATCACTAGTGCATTTGGATGTTGATCTTATTATCGTAGGAACTGTGAGTCCTTATCCCCAGAACTTCTCAGAGATTAACACTCAGAATTACACAACAGTCCATATGTCTCTAACTCTTTGACAAATTCCCACTTTTCAGAGTTGGGCAGGTGCATTGCACAATTAATCCATCAGCACAATACTATTTTTTAATTAAAATATCTGACTTCAAATTCTATACGTCAAGTGAATGCCTTTGTGGCTGAGATATCATTTCTCCAATTAAGTATCTCTGGCTAAGGTGGCTAATCAGGTAAAACTGTAATTAATAATCCTGTTGTAATTTACAACTGCAGGATTCACAGTTGCTGTCATTACTCCAAATAAAATACATCAAGATCAGGTAGTGGGCTGTCATTGCCCTACTCTGAGTGGGAGAGATTCAGGCTTTCATTCCTTCTCCACTCCCCATTTTTACAGCATTAGGGCAAAAGTCAGTGAATCCTGTTATGGCAACTTTGCTTCACATGGTGGCTTTACTTCATTTGTATTTGTGATTCACTCTCATCTTCCGTGGTATCTCCAAATCTTAACCTCAAATTGTGGTCTTAAATTGTTGATTGCTTGCAAATTACTCTGGTTTGATTTTAGTCTCTTTATATATGTAGGAAAACCTCATAGTTGTGAAATTTGGGCCCAGTTCTCTAAAATAGTAAGCTTCTAGGCCTTTGCTAATTCTTGTCAGCTCTCTGTATATCAAGGAAGACAATTTAAAAGCTATTTGAAATATTTTCGTGTTTAATAAGCCCGGATAAGACGGCTGTTAAGTAATACTGGTTTTCTCTTTGATTAATTTACAAAAACTTCTACCTTTAATTTTGAAGTATGATAAATCATGTTTAAAAACTACAGCAACTTAATATTTCTTTGGGGAGAGAAGAGGGCAGGGAAAGGTAAGACAATATTGAAAATAGCTGGATGAAATATTAGAACTCTGAAGCAAACAAGCCTGTTCGTTGTTTACAACTTTTGTCTACTTTTCCTAACTTAATTTTCAGTTGTCATTAAAGTCTTGATATATAAAGATGACTAAAATATAGATAGGCTTATTTACATTTTTTTTACATTTTCAATATGTATCTCATTTTTAGTAAAACCAAATTAAATTCTTCAAAAAAAGTCTGTATTTGGTAGTTTAGAGTTGTCATCTCCAATATTTAATTATTTTTATCAGGTGATTTTATTCATATAGAGCAGCGTTGAATATTCTGGAAGATGACTAATTAGATTTGGAGATGGTGAAGTAGAGGAGATATGCTCAGGTTGGACCACCTGGGTGGGCTGGTCAATAAATGCCCAAGAGCTGATTGGACAGCTACAAACAGTAAAACAAGCAGTAAAAAACAAGTATATCTGCTCTTTACTTTCACCTTTCTTCTATATGCCGTATCAGTGAGGCTCTGCCTGTAGGTAGAAGGTATAAACTCCACACACTCTATAAAAAATAGCATTTGCCTGTGGTAGAAATTAGTATTATAGAATGTGCAGTACTATCTTTCATATAGAAAAAAACTTCAAAGGTGGAATCAAATAAAGGATAAAAGACCGAGTTACATTCAAGGTGATAAGAGAACCTTAAAGGATGAAAAGCTAAAGCCATACAGTAACCCAGTAGTCAGTTTTGGCATTTGCACACACTTCTAGCCACCTCATGCAACGTTTCTAACTTTCATTCCTCTGCTGTTTCCAGACCATGGTAATGACTGGTGAAGATGAGGAAGTTGTGGCCAGTTTTGAAATAGGACTCTGACGTTTTCCAAAACAGGCTCATACCCCCATGTTTTGTGGGTAGCATCGGGAAGCCCAGTGACCTGAGGCGGTTGTTTTACTGTGGTTATACTAGCTGTTGGTGTGAGCAACTCTGCGTCTGGCTTCTATGGTTTTATTGCAGACAGACCTCACAATATTGACTATATATCTTGAAATTATTCAATTTAAATAGTGGTGGGAGAGTTGTCACAAAGTACTTTTCATCTTTCAGAGGATGTAAAGAAAAACTTGAAAATACGAACTATATGAACACTATAGGCTCGGGAATAAATATTTTCTTCTGTATTTAAAGAAACAAATAACATGATACTTTGTTTGGATAGAAAAGGTTATCAGTAGTGGACTCATCATGAATCCAATACACTTTCCAAATATTGAGCAATATAATACAGATAATTTCCGAGGGGCTAATAGCAGGATTATTGTTTGTCTGAGAATATTTTATGATCATCAACACATCTCCATAATGCAACTGTCTTCAAAACTTAGGCTTGTTTTTAATCTGCTTGTGGAAAGGAGGTTTGATTCATTACTCCTTTCTTACAGCAGATGGTCAGTGTCCCTTCTCTCTACTGTTTCAATGCATTGATTTTATGAGCTAGATTACAGTTCTTGGAATACTTCAGTCAACAGTTACCTGTTTCTGCTCTCCATATTAAAAGCCACAGATCAATTTTCATTTTAAAGTGTCATAAATAGTTTATTTATCACCTAAGAACAATGCAAGGACAGATGATATCAAAAAATTAAAAAAAAAAAGTTGAAGTTTATGTCTTGCTAGGAAATCAAATAACTTCATATTTATTTGCAGAAAAGTAAGTTCATGTTAGCAAATTTAGCAACTCAAAATCGGATGCTTGATTGTATGCCACAGTCTTGTGTACCCTTCTGTCATGGAAAAAAGCATATGTGGGGCACCACTGCACAGAAAGCCTCCTGGCAGACAGATACCTCATTGTATGAATGAGGCAAACTTGTACTGATGGAAACATCTAGCACTGAGGGAAGCTGGACGCAGGACTAGTAGTGTTGGTGGCCTGTCTTCCAACAGGCCATTGCTACAACAGACCTGTCCCAGTGGGAGAGCCATCCTCCTGGCATCTCTGATGCACACTTCCCTATTCCTTGAGAATGGGGTCTGTTCCTCTACCTCACCTTTTTCCTCATAGATAACAGCTTAATTCGCAGGTTGTGTGGTGATTTCACATACACAGGCTGGAAGATGAAGAGAAGTGTTGCTTGACAGCATGTTAATTTACAAAGAATAAACCTAATAGTAATCCGTTGCGGGTGGAAAAATTGTTATTGTTACTTTTTTAGTACTTTCTCCTTCCTCTTGTAGTGCACATGCCGAGAGTTGTGTGTTTGTCATTCTCTACTGTAAATGAGATACAGGCGGATAATCAAGGAGGGATTCTCCCTTTGTCATTCTGATCTAAACTGGAGTTTATGAAAATGAACTGTATTTAACAGCAAGAAGGTAGTAATAATAAGTAGTAACACAGAAAAAATATGGGAATACTCATCCACAAAGCAAAGAACTTACTTAAAAAAGAAATCTTATGCAGAAGTCACTCTAAATAAGTTCTAGAGAACTTATTTTCTCTGGAAAGTAACTTTAAAGTCTTTGAATTATTAACGTCTTTTAACTGTTTACACTTAAGCTGCCATTCTTTCCAAAAGTCAGAAGGTGTTTTTACCTGATTTGGATGTGATTTAAATTAGAGTTAAAAAGTACCAGGAAAATTAGAATTATCTTAGCTCAAGTTTTAGATAACATTTTTTTCATATTGTGGCATGTTTGTGTGGTTCTACCTGTACCACACTGTAATAAATTTTAGTATAATACAGAAATTAAAGCTTCAGTTAGAGTCCTGATGGAATCAGTCAATATGTGGTGCAGGTCTTAAATAACAAAGCCACCTGACAAATTAACCCTAACTGAACAACCATATTGCCTTTATATATAGCATCCCATCTGTAAAAGTGGTTTATGCAGTCCTATGAAATCTGTTCCCAAGTATTCTTAGACTACGAGTGACTCTATATTTATACCTAAATGTCAGTTAATAAATCTGGGTGAAGTTCTATTCATGAATTTGTAATTCAAATTACAGAGAATAAAAATCTAATGAAAGAAAATACTTACACAGGCCCCATTGCTATTACCTCTGTATTCTTTCAGTACAAAGATTTTTCCATACAGAGGAAAAGTCGAGAAGGCTCTCTGTAGAGGGAAAGATATTTCCTGCCGCTTAGAAATCTGTATGATAGTTCTATTTCGAGTCCATCAGGTTAGCTCTGAAATGACATGCCGGGAACTTGAAACACATTTTAACTCTTGCTTTGTACTTACTGCTTTGTACCCAAGAAGAAACACCCAAGGGACCATGTTGTTTGTTCTAGATTCATACCTAGTTACCAGAGTAGAGTATCACTTAATTCTGACTGAAGGCTAGAAATGGTTGATTTAAAAATTTTAGTCATGTAAGGTTGACTTGGTATTAATAAAATTACGAGGCAGTACTCCATTCCATCTTCCAGGGTTCATGGAGTAACTGCTTCCATAACTCCATAAGCAATGACTAATGTTCTATGATAAGAACTGTTCTTACCAGGATTATAAGGTGTTCAGCAACTGACCACAAACACCATCAGAATTACAAAAGTTTCTGGCTATAATTGGTTGTGGGATTTTGGTGAGTAACTTTGCTGGGTGAGGAGAAGCTTTGCAGATCTCACTTGCAAATGAAGGAATTATTTTCAGATTTTCACAGTTTTATAGTAAAATTTTGTTTAAGCTGTTCTGTATCTGTTTTTGAAAAGTGCATAGAAAAGCATGATTTTAGATCATTATTTAGCAGTGCTTTAAAGGAAAAACTTGACAGAAGTAGAATAGGAAATGAAATCTAGCAATGCTTTTTAAAAGCTGCATAACTATTCTCATGAATAGTGCAGTACCTATGCCAGAGTACCCACGATGTTAATCATCACGATTTGTCTTAAAAGGATTTGTCACAGAGTAACAAAGAGTAATCAAACATGATAAGCAAAAGTTGTCACTCTTTTTTCAAATACAAACATGTAACAGATCCATGTATTTGTTTTCACAGACTTCCTTATATCATCACTATTCAACAGACAGAGGCCTGGACAGGCCCTCTAGGTAAGAAATACTATCCATCATTTCAGCAGACACAGATTATCCAGCTTGAGGGTCTTCTTGGGACCTGAAATCAGCAGATGTTGTGAAGAGTCAGATTTTAACACTCACCTTATGAGCTACCGACAAAATAGAGAGGTGCATAAAGAAGATGTTCGTATTTTGATAGTGATATGTAGATTTTATTTTAGTTTTACATGGACTTACTGCTTACATTCAAGATAAAAAGTACTATGTTCTGAGTCTTTCCACTAACATCCCTGAGCTTCTATCTCAACAATAGTGATTTATCATTTAACCTTACTGCCTGCAGCACCCTCAGTGCTGTTTCTCTAAGAATGCTGCCTCAGCTGTTCTTGGTCTGTCTTTTTCTTATGTTTGCACTGAAGTTCCAACAAATTGTCTAAAAAAAATGGATGCATTTGTTTCAAAGGAAATGGCATAGTCATTTTGTATAAAACTTTAAAACAGTCAGGTGAAGAACAAGTTATTTTTTCTATGTGAAATATGTTGCAAGATGTGTGAGACCAATGCTTCTTCCCTTTACATGTTTTTGATCTATTTGTTCTGGCATTTTCAAATTTATAAACCAATAGTATATTTATGAGCTTTTTAAATTCCTGAATTCTGATCTCAAAATTAGACTGCTACTGATACTGCTTTTTTTCTGTAGTTCTGCAAGTACTGCAGGCGACTACAGAAAGCGAAGGAAGTCAGAGCCTGCTGTAAGTCATCAGAGAGCACAAAGCGATCAGAACGCAAACAGACCTAACCTGGGCCGTACAGACACACAAGGCCCGTGTACCACCCTTAGAAAGCCTTTAACTAGCTCATCTCCTTCTTCTCCATCAAGAGCAAAAGGTAAGTGGAGATCATATTTGTTAGCAGAAAACTACTGACAATGCGTTGTACGATACATTGGTAGCAAGTGCAGCTGCCTACTCCTGTTAAGTGCATTTCTCCAAGGGGATGTGATACGAAGCAAGGGCTTTGGGCCTTTCGTGAAAGGCTAACTCGTTTATTCTTGTGTGTGTAATTTTTAAAAAGCTGGATTTGTAACAAGGATTTTCCAGTTTCATCTGCTTATTTTAACAAAAAAAATTTACTAAATGAAGACTACTACAATATATAAACCCATGCATTTTTATTAACTCCACTACTCTCTTAGATTATTGTAATTTTAAAACTGTTTTTAGTATATTGGGAAAGTAAATCAATACAAATGATCTATAAGATTAAAGATGTGTTTCCAGAATAGTAGACCTTTTAAATCTATAGCTGATGTCTTAGACTTTGCCACTTGGCAGGATGTAATTTAATCAAGCAAACATCTATACTCTGATTTTTTGTTTTGTAAATCCTGGGAAGTATTTAGTACAGCTGATACAATCTAATTAGCTCCTTTTTTGCAAGTAACTCAACATTCTATTACTCTTTTCCACATCAATCCAGAAAAGAGATCACAGAATCAGTTTTTCATTTGGATTTGGAGATTTGGGTGGGATTTTTTTAGAAAGACACAAGGCTTCCAGTAAAATGTATGATGGAAGTGATACATAGAGTAATACTGTATACAGTATGTCTCCTATTTAAATTTTTATTAATATTCCCTTAATTGCTCTATGTTGTATCTATACTAATCAGTAAACCTCTGTAAAAGTAAATTCTCACTGGAAAGAACATAATATCCAGACTACAGCAGAGTGTGACAAACAGTGAGGAATATTAAGTCTATGAAAATATATAGAGCAAAGTGTTTGAAAAGCAAATGTATTTTTCTATTTTGTATTTTTGTGGAAAAACTCATCCATTTTATGTACCAAGCAAGGCAGTAGAAAGTTGAAAAATTCCATTTACTTGCATGTACCTTTGACTCCATCATCAATAATGAGCACTTGCCATGACTTAAACACTTCCTCTGCTGGAAAATCCTTCCCTTAAGAATATCTACCATAGCTAATTAACTTCCAGAAAGGAACCTAGCTGTGTCACTCCCTTCTCTCCCAGCATTACAACATTTAGAACATTAATTTTTCTTGAAATTAACCAATTTGTTAAAGAAGGAGCACATTATAACTGTTTGATCAGCTTGCATTTTAAATTTAAGTGTTTTGGGTTCTGATCCAGATTCAGTTTTTAGTAGAAAGCAGACTGAGCTGTTTGAAGGATCCTTCCTGAACTGAATGTTGCCATTTGAGACTATTTTTGAAAATTCGGTGCAATTATGAAAGAACGTAGTTCCAAATTTGTCTCACAGTGACTTCTAGATCTAGCATGCACATAAAAATATGTCTTAAAACTTGCTTGAAAACTCAGGCTTTGTTATGGAAATCAATCTAAGTGTTATTGTTTCTTCTACATGCTGGTAAGGCTCAGTAAACTGATACATTGTTCTTTACACCTGTAGAGCAATTCCTGAACAACCTTGTTCTGCCCTCCATAAGCTGTAGAAAACACCATTCCCTTCAGTTTCCCTATCATACAGGGAAAGAGTGGGCTACCTATGAAAAACTGGGAGAAATTTCCTATTTGATCTTATATAAAGATTTATCTTTATCTTAACTATCTTAGAATATGCAGATACTGTGAACTCTCCGAGCATTATATAGCTTAAAAATCCTGAATGGCTTCTTTCAGAATGGTGGAAAAGTCAATATCTGACTGAGGTCTATATTTGTTGTTTGGCTTCATCTTTAAATTTTTTGCGGCTTCTACTGTCTGTTGACTTGCTTAAAAATCAATATTAATGCTTGTTTCCTTGCTTTGCTTTGGTGGGGGGAGTTGTGGAGGGGATAACATAGCCATAATTTATATGAAATTCTTTTTGTTGTTCGAATTGGCATGAGTGCATTTTTACAACTGGAAAATAACTTAATTATTAGCTCTGCCGTCCCTGGCTGTAGCAAACTATGTACTGACCTAAGCTGATAGATGCACTAGTTGCTATCTCTTTTCTAGTCTAATACTTACTGATGCTAACTCTGAATTTCTGAATCTTTTAATTTCTGGAAATGTCTCTTTTTTACCATGCTGCTCTATGGATTATAAAGGTGGGGATATTAGCAAAGTATATCCATCCCTTTTAAGTTATTCAGTGCACAACCACAACACCTCAAATGAATTAGATTACTGTAGCACTTACAGACAACATTTAGCTGTTCCGAATGATTCAAGAAGGGCAATCAGCTACAAGAATGGCTGGCAAATGACTCGCCAAAATGCAGAAGTCTGGAGCAGCACAGAAGAAACTACTTCTCCAAAGAGAAAATCTCGTAGCTGTGATGATCTGTTAACAGATGACCATGATACCTTTCCTGATGCACAGGCCAAGGCTGAAAGCATGGGCTCTCTTTTATGTGAGGAGGACTCCAAAGAGGTTTGCTCAATGAACTGGAACTCCCCATATGTTGAGGGCCGTAGTAGTGGTAGGTCAAGAGTTCGTCACAGATCTGCACATGATGCTCCAGGTTTCCTGAAAATGTACAAAAAGATGCACCGCATCAATCGCAAGGACTTGATGAATTCTGAAGTGATTTGTTCAGTGAAGTCCAGAATACTGCAGTATGAAAAAGAACAGCACAAAGGTATTCTCCAGGGTTGGAGAGAGTCTTCTACTGAAGAGGTGCCCAGAGACATGGTGCCAACCAGAATATCTGAATTTGAAAAACTAATTCAGAAGTCAAAATCAATGCCGAACCTTGGTGATGAAATGTTGTCAACTGTTACATTAGAGCCTCCTAAAAATGGCTTGTGTCCAAAGAGGCGATTTTCTATTGAATCCTTACTGGAAGAAGAAACTCCAGTCAGACATCCCTCTCAGGTACAACAGAGCTACAAGTCTAAAACCCTGGTGCCAATTCATATTGAAGTGACCAGTGATGAGCCACAACGATCTCATATAGATTTTTCAGACAGTGATCAAGACGGAGTGGTTTCTGATCTCAGTGACTTTATCCAGATAGAGGGTTCATCTTTCTGTAGTGAGAGTGACTTTGATCACTTTTCCTTCACATCATCTGAAAGCTTTTATGGATCAGGCCATCACCACCACCACCATCACCACCACCACAGGCATCTCATCAGCTCCTGCAAAGGGCGATGCCCAGCATCCTACACCCGCTTCACTACCATGCTAAAACATGAAAGGGCTAAGCAAGAAACCACTGAAGATCCAAGGAGGCAGGAAGCAGAATCTGGCCTCTCTAAGATAGCATTCCTGGTCAGTCCAGTGCCTTTTCGGAGGAAAAAAAGTGCAGCTCCTAAAAAACAAACTGAAAAGAAAAAATGCAAGTCATCTGTATTTGAAGCACTAGATTCTGCACTTAAAGACATCTGTGACCAAATTAAAGCTGAAAAGAGACGGGGAAGCTTGCCCGACAACAGTATATTACACAGACTTATTACTGAGCTGCTTCCAGACATTCCAGAAAGGAATTCATCTCTTAAAGCTCTGAAAAAGAGTCCCATGCACCAGCCTTTTCATCCACTGCCTCAAGATGGTGCTATCCATTGTCCACTGTACCAGAATGATTGTGGAAGATTACCTCTTAGTGCCTCTTTTCCAGACATGGATGCAACTAACAACAATGATAGTGCACTGTGTTTCCAAGGTGGATTAACGTTCTTCCTCTATCCTTGTGATTGACTTATCCAACCTTACTCCCTGTGTTTCCCATCCTTTCTCATTCCATTTTTGTGTCATCTATAAGAAGCTTTCATCCCACAAAATTCTTAATGAAGGGTGTAATTTTCACATAGGTGTTTAGGATAAATAAATTTTCTATCTATTCACAAAATACAGTAATCAGGACAACTGAAGTAACAGTGCATTTCAACTACTTGATTGTTAATTCTGTAAATTACAATTATATTATTAAGCAATGTGGGCATTTTTTTCCCACGAAAAACACCTTACAGAAAGGGAATTCATGCATCTTAAGACAAATGATCATAAGATCATTTGAAAACAATATGCACATAGCCCTTCCTTTATTAATTAAAAAAAAACAACCCTGCATCTAAAACGTGTTGTGATTTTGCTAAATGTAAGTGATAAAAATGCTGTTAATTGTGCCAGTATCACAGAAAGTTGATTTTGTTCTCTTATGAATCCACTGCTTTATATTACTTTTTGTGAATAGATGTAAAGGTCATTGTAGGAAGTTTCCATTTCCATTGTTCAACCAATACAATTTCCAATTTCTGTGGCAGCAAAATTAGTTCTTTTCATAGAATTTTAATATATCTGAATTTCTGAGAAATTTCCTGTCCTCTCAGAAGGGAACTTTTCAATCATCAAAACCTGAGTGAATTTTTGAGGATGACTATGACCAGTCTGTTTTTAAAGTTACTGCTTTGAGTTGTTTGTTGCTCTGCTTCTTTTTTTTTCTCAAAAAAAATCGCTTGAGCCTAAAATGTTTTTAAACTTTAACCTTTTAATATTAAGAGAAACAAAGTAGATCCATAGCAGGAGTAGACAAATCTGCATTCTAGATTTGGTTTAATAATCTTCGACAAGTCTGTAACTTATTTCTCTTTTTAAATGGTACCATTTCTTTCTTAAAAAATTCTGCTTCTGGACATAGAGTTCTTTGACAGAGCATCTTTGAGAATTTAATGACATTCCAAGCTGTTCTTGGAATCCCATATGGATGTAAGAGAAAATATCTTTAATATATAAATTATGCAATATTTAATCAGACCCAAGTAGCACAATAATAAAGATGTATTTCAAGAGAAATCAGAATTGAAACTATTAACATCTCTTCTTAACTAGTTATAATAGACATATTTAAAACAGAAAATTTGTTTAAAAAATGGCTATAAAATGCAGTTCAGAGTTGCACTGGTCATATATTACAGTGGATTTCTAATAGCTTCTGCAGCTATGAAGAAGACCGATATGAGGAAATGATACACTCTGTCAGCATTAATATCTCTAAAGTAGTGTGGAGAATGAGTAAAACAGAATATTCTGTTGATTTCCATCAGCATCATTCATGGCTGAGCTCTACTTCTAATCAAGTTTCATGTTTGTTGGATCTCTGCGTCTCTTACAACCACCATCCACACAGAGACCAAACCAAGGTCATAGCAAAAAACCACTGAAAACTACCTCTATTGACTGCATAAGGAGAAACAGAAATAAAGAAATAGAAATAAAGGAAATTGTTCTTCCTGAAGCTTCTACATTTTCACTCGTTTGCCATGTCCTTTTCTTTCTGTGAGAGATTAAAGAAAAAAAATAATAGATGTGTTTGAAGGCATTATATCTTTAGGGTTATGCAGCAAGCATAGATTCTCATTCAGGAATAAATGCTATATTGAGAGTCTAGAACTGGGACTGTGATAAACTTGTTGGGAATGACATGCTTGCAAACAGTGGCATCAGTAATAGAATTATGTCATCTTTTTGCCTCCAATGTATTTATCAATAGCTCCAAATTTTTGTGGCTTAGCCAACAGCCACTAGAGACCATTTACAGATTTTCTTCTGTAAGACCCCCCAAAATAATGGATGAGATGCTTTCAGTTCTTTTTTTTTTTTTTTTTTCACTCGTACTCCTTTAGAACTGTGTGAGCCTGGTGAGAACAGTCTGTGGGAATGAAGTAAAAGACAAACATTCATCACGTTTCCATTAGCAGTTATCACTGTGACAATAAGAGACTAAAACAGTGCTTCTCTGGAGTTGAGGGGCAGTTCATTTTAAACTCTGGTCTGAAATAGTTCTGTTACACTTTCACATCGACAACTTGCAGAGCTATAGAATATGTAAGATTTTGATTTTATTCTTACTAAAACATGAAAAGATATTCACCATCCTGTAATAAACATTGGTAAACTGTGCTTTAGAGAAGTCTGCCACATAGATTGGTGAGTAATAATTTGTATTCCATCTCTTAGAGTTGTTTTTATGAAATAACATCTTTTTAAATTCCCTTGTGCTGCCTAACATGTGCCCCTGGTAAAGTAGAAATGCATCTTAGATCACTTAGGAGGAAACTGTTACTTCACTATTTTCTCATTGAAGCATGCTTGAATCATGTTTTGTGCATGTAATTATGTGTTTATATCATTGGCATTCCAAACAGTGTCATGCAACCTGAAGAAGTCCCGGTACTGCTGTCATGTCCTCCACTTGGCCCAGTAGGGCTGCATCTTTTTGTACAGTGAGGCATAATTTTGCTCTCGATCCTCTCTGATATATTTTTTCCTGCTGTGGATCGGAGGGACAGCCTTTGCCTTTGTTTAAGAATTAGTATCTTTTTTTTTTTTTTAAAGTGTACTTAACCATCATATCATGTGCTTTTCTTTCTATTAAAGGCAAAATAATAGATTTCAGTATCTTTTCACCCCCGTAATGAAACCAAGCAGCATCACAGATTTCAATGGTTTTGTTTATCGTAGTTTCACATAATTTCTGTTTTCAGTAGACCAGGAGTCTCCTGGAAGCTATTCTTCTGCTTTCACTGATGTGGGACGATGTACTCCAAGGGAGAGAAGAGGAACTACAGACAAAGAGGTAGTGAAACAACAGTTAAAACCATGGCAGTATTCATATGGAAAATTGGTAACATGTTTGAGACCATTTGAGTCATTTGTATTAGCTATAAGATGCTGTAATAATACAGACCAGGAACAGTTAATTGTCATCAGGTGTGACAGCATCTTCCCTTTTGTAAGATAAGCTGTGTTCTTCTATTTCTAGTCTGTAACAGCAGAGCAATTATTAAATAGATAAGGACACACATTTACTAGTCATTCAGTGGGTCTGTCAAAGTTGATCAGAGTGGTTGTTTGGAACAAAGAAAAACAGACATGACTGTTGAAAGGCTGTTTTGAGACTCAGCATTACACAAAGATACTGTCTTCTTAGTTTCAAAACTGATACAAAATATCTATATTTCACCATTATTTTTTGTTTAGAAAAAGAAAACCACTGGTTTTGGTGTGTTAGACAAACCAATTATCCTAAGAGCAAACACTAATGTCTGTAGCAGTTGGTGATTGTGCATTATATACTGATTACTTACTTGTATTAGTCCTTTGGAAGAGGAAACAGAAGCAGATGTAGCACCTTTAAAGTAATACAAAGTATCATTGAAAAATACATATTGAAAAATAAAATATATTGTTCAGTATCTTTAGAATACTTATAGATGTAGAAGTATAAATGCTGTCCAAACAGACTTCAGGGATTTTATTCAATCAGAAAGTACATTTAAATTAACAAACATCTACAAAACATGGATTGTTAACATTTTTGATTTTTATTAAGATACTGCACCAAATGACGGCAGCATAAGAGAGTACTCTATTTTAATTGCTCATATTTAAGGTTTTACTCTGGGCCGTCTAACTTACTGAATGATGGTACAGTTGGAACTGAATTTAGATCCATTTACAGCCCACTGATTTATATTACTGCAGATCGATTAAGAGTCTAATTTAAAAAACCCCAAAAGACTACTTATTACAAAATGGAGGCAAAAAATGTTCCAGGAGCTGTATTGTATGTTCCTTTTAAAATACCTTTTGACATAGAGAGTAATTATTCAATTTGAAAATAAGTAAAATACTTAAATCACAAGCCATTTTTAAGATAAAAGATGAAAGAAAGGTTTTTCTGTTTCCAGTATGTTTTGTACATTTCAAAGTATTTTGTATTTAATCAGCTCCACTATTCTTCTAATATTATCTCCTTTCTTGTGTTATTTGCTTTAGTAGTTACAGTACCAATGGTACCAAAATCAGGAAAAAGTGAAAAGGACATGGCTATGGTTAATAGGAATATCCTCTCCTGTCTAAAAGACTGTTTTTAACAGCAGGGAACAGATAATATATGCTTTTAAATTTCAGCTGTCTTATTTGAAGGAGACTTGTAATGGAAAACTGTATTAGTATTATAAAATTCAAGTTGACAGGATCCCCTTTAGGGACTTTTTCATTATAGTGAAGACATGCTGTAGGTATGCTAAATTTGTTAGCCTTTAAATGTTAAGAAGGGAAAGAACCCAGTCAAGAACACCTGGAATAAAAGAAAAATGTAAAATTTACAAGTGTCTGTTTTTATTCCTCTTATGGAAAGATGTGCACCCTTACATCATCACAAGTAGTATCTCAGAAACAGTGAAATCAGCTCATTCTAGTCACTAGTATATCCTACTAAGCAAACTTACCTGTGCACCTTCCTCTGCAGTATCTGGTGCTGGTTACTTCCCAGATGCAGACAGATGAGTGAGGCTTTTGGGTCAGATCACAGTTCGTGTTCTCAGCCAGCTTTGAAAACAGTGAAAATTTAAATGTTAGCTGCATAGGTGAGGAGAGGTAGGGCTGTTTTAAAGGTTTCTTTTTTTAAAAATACTGAGCTTACACATGCTTGGTGATAGAACCTGATAAATACATGAAAGGAATTACATCATGTAAATGCCTGCGACAGCAAGAGAGCTGTACAGATGGCTCAGATCACCTCCAATCCTGTGTTTCTCAGAATTTCTTAAAACCATGAATATGATTATAGAAATTAAAAATATTCCCAACCATTTTCAGCTGTCGGAGTAATTTCTCCTTCATATATATATATATATATCTAAGTGATGTAGTATTTACAAGTGAAATTAGCCTAAAGATAACAAGTTTTAACAAAAAAAGCATCCAAAATACTAAGTATGTGAATTTATGTTTTACCTAGAGAGCTAGTTGCCTATAAGTCACATTGGCATAGTTAACTTTATTTCCATATTTTCTTAAACCTAAAATTGCAACACAGTTGTATTCAAATTGAGCAGCTATTTCTATTTTAAGAAAACTAAGTCCCAAAAACCTAACTGCCTTATAAAAAAAATAATTTAATTGCCTAATTCTGCAAAAACCTCTGTGAAGCACATCCTTTTCTTTTTGGATCTTGGTCCCCTTCTTAAAAGTTGAAACATGTTTATCATATAGTAATACTACCTGAATGTATTAATCACTTTGCCTACTTTTCAGAAACTGCCAGCTAGAGCTGTATATGACTTTAAAGCTCAGACTTCTAAGTAAGTACTAGACTTTTTTCATTTAAGAATTCATAATTCAAGCAAAGTCTTTATAGCACTTGTAGCAGGTTGGCTGCTGTTCAAGCCTGTTTCAATAGGAAATGTCCTGCAAACCAGGACCCTGCTTGTTGTCACAGTAGTCCCTGCCTTAGCAAATTGTATGAGAAGTCACGTTGTAATAAAAGTATCTTAAATTATTATACACTTCGTTGTATCTCTTTGAACACATGAATGGCTGTACATCTTCAGCCTTGTAGAACATGGGTCCTGAGGGTCACTCACCCTCTGAATGCTTTTCATTTGTTGTGAATCCTGTTGAAGTTATACAGGGTAAAGTACTTAAAATATTTCACAGGTAATGGGCTTATAAAATTTCTGTATAATGTGTCAGCACCTTCCTGTCTTGCCTTAACATGCACAGGCTCTCCACAGGATGTGACATGTCCCATAGCAAGACAAACAACAGTGATCCATTAATAAAATAAGATCAGGAACCACTGATTTAGGATATGAGAGAGTTTCATTCCTGCACTTGTTCCAATGTTTCAGAGCATTTAAACAATACTCAGTTCCGACGCAGCATTGACACTAGAATCGCATTAGTTGCGTCTGGCAAAAAACTCAGAACCTGAATTAACAGAACAGCAGATCAGCTGTTGAAAAACTAAATGGATGATACAGCAAAGATCTTCCAGGCCAGGATCTCAAAAGTATTTTTAGTGATTTCAATTGTTCCCTTTTTTGGTGTCCAACACTAAACATAATCACAGGCTCTGAGTATCGCACATGGTGCGAACATAATCCTGTGTTCTTCAGGCTTCTGAATAGCTGTATTGAAAGAAAAATGCGTAGAGCAGAAGCACACCAAGCTGTTCTGCCATGAAAAGGTATTGATAGGCCATAAAGACATAAGATGTACTTTATGGTTTTCCCTACTGATTTCCAGAAGAACACTAAATACTCTTCTGATGCCTGTCATAAAAGTAGTACTCAAGCAGCTGATCCAATAGACACCATACTTGCATGCAGATGCTATACCAAGTGCTCTGGCAGTAACTAGCAAAACTTCCTTGGAATCACAGTGTAAAGCAGGCCTATATGATTTACAGGTACTACAAGGGATTTATAAATGTGGATCATTTAACTTTATATGGTATGATCAACTGATAAGTGTACTACAGCCATGACACTTTTTCTTCAAATGTTTAGTTGTTACATTCTATTTCAGTTCCAAACTGTAAAGATCTCTGGAACTATGCAGGTAGAAGAGTTCAACGTGAAGTTATAAACTTCTGATATAAATAAATTTTATTACAGAGAGCTGTCCTTTAAGAAAGGAGATACTGTCTATATCCTCAGGAAAATTGATCAAAACTGGTATGAAGGTGAGCACCATGGAAGAGTTGGAATATTCCCAATTTGTTATGTTGAGGTTTGTTCTCTCTTTTATTTCCTTTAATTAATTTGGTAATAAATCCACAAACCATATGAGAATGATAAATATCTGTGTTTTTTCTTTTTCCTTAGAAACTTTCTCCCCCAGAAAAAGCACAGCCTGCCAGGCCACCTCCCCCTGCACAGATTGGAGAGATTGGAGAAGCGGTTGCCAAATATAATTTCAATGCAGACACAAATGTGGAGTTATCACTTAGAAAGGTACAGTTTAGAACTATCTTCCATCAAAATACCATTAAAGTGTCTAGTACTACACCAAATCAATGCTGTGCTTTGGTGCACTCTGCATGCGATATCCACCATGCACAAAGCAATGTCATGGTAGGAAACTACTAACATAATAGCTTGTTGGCTTGCAGTCTTTCTCAGCTACCCGCAAACAGCATAAATATGTTGTGCATGTAAATTGGATTGTGGTAGATTAGCATATGCAATCATCTGCTAAGTGCCCATCTAAATATCAAGTTTTCAATTGTCTGTTCTTTTTTAAAAAATTATTCCTGGCTATTACGGTAAGGTTTTTAATATAGAATACTAATTTTCTATATTAAATTCTAAATTAATAGAATAAACAGAAAATTACAGAAGATACAAGATAGAGGAAAAAAAAGGTTCAGAGATATTTTGGTGAATGCACCAGTTCTTTCAAATATTTCACTTAATAATAGTCTTTTTTATAATGTTCTGTTTTTCCTGTGCACATTCTGATAGTTATGTTGTATTGCACATGAGCAAAATAACTGTTTAATTTCTAAAGTTTATATGACACTGTAATATTACCACTGTAGAGAAGCTCTATTATTTCAGATATTAAATACTCAGTTGTAAGTGCTATATACTTCTTATCCACTGTAAAGTTCTGCCTTATACCATTTCTTTTTTTTGAAGAAAAAGAAGAATTGGGGTTCATTGGTTTTTTATTTGTTCATGGATTGTTTTTCTTTTGAATTAAAAGTAAGGATACAGTTGATTGATGCTGAGCTAGAGTTTAATCCATCATTACTGAAAATAATGGTGTTTTTAACTCATTTGAAATTACTACATCTCAAAGAGGTAAAAAAACCCAAACAAACCAGGAGTAGGAACTTGGAGAAATTAGGGGTTGGGAGTAATTTGATGATTTACTTCTTTTTAAGATTATGTGTTTGGTTTTTTTTATTGTGCTGGTCATAATCTTGACAGCCCAATTTTGGGGTTTTTTTAAAAAGTCAACTTGCACTGGTCTTCTTTTGTTCCAGCTCACTAAAGACAATTTTAGTGAATTCCACAAATCAGCTACAGAAACAAAATTAAAGAAACCCAAAAGAACACAAAACTAATAGAGAGAAGTATTTGGTACATGGTAAAAAGCACATGATGTAAAACAAAGAAGGGGTCAGCTCATGAAATTTCACTACAGAGAAAAGTTTGAGTAGAAGCTGATGTTCTCCATTTTAATCGCTAAGCTGCCTAAAACCGATGAGTGAGCCAAAGTCTGTCTATTTTACATAGGAAAAGCACTCCTCATATTTCCCATGGACTCATTTTTTTAGCTTTCTATCTCCACTTATTCCAGTTTTACTGATAAAAAAAGGACTTGCTTGGATTTTGTTGTTTAACTTTTATCACTTTCAAGGAAAAATGGGCATAGCAGTCACTATTGCATATTATCGTCAGGGTGTTAGCTAGTAGTTTTGCCAACTACTAAAACAAGTTATGTTCCAAAGAAAAGTGTTAAATGTTATTCTCCCAGCCAAGAGTAGGAGACTACATGAAACTCCTCTCTGATAGTAGCATTTGCAGTCTGTGACTTGCCCCTCGTTTTGCTGGACTGGTAGTTATATACATGGCTATTATAAATGGGAGTAGAAATGCTCAAGATTGATGGGAAACAGCACTGCAGAGAAAACAGTAATACCATGTGTTAAATAATACCTGTTATTCACAAAATAAACTGAAAATGTGTGTGCTGCTAACTCATTTTCATAATGCATTTCAGGGAGACAGAGTAATTCTTCTCAAGCGAGTTGATCAAAACTGGTATGAAGGTAAAATACCAGGAACCAACAGACAAGGCATCTTCCCTGTTTCCTATGTAGAAGTCATCAAAAAGAATGCATCAAAAAGTGATGATGACTATCCTGATCCTCCAATCCCCCAAAGCTATTCTAGTGACAGACTACATCATTTAAGTTCAACTAAGGTAAGGAATTTTTTTCATTGCTGTCATCCCTAGAGTGGATTTAGAAGGACTTGTGAATTTTTTTTAAGACAGTACATAACAGGCATTAAGCACTACATTTTCTTTCCTGCACAAGTACAATTGCATTACTATCTTGTTAATAAAGTATTTTAATAGCCAAGTGTGTGTTTTACATTCTGCCAGGATTTATGCTCTTCTCTTCATTAGCTGTCACATTATTGAGAGTAGGGCTAGGCAAAATTTGGGCAGAAAAATCAAATCAACAGAAAAAAATTTATTTGGGAATCTTAGCAAGAATTTGAGCATTATGTATATATCTAGCAGACTTTTCACAGAGCAGTGTGGAGACATTCCCATAACACAGCTGTACTAAAAGCCTGTGGTCTTGTAATCATGCAGGACACAGTTTGCCAAGACGAGTTCTGTGCCATTCAGAGTAGAGCAGCTAGTGGTTCTGTACTACAACCTTCCTCCTTTTGCCATTCAGTCTAGGAGAAGCCTGTTGTCATATTCTTTGAGGTAGTACAACAGTGACAGTATTGTTTCATTTAGGAGCGTTGGTCATCACATTGTCAATGAATTGGATTCAGACCATCACAAACTACTACAGGATGTTGCAGAAAGATTAATGTGTTACAATTTATCATTTACTCCTAAAATTTCACAGTCACCTGTGTGGGGAACATAACATTTTTGGCAGTGACAGAATCTAAGAAAGTTTCTGCATGCAAACTGTGATTAGCATTGACATATTGTCGATGATTTTGAATGCTCAAGATGGAAAATTTTCTAAATCTTCCTCTTTACCTTTGTTGGTTATCTCTTCAGCAGGAGCAGTTAATTATAAACTTCTTAGTCAGTTTTATCCTCTTTTCTACTTTCCTATATTTGAATACTGGTGCTCATTTACATGCTTCAACTTTGAAATAAGTTCCACATTTATTTACAACTTTGGGATTATAAAAAGCTATCAAAATGTTATTTCTAGGTAATAGTGGCCTCTGAAAATACTGTTACGATTAAACAATATTAGCTGGTTTGGGACAGTTGCTAGAACAGGTGCTCCATATTCTGAAGATGTCTCTCTGTGTCCAGAGATGCTTGTCCACATTTTCTACAGAGCAGGCTTGTCTCTAAGGCATCTTGCAGCTAAAGCAGGCATTTATGTAACTCCCATAACCCTTGCTGAGCACAGGTGGCGCTTCAGAGCATTTACATCCATATTACAAAACCATCTTACCACTTTATTAAATTAGTTATTACTAAATTAGTTCTTTAGGGGGGTAAATTCAAAGAAGCCTTCTTTGTAACATAGGATACTTTTGCAATCTTGGGGTTCTAGCATATGTTAAAACCCCTCAAACTTCTACCGAGGCTCTTAGACAGACATGTTTCTAAACTCTATTCAGAAGTGACAACACCATGCAAGAAGACATGTTGTTGCTGACTACCTTTAGCAGTCCTGAAGGTGTTCTGGAGTTCACTACTCTTACTGACATCACTTTTCCTATTCCTTTGGAGTTTTTTACCATATATCATTAGATTTCTAGAGAAATTCTGCTGAAGTTCTCTGGCCTAATGGCAGTAAAATAAATAAGTAATACAAGCCAGGAGCAAGTTTTACTCTCCTTAACTTGGCCTAGTCCATCTGTATCTTTAGACCTAGTATAGCTTATAGCTCTGGGAACCTAAAACTGGCAATATCTCCTCAGCAGTACTATTGACCTTAAGCCCATAGGTTAGGGGCCTTTGTTCAAGAGGAAATATGAGGAAAAGAAACTGAGTATTCCTTGTAACAGCCCAGTTCTGTTTTAGCAGACTGCATTGTATCAGTCTGTACTGTTTAGTTTGGTACAGAAGACTCTGTAACGAAGGTTTATCTAACTATAAAGTTATTTCCCTCAAGAAAACTCGAGAAGAAGGTAAGTAAATTAAACTTCCTATTCTGCAAAATTAATTTAGACTTCTGAAATTATTTTGCTATTGGCAGATTAATACTTAAAATCTGTAGTAGTCCAGATAACTTGGAGGTTACATATAATTATTCTGGATACTTCTAACAATGAGCTGAAAGTATTTTTCACTCAATTTTAATGTTGAGGATTAATAGTAACAAAAATACATTTTCAGTATTTACTGAAGCAATGGATATCTACTGATGCTGTGTACGTATGACTCACCAGTCTCTCATTCTTAGAAAAGGACGTTTCTTTTACCAGAAGGATACTTCAATCAATATTGTGTAACAGTACTCAAAATATACTTCTGCATTCTGTGCTCTCACTATTTCAAAAGCATTGTTGACTGCCTACATTCAGTTCGAACTGAATATACCTTTCACAAATGTTGATGTCATTTTGAACTAATAAGGTTACTTTTGAAAAATAAATGCATTCTGTAGCTGCTCATGCCTTAATAAAAGTATGCCATGTATTAAAGATGTTTCTTAAACATTTACTCAGAAGTATTACAAAAAAGTAGAAGTATTAAATTTGAGTAATTAGAAAACACCTCAGTTGTTATACTGTAGAAGTAATACTTAATGACACCTGAAGTGTACTTCTGAAAACGCTATTCTCAAAATAACAGTAATGGTTCGGCAAAAGTTTTGTTAATATTAATGGTATGATTTAATAACCTGTGACAGGCTCACTAACAGAGCACCATAAATAACATAACTTTAGCAGATCGAATGCAGGTTGCCTTCATGAATGTAATGATTCAGATCTGTCTTAATGTTTGACATTTGTACCTTAAGCCAGAACCTGATATAGTTTCATGTTTCAAATGTCTTTCCTGCTGTTCTGATTCATGTAGCAGTGATTTCAGACACCCATGGTCATCTGAAATTGTACCCTGTAATCTAGATGATCACACAGCTACTTTTCTTTTTCAGTTTACTCATACTCTAATTCTCTGTCATGCTTATTTATTTGAATTCCCATGTTTTTCTTATTTTTGAAGTTACCTTCCCAAGCACTGTCCCCACTTTCCAGACAACTTTCCTCCTCTTGGTCACACATGGATCAAAAGATCCTCCAGGCTGCCACTAGTGACTTGTTTACAAGGACTGTTGGTGTTTCACCTTCAAGCATGTGCAACTTAACTTCGCCATCAGTTCCAGACAGTTTTCTTTGTGACTTAGAAGAACTCAATTCTTTGGCATTATCAGCCTCGCAGTCTGTAGCAATCTCCCCAGGTAATAGCTTTCACCAAGTTAAGGATGATCACTTTATTCCAAATATAAAGGTGTCTCTCAGCACTCCTGCAGCACTTCCTCTCTCCTTTCTTTTATCTACTTCTGTCGCATCTTCAGCCAGCTCATCTCATGACGTAGCGTATGAGCATGTCAGCAACAATATCAAATCAGGAAAAGATAAAGACTTGAGATTTATAATTGACCCTTTAGTTATTGAAGTACCTGGAGACTTGTTAGATACTACAAGAGAAGGTGAACATGTTGGTGCTATCTGTAACATCCCTTCAACATATGAAGGTGGTTCCAGAGTGCTAGCTACAACTGCTGAAAATGAAGAGGAAATCTGTACTGCAGATCTGTCCCTTAATGTAGGGGATCAGTCAAAGCCTCAAGAATCAGATTTCTACAGAGAAGCACAAGACACAACAGAAGAACTGACGAGACTCTATATAGAGGAGGAGGAGGAGGATCTGGCACATGACAGTTTAGAATTCCCAATAGCAAGTGGAGGAGGCTCTATGGATTGTTATGAAGGATACAATTCACCAAATATTGATAAGGTATTTTAATTTCCAAAATACCTGGGTTCTGAAATCTGATAAATTAGTGGAATTATCCTCTGCCTTTTCTTGTATTTACATGTTTGTATTGTGCACAGGCACAACTTTGTGCAATTGCACTTGATAAAATTTGAACTCTGAGTAACCTGGGCTAGTGCAAGGCATCCTTGCCCATCACAGGAGGGTTGGAACTAGACGATCTCTAATGTCTCTTCAAACCGAAAACATCCTATAATTCTATAATTAAAAACTGTCAGTGTTAGGGGATAGCTGGTCCTTTCCCATCTGTCCTTTATGGTTGCCACTGGGCTCCAGAAGCAAAAAGCCAGTGAACGATTTTTCTCACTATCCCATTATGTGCTCCCCCTTTTGATCCAGAGGGCCCAGCTGTCAACAGCCTCCAGAGGGAGGGACATGACTCCTGCAGAGACTCTGGTTTGTACTTCACATGTGTCACTTCACCAGCTGATACATTTATACTAGGCTCTGTTACAAGAATGTGACTAATAATAACTGATCAGATTATGTTTGGCAGTTAGACAAATGCTTCCTCCTTCCCCAGTTCCTCTTTGGGACAGCACATCACTGAACTATCCCAAATGTGTGCTGGGCATTAAATGCTACAATATCGCTGCACAGTTTGTGTGGTTTCTAGGCAAAGTTCTAGGACAGATTTTTTTTTTCTGTCCAGCACTCACTTCAACAGACTTTTCAGGCAGTTGCTTTGGCTGTCAAAATGCAAATCAGATGCTTAGGACAGTATGTTTTAGGCCAGGTGTAAAACTAGTTAATTAAAAGGATTTTGAAGGCCGCTTTACCCTTATTTGACCTGAAAAACACAGGACACAGGAGAAAAATGTAAGAATAGAGGTGAAATCCATAGCCACAAATTGCAACTTTAGGATTTCTGAGGAAAGAAATGTATTCCAGAAAAGTAGACTGACTAATAATAAAATTAGCATGACATTTGTGATTTTCAGATTAGTTAGTTGTATCCTTATTGACATGTAATTTGTCATATTTGACATCCTTCACAGCTGGTTTTACAGCACAGTTACTTCTCATTTTTCTTAAACGTTTAAGCCAGCTCTACTTTCTGTGGGAAGATCGGGTGACTGTTTTCCTCCTTTCTCCTTTTCTTCTAATCTTCCATTTCATTCTGCCGAGACACCTACTTCCCACTCCATTCCTAGAGCATATCTGCCTATTGCTTCCCTCTCGCCTCCTCTCTTCTCTAAACCCTTACATCAGCAGGAGAAAACGTCACCACAGTTAAAGGTAACTGCGCCTCTTGATCATGGATTGTTGCAAATCTTCATGTATATTAAATAACTGCAAGGCTAACACTGAGTTCGATCTTTTCAGATGTACTGTTTTCTTTACTAATATTAAATAACATAACACATGTAGTATTAAAATAGATCTTCTTCAAATGAAATGGGGTAAAACCACAACCATTATGACACAATGGAATAGCTTAAGTAGATACCAGTGACAGGGAAGCAGAAAGCCTTCAACTAGATTTCCAGTCCATACCAAAAAAATAGCTTATTTAAGAATAACTTATTTAATTGAAAGGAACGGATTTGTATTCAAGTATTCAGAAACTAGGTAACATTTGTGATTTCCATTTCAATCCAATGCCTGGGAGAACAGTCATAAATTTCACATTAAAGCGCCACTGCGGAGGGTCATGTTGTAAATACCAATTCTATTAGTCAAGAACTGGGACTACAGTTTGTGTCAGCATTGCAGCTCTGTGGCAGAAGAATGAAAACAAAAGTTCGTCTAGGTAGACAAAGTTAATTTTCAGTGCTGACTTCCAGAGGGTTTATTTGCTCATGAAAAGGAGAAAAAGTAATGTAAAAAGAAACTATCCGAGAATCATTATATCTATGCCAAAAATACCTTTTTGGTGGTTTTGGTTTGGGTTTTTTTTTAAATCTATCCCATCCTACAATGTGTGTTCACAGAGAACACAGACATAATGGACTTGAGGAAATCTTAAGATCCACCAGATCTGTTGGTTTTCTAATGAAGTAGAGAAGAGACATAAAGCTTCTTTCCTGAGCATGAATCTGTCATGGGCTTAAGTATATTCCACTTCAAAGAAAGAGTAAAACAGAGTACTGTACTTACTGCTGCAATTTTTATTAATTTATCAGTTGGTGCAATGCATTTTGATGCTTTTGCTCAGCCTAACCAGCAAAATTCAGAAAACTCATCTACAAAGGAATTATTTTTAGGTGACTGTCATCTGTTTTGCCTTTGTTTGAGTAAGGTATGTTAATCCCAGCTGAAAATAAATAGAAGGAATATCTGAGAGTTAAAAGATTTGCCCCTTGTCCTCTTAATTAGACAAAGCAAGAGGCAAGACATTAAGTAAGCAAGGGGGATGACTCCATCTTGCCTAAGTACCAAGAAGAACTAAAGGTATGGAGTTACAAAGTTCTAAATCTTAATTATTGTATTCAAACCATTTCAAATCTGGATTTTTAAATCTAAGGAACAGATTCCTTTATAAACTTAATCAGTATATATTTACCTATTTGAAAATTTTCAAAATTGTGGGATGCACTCCTACCAATGACAGACATTTTTGGACAGTATTTCCAAAATAAGATAAATCTTTATTTCTTCCCAAGGGTAGGCAAATGTTTTTCAGCAGTCAACGCTGACTGCATTGCCAGCATAAAGAGTTGGTTTAAAATAAGTGTAAAACAAGTTTTGGCTATCATCATTTCTGGCTACTTAGTCAACAGGCTGGGCTTGAGAATACAAGACAGTTTCTATCCTCCTGTCTATGTATGTTGCCCATAATTAAGGTCTGCTTTCAACTGCCACAACAGAAAGTACACAAGACGTTTTGAGGACTCAAATGTCACAAGTGAACGGAGGTTCTTCAGAGAATTCTTGAAACTGTATACTGCTACTTTTGTAATTTTTGTTGATGTAAAAATACATATATACATAACATATTTGCATAAGTGTGTGGAATGTGGCTCAAATCTAAAGCATGGCCAGGGATTTGAGCAATTGGAATACAAGGAGCTATGGATGAGAAATGTCACTTTGCACCAAGTTGGTGGAAGGGACGTGTCCTCCAAAAGAAGAACTCTGAAGACACGTCCCAAGAAGAAAGGCTGACATTTTTCTGCCTCCTTGGCCTCTCTCGGTATCCATTTTTTTTGTTGTTGTTGTTATTCACCCCTCTCCTAAGAGAGGACTGTTTTTCTATCTTGTCACACTCTACTGACAGACAGTCACAAATACCAAAGAAAAGGTTTTCAATATCACCACTCCATTCCTCACATTCCCCCCAACTCACCCATGCACCTCAGAATTCAGATTTGCTGTACACACACCCCTTAAGAACTGAATTCTGACAAATATTTGATTTGTAGTGATGCTAACAAAAAGGATATTTTCAAGAAGTACTTTCCACCAAGTATTTACTTGCTTTCTAAATGCAAAATTAAGGGATGCGTTCTGTTTACGAGCAAGAAATTACTACATTTGTCATTATTTCTAATGTAATATTTCAGCTCTGTTGCACTTTTCTGTGTTACAAACTGAGCTGCTTGAGGGGGTACACATGGAATAATTTTTATACATAAGGCGATGTGTCAGAGCAACAACAATGCAAGTTGTAGTGGCAACAATGAAAATGCTGTATACTTAATAGAACCGTTATTTCTACCTGTAACCCAGTTGCTTTTTGTTATCAAGAAAAGCATGTCTGGTTTGCATGCATGAATGAAGGAACAAAAATCCCATGATGCTTCATTCTTAAACTCTCACCTGACATAGTTTTTATGGTTCTTCTAGGCTAATTTAAAGAGGGAGATATTTGTTATGGGTAAACCTCCTCGTAGCCCAGTGATGACTAAGAGGTCCTGCAGCTCACCTGTCAGAGGTCACAGCTATTCACACAGGGTATGGTACTGGATGCCCAGTGTGCAATAACAGCATTTCCATGGACAAGGAGCTCAGTGTCTAGTCTTTCAGTATTTTGCTTTTGCCCAGGTGTCTCAATACTATTGGTATGCTGTGTTTTCTTACTGTCATGCTTCTGTGCTATGTCTGAGTAAAGGCAACAGGTCTGTGTGTGCCAAAATGTATTATATGAAGTCATTAGTGTACTGTATCTCTGCAGTACTGCGTGGTATTTCCAGTGCTACAAGATGTAAGAGATCAAAGGTCTTTATACTTAGTCTGGTTTGATTCTCTCTTTCAAAGTATTTCTATTTTATTAAAATTACAGCTTCCAAGACTCAAAAATGTATTCTTCAGTGCATGTACATGGGCTTTTGCATGTGTACGGACTGAATTCTTAGATTTGAATCCATGTCCTCATTTTCAAAATGTTTTGCTGCTGCTGTATGATGTCCACTCAATACTGTTTCCTTTATCTAAGGACTGTCATACCTTTTGGACTTTCCCTTCTTATCTGTAGGACATTCCTTTTCCTTCCTATCTGTAACATTTTTACTTGCCAGAAAGTCAGGTTGTTTGGAGTTTTTCTTGGCAGTGGTTTCTTAACATGTGGCTCTTAAAACAGTTAATAGATTGAACTGTTTTCTGTGCTGTTGCTGCTGATTTTAGGTGATCATCTTTCTGGTGGCTCCCTTTTTAAAAATTGAATTTCGGTTTAAGATACGCAGGTTTGTGTGACCTTCAAAGTCTTGGCTTTTTGGCAGGCCTCTGATTACTAGGAGGTATGAGAGGACAGTATTTTCTTCAGCAATGAAGAAAGACAGTTCAACCATAGGAGGGCCAGGATTCTTGTAGTAGTGGACCACCACCATCTCACGGAAAGTTGGACTAGGAATGAGATCCATAAAAAAGGGATTAAACCCTGTATTTATTTTGCACATTACTCCAAATGAAGACAAATGCATTGGTCGCTGTGTAGTGTCTTTAATTCTGAAACTACAAGAGCACAAATCACACAACTAATTTACATGCTCAGGGCTGTACAAAACTGTTACAAGCAAGTGCATATTAATCGTGCATGAAAATCAGGGATATAACTGGGACCACTGACTTGGTGTTTTTGGGATAAGGTCCTGCAATATTTCCCAGGAAACAGGATAGTCTACGAAATGGAGATGTAGTTGAAAACTAGAAAGCTTTTAACAGTCCCCTGTCCAGCTATTGTCACTGTATGTAGGAATCAGAGCTTAAGGAAAGAAAACAGGGAGAAAGCTTCTGGGTGTTGGATGGGGTATTATTGTGGAATACATTTAAATAGAGAGCAAGCTCCAAGGCCCCCTTGTTTAGACATACCACCCTATTTTTCCAATACTATCATTTTGTCAAAGTTTTCTCTGTGGCAACAACATACAATTGAAAACCTTTAGTCACCTTGATTTTTATCTGTTTTTACAGTAGTTAACTACCAATAGAACATTTTATGAAGCATATGCAGAAAAAGAAGATGATACTGGCCTGCCCAGTTTCTTCCTGGCTTGGTATTGTGTTCAAAGCATTATATCATTTGTAGCATTATTTAGGACATTGATCACTGTTTGTAGGAAAAATCCATAACCTCAGTTGAGTTTTCTTGCATCTCTGACTATCTTTGGCATTCAGGTCAGTTACAGACCTGATAAAAGATTAGCAGAAAATAAGGTCAGATCCCAGTCTAAATACAAAGAATTCTGCCCAGCGGAATAGTCTCTTCTTGCTTGATAAGCTAGCCATTGAAGGGGGTTTACTGACAACAGTTTAATTTTCAATTTCAATTTTTAGTGTTGGATTCTTTCGTAAAAATTACCCATCTTTGTAGTACATTGGCAGAGGAGAGCTAAATGAGGGAGAGAAGATAGTAAAGAATGTGAACAAATTTTTTTTAATCTCTTTCTCACCTAGCATTCATTAATATGAGTAAAATAATCTGTGATCTACCTGTGTGCATCTTTAGGCACCTTTTAAAAGTTACACTCAATAAACTGTAAAGATGAAGTGCAAACTGTCCACAATATTTTCTACATGTACACATACAAACTAATGAAAAGAAATTTAACTACTTTAATTTCATCTGGAGATGTTGAGAGGGAAAAGGAAAGAAAAAACAATCTCAAACTACTTTGTGATTTTTTTCCATTCAATTTCTGTCACCAGACAGTGGGTTACTTACCACTGCCTTTTCTCATGGAAGACTCTGTCATCCTCAAGAATGAACTGAAATAGTCGAACTAAGAGAGAATCATGAAGCAATAAGATAAATTCCATACCTTAAAGATCATGTTGCACTTTGCTCAATTCATGAGAGAAAGTGTAATGAGCCATGTTTGATATCCACACTTCTAAAACAGATATGGTTCCCAGACTTGTCTCTACAGCATGACCATAAGGCATCCTCAGTCAGCTGAAAATATGATCCCTGCTCACATCAAGAGCTTTCCCAAACAGCTGCTCCTGCACTGTTTCTGGCCCCAGCCAGATCCTAATTAGTATAAGTCAATGACTTACGATTTCTGTAAAAGGTTAGTGTTTTCAGATTTTTTGAATATTAATGGTGGGTAATGCTCTGTTAAGAAGGAACATCGTTCCTTTCATAAAGCTTCGCACTGGAAATACAAACTACTTTTTCTGCTGAAGTAGAAGTGTTAATTGTTATTTTCACACAATGAAATGTATTCTTTCAAAAATTCTTTCTGTTGTTTGCCTCCCAACAGCCTGCATGGCTTAAGATGAAACAGAATTAATTAAAGCATAGCATGTTATGCCTGCCAAGTTAGTACTCTGTGTGTGTGTGATGTAAATTGGTATGTTATTTGTTTATGAATATTCTAGATTCTGCCATTATGTATAGGAGATTTTATTTCTGCTTACCTAAAAATACACTTCACCCAAAGAATGTGTGATGTCCAGCAGTTGCATCTGAGTTTTCTAATGTTATTTCTGTTTCACAGTGAAAAGGCAGAAGGATTCTATTCCAACTTTCTACTCCACTATAAATAGAATGGTCTGATAAAGTTCACAGTTTTGTTCAGTTTTTTATTATGGCCTCCAAAAATCAGGTCTTTAAATCTGCCAAAATTCAGTTGTTTGTCTCTTAAGAATTTCATGGAAGGAGGGCAGAATGGGCTATTGTTTTATACAATGTAGAATATGAACTCTTGATATGTGTTACACCCCTATCCAACTATCTGGACCTTAAACTGCAAATCTTTATTACATTTCAAATCATTTCATTTCAGCCACAGCGCCCTGTGCTTTCTCATGAAAATATACACAGTGGGGGGGAACCGTAAGTATATTTCTTGTCTACTAAACCAAAACCTAACATTTAAGCAATAGGCAGCACATCCTCAGATAATTTGTTAACTTGCCAAGTACAATTATGAAGAGATTTCAGAGATTATTTGTCGGTAATTGCATGATGTAGAAAGATACCCAAGAAGGTCCCAAAGGGCAAAGCCTTAGTTGTTTACTTTACAACAAATGCAGACAGACATGACAACTTACACTTCTCCATCGTCTATATTTAAAAGAAATAATAATCTTGTGAAAATAAAATTTGTCTCTTTTTCATTCTCTCCACTGTTAAATCTCAGCAGAATGGCAGTTAAAGATTTAACATTGCTTCAACTTACCTGCTTTATGTCTTGACACAATTATTCAGAAACAGTTCTGGATGTGAATAGAGAGAAAAAAATAACTAGATGATGTTGATCACAGGAACACAAGCTCATACTTTTTTTGGTGTGATTTACAAGTGCAAAGCAAATACAAGATACAAGAAAGCTTTTTGAAAAACAGGAGAAGAACCTAGATCTCAAGTCTTATTTTCACAAACAGTACAAGTGCTTGGGATATTTCAGTGCTGACTGTTAAAATGTATGTTCAGTGCAAGATTGTTTTGAGATCTATTTTTTTAATCCCAAGTCTTGCACTTTGGTCCTGCTTCACTGATCATTGAAACCAGTAGCCATTCTTCCTCTAGCATCAAAGCACTTCAGCATATGCCCTATTAGATAATTTCTCGTAAATGTAACTAAGCCTTAAAGCCTAAAAATATTTTAAAGTTTACCTGTTAGTCACTTAAAGATAGAAAAGAGTGGCCAAATTTACCAAACAACTATACCACAGATATAATTAAAATTGGATATTTTAATCTCACTGAAACTAGAAGCTTCTGTTGGAATTATTGAGAATACTGAAGCACCTAACCCAGTTTTGTAAGCAATAATTATATATTTCTTTTTGTTCGATATAGCTTATGTAGTTCATGACTAAAGTTATTTATGCCTAAATTTAGAAACAAAAATATATTTAAATTGCCAACCAACCATTCTTTGCTTTGAATATGTATTCTGTCAGTGTTGTAAATGATAGTAGAGTTTGCATACTTAAGAAAGTCTTACATGGGTATATGAGAATGATATTACTACAAAGAAGTTATTAAAATGAATTATCTAAATATTACTAAGATTCCAGTTCTAAAGTACAAAGAGTGCTAATTGGGATGTCCTTGTTATTGTACTTGAGTCAGTAATTGGCTTGAATCCTATTCATGATACATTACATCTGCAACTCCTGTCCCCTTGGAAGCTGCATTGAATCATTTTTTGGAATATCATCATAGCTCTGCTTTCCTGGAATGATGATATGCATGACAGAAAATGTTAGGGTTTTTTGCACGGGTTGTTGTTACTCCTGCTACACAAATTACCAGAAGTAATTTTTGAAACAACTAATTCCATTCCATTTTGTTCGTGTGATTATAATATAGACTTTTTGGGCTTGGGGAGATAACTGCCACTCACAAAAAATTAAGGTTTTGTTTTTGTTTTTTTTTTCCTTGGAGCAGTGTCTGTTTTTTCAACAAACCAGAAATGTGAAAAATAAGTGTACTTTAGTCAAGACAACCATCATTGAAACTAGCACCAATCTGTATGTAGAATTTTCAAATTAACCTTTCAGGAGAGGAATTTTTTACTAAATTAAACATTTAAGCCATGGAAACTTTGCCAGAGTGATACAGAGCTAACTGAAATAGTACCAACACAAAGGGCAAGCTATTTTGTTTTTACTGAAGGAAGTGTAGTGGCATTAAAGTTTAAAACTCAGTGAGCATGTTGTTAAGGGGAAAGAATGGATATGATTATGCTTTCCTTCAGTATTTTGAAATTACAACTACTTCATCGTACAATTTCTGGAATTGCACCCTGCTTCTTTATATGCAGTCAGTCATATGTGGGGCACGGTTGCTTACAAAAAAAAAAAAAATTCTGTCTCTGGGGGACTCATGGGCTCCCGCAGCAATCATCCTGTGGGCTGTCAGCCCAAGTACCTTCAAGCTCCCCCTAGTGAGAGTTTATTGCCTCTCTTTCAAATCAAAAAACCTCAATTAAAAGCTGTCAAGGAATCATATGCCTCCTGCCATTTATCCACCTTACATCCTGCAATCAACCTCTTGCCAGTGGTAGAGACACAGGTCAGTGTCTGAATACTGTTTGTGTTTCCATCCATGTGTCCCCTGATTTGATTCAAACTTCTTCAACCAGGGATCGGGTCACTGCTGGATGTTTGCAAATATCAATTACACCCTACTTTCTCCATAGAGGAAGGCACTTCTTTTATACACAGAGAAAAGTCTTGCCTCACCAGTTGCAGCTGAGGAGCCCGTGGAGGTCCCTCTGCTACAGTGAAAGTGTGTGTAAGCTGCTGTCCTGAGCACCCTGCTCCACTGACACCTCACTTGGGCTGGGTGATACTGGCTTCACAGAGCTTAAAGGCAGAGCCACAGTTTTAGATGCTGATGGTGGAGGGTTGCAGGGCAGGCACATCTATAGACTCCCCTCTAGAAGTCCTCTGTTTTGGTGACTCAACTATAAATTAATGCTAAAAAAAAAAATCTTTAGTGTCTAATGAGTTTTTTTATTTAATACAAGTTCCTAACTCTCAAGTCCACCAGGCAAAATAAATCCTTTTCCCCTCTATTTGCAAGAAGTGTTACTTGTTAGTTAATGTTTAAACCAGCTCCTTTACTTCAGCAAAGGTGCGAGGAACTCTTACTTCTTTTTAAAACGCATCATTTGTCCTATTTAAGGTTTCAGGCTCTATATAACTATACTCCTAGGAACGAAGATGAATTGGAACTCAGAGAGGGAGATGTCATTGATGTGATGGAAAAATGTGATGATGGATGGTTTGTGGGTATGTTTTAATTTGGTTGCCTTTTTCTTTCTTTTTTTTTTTCCTAACCTTTGCTGCCCTCTTTGTTCAGTGTCTTTTAAACAACTTAATTTTTGGTATTCAGTGTAATAAACCTGGCTTTATTAGGAGAAATCCCAACCAGAATCCACTGAAATTAGTGAGCGATTTTGCCCTTTTGTCTTTTGAAATTGATGTACACAAATTGACTCGTGCTTCCAGTTTGTTGTACAGCATTGTTGTCATTTGTGACACAGAATAGACTGTGTATTACTGCTCTCTTCATAAAGACCACGTAACTTAAAACTTACTCATGTGAATACATCTACAGAATTGACTACATTTGAGAACCAAGTGTTATGAACAAATCAAGATTTCATATCTAGGCCTAGATAAGGTGGCTTAAGCATTTCATAAACCCTCATGCAGACACTAGCTAACAATCATCTGACTAGTCCTTAGCATTTAAAAACAAAAATCAAATTATTTAAATAGACTTCATGTTGTTGAAATTATTTCTATGCACCAAGAATTTTAGCACAGCTTTTAATCAAGGCCTAACAATTTAATCAAATATGCCTCTTCATTTGCTTTTCGCTTCCTACAGTTATACTTTGTTAAAACTCACAAGGAACTGTAGATAATTCTTTTTGTGCAATATTAAACATAAAAATGTTAAGGCCATGCTTACCTAGTGATTTTCTGTTGTTATTCCCATCTTTCATCTATTGCTTCTAATTTCAGGAACCTCGAGAAGAACCAAATTCTTTGGTACTTTCCCTGGAAACTATGTCAAGAGGCTGTGAAATTTTTTTTTCTACTTATTTATGCTGCATCTCTGCAACACATCTGCATAAAGCTGCTAGAAAACATGCTACGCTGGCCTTCTGTTTTCTTGCTTTCAGTCTCAAGTAGAGGCATCTAGCTCATCCTCATCCCATCCCACCCACCAAACCGTTCCAGCAGTATTACAGCAACGACCACAGTGTGAATAACTAAACTTTTCTGAGACAAGAGGAATCATTTCAACATTTAAACAACCCCTGCTTTAAAGTCTTTTCATGCGAAACACAATAAGAAAGGCCTGGTGACAGGTACACAGAGGAATTGCCATGGGGGGGCGGGGGGAAGGAGGGAGAAACTGTGCTTGGCTTGAACATTTGTGGTACTACCACGAAGGGTGGTGGGATTTTTTCAGCATGCATGTAATACAGGGGAAAGTTGCTGTTTACTATTTTTAAAAAAATTGTTTAAGTTTCCACATTCTTACTAGCTTGGCAGCATTTGTTGCTTCCACTTTGCTGTATCACGGGTTTGCCTATTGTACTGGTTTACAATGTATGACAAACTATAATCTAGATTTTTTTTGCCTGCACTTGTATGCTGTTACATATGCACAGTGATTGTAAAATCTCAAGCAAGCATAGTGAAAAATGGAAGAACCGCAAGTGTTCTGAGCGGGTGCAATGGTATTGGCTAAATCTTTTTTCTTTTTTTCCCTAATGAACTTGTAGTATTTTCTGTTAAAAGCTGTGAAGTGAAAAAGGCATAAAGACTTGGGAAAGAGGATTTAAGAAAGAGACAGACAACGGTATAAGCAGAGACAGTAATAACTGGCTACTGATGTTTGGTATTAAATGGTTGTAATCAAAATGTTGTTATAGTAAGCAACATGAAACGTAAGAGGTTAGTGTTTCTAAGTATCAGGAAACTTAAGAAGCAGGAAGTAAACAGTGTTAGTGCAAATGGTTGTTGGGTTTTGGGTTTTTTCCTAACATAGCCACCTGAAAAATATTCACAAATATCATGTACTGATTTACTTCACTATATATGTATATGTATATTAATGAAACCCGAGTTACACATTCTTTTTAGGAATTTAGAAAGAAAAAAAAAGTCACAAGTATTAAAACCGATACATCTTAGAGGTTGTTTTTTTTTCTTGAATGAAACAAGTATTTGAAAACATACATTTTCCATAAGCAAAGGTAAGCATAAATAGCAAATAAAATTAAGGCACAGGATGATAATGGCTATGGCTTTATAAAAATAAAAAATCAGATTTGGTTTCTTCAGCACCTTATAGATGGCAAAAGCTTCTGCTGCATTTCTCATGGGTAAAGGATCGAAATTATCAAAATGTATGTAGTCTCTGTAGCATTTTGTACATATGTTTGCTTTTTTGTACAGAGCCATTTGGTTGTTGATTTTTAAAAATTTGAGTTCCTTATTTGATCTTTGCCCTCTTCACATACAGAACATTTCAATGCATTTTTCTTTTCTTGCTCTGTTTACCATAAGCACATCTGAATAGTGCAATTCTGTAAGATAGCATTTTATGCAAAATTTTATTAATTAAAATATGGTTTACCAGCCAAATCTAAATGTACATATGTCTTTATTACTGAGAAATGTCATTAAGACAAAGGTAAAGAAACATCTTTGTGCAGCATACCTTTATTATTGCAGATTTCATGTCAAAAGCTTTATATTCAAAGGCTTTCAATTTTAAACTAGATCTGCATGCAGCTTTGCTGTGGGATTAATACCTATCTTTGATGCCATTTATGATTGAAGACTTAAATATCTGTTGCCTGTGATATTTAAAAAGTACTGTTTCTACTCTGTATCTGATTTTAGAAAAATGCAGGTTTTTCATACCTGGCTTTCAGGTAACTGACTTTGAATTCCTACAAGCAAAAGGTCTCTGTGGTTTTTTTTTTTCTCTTGAATAGACTTATAATAAATTTTGCTTGGAGTACACAACTGTTTCCCCCCATAATTTCTCCAAATGCATGTCACATATTTCTTAAATATAACTGGTGTATGCTTGATGGTGGGGTGAAAAAAGAAGTGCAAGGCCAAACTATTTGCATATAAGCCTGAAGAGTTAAGCACTTTCCAGTAGTTGTGAGCAACTAGCACTGGCCACATGGCTCTCAGTTGGTCCACTTCTGTCATCTCTAAAGCACTTGAATGCAAAAGCAACGTTAGGGACTTTCTGCATGACGTGTGCCCATTTGAGAATTCTTCTATTGCCGGAACCACCTTTCACTCCAGCACAAAGGTAAAATACACAATGGTAAACCCATTATGCCTTGCAAAAGTTCCCAGATCCTAATGCTTCAACAAAGGCAAAACAAGAACTCCCAGGTAAAGTGACAGCATAGGAACAGGACTTAAGGAAAACACTGATTTTGAGGGAACATCTTACACTTGGGACTTCTCTGTCTGGCAAATAGCAATTGCCAAAACCAAACCTGCAACAAGATGCAAGGCATGCAAGCAGCAGCTTCGGGGTTTTGGGAGAAGGAAGTGTGTTTTGGGGTTTGTGGGGGGTTTTTTTCCGCTGATTGATAACACAGTTACTGCCAGTGTCTTAGAGTAGCTCTTTGGTGCTGCTTCACCATGCCACTCTGGCTGCCCACGCCAGGCTGCCTCCTCCCAGATGTGGTGTGTGATGTACTTCTACCACTGAAGAATGCAATACAATAGCACATGGGTAACTCATTTCCTCAAGTCAGATTCACGTTCAGTTTTGTCTTTACAATTGCTGAGTTGGAAAATGCAAAACCACCAACACCTCTAAATAAATAGTGTGCAGCAGAAACTCCTTTGTCATATAAGCGTTGTCAATGCTGAGAGTGCTTTAAATCTAGACAAAGCCTAATTTAATATCACTGAAGTGTGTGTGTCCTACCTACGGTAAGTTTGCTTAAATGCACTACATGCATCTCTTCATACAGCCCAATAAGCAAATACTAGAATACACAATCAAACATTGTGAGGTTTGTCCTTTCTGTTTGCTAGGTGACCTGGCATGTGATTCAGGATGCTGCTGAAGTACTGCTTTGTGCCAGTTACCTGTGAGAACTGTCAGAAATAGAAAAGGGCTATTAAAGCACAGTACTTCCTATGAAAACTAGCCTAATAATGTTAGTTAATGTAGTGTCACTAATATAAATAAATTCTGGATAGTTAAGAGTCTGAGTGGTTAAAGGGTGGAAGAGAATCTTCTGCTAATTGCAAAGTGGATCGAAAAAGGGGAAATAGAGGCCATTGCAATGAGAATAACACTTGAGAAAAAGAATGTAGTCTTAATGTTTTAGTCAAAAAGTAGAGAAATATTTAAGTTATATCCATGTAAATCAAATACATTCAATTCTAAGTCTGTTTAAATGCCAAGTACACTATTTAAGGAAGAGACAGAAGGATTTTTTGAGTTTCCTTGTAAAGCCCCCCATATAAACTCATGAAGGAGGCCCTACAGGACTAGGTGGTTCCTTGTCATTAATGCTATAGGAAGAGAGACCAGAGAGAGGCCAGCTAGCTAGGAAGAGACCAGAATGAAACAAAAGCTTCAGATATACATGGATTTTTTCCTAGAAAATTAGGTATCAAACCATTTGTCTTTTGTCAGCATATGTCACCTGCATCTTGAGCTCTTTTGGGATTTTTTTTTATTACTTGGCAGCTGTGTTAGCAGACTAAGAAAAGTCAGTGCCAGGCCAATAAAATACCTGCTGCAGGGTTGTGAGTTGTGCTACGTTACAGACAAATAGGTAACAACAGCATCTCTAAAAACCAGTCAGCCTCAGTGCCTACCCTGCAGTGAGCTGATTATTTGCTGCTGAGGCAAAGGTTTCTTGAAACAAGAAAGCCTGTAACATACCAACAAGCCGGGGAGACTAATGCATGAGCAGTTCAGGGCAGTGATCTATATCTCAAACTAAGCAAAGGGTCACCCTAGCAGGTCTCACATTCTGTCACCCACGCCAAAGCAAAGCATGTTGTCATTCTGCAATGCCTAGCATTTACTAGTTGCCTTTTAAATGCTGATATACAGAACCAAGACAGGAACACGAGGTGCTTCCTGTGAATTTGAAAAAGCAGTGCATGAGCCCATGGGAAGCTGGAAACATGAAGTCAGTAGCTCTAGAAAGACCTTATGTCATTGCTAAGTATAGTCCCTTACAGCATTAATAGTTACATGGTGAAATCCTGCCTTTGGTCCCATAGTACTGGTTATAGTTTCTGTTAGCTTGAAATAAAGTTGCACAAGAAGTCCTGAATGAACTGAATTGTCTAGTTTGGGTTGGTTTTATTATATTGAAAAGTGTGAGTGCAGGCAGAGACTTTAACTGCTCCCACAATACAGCAGAGCAGATAGTTCCCTTTCCTAGTACCTACCTGGCAAGTTAGCCTCAAGTTAAACTGTATGTAGCTCCTAAGTTGCAAGAGCATATTGAAAGCACCAATAATTCATTTTTTAAATAATATTACACATCAGAACCCCTTGTTACAACAAAAAATAGCCATCAGACCATTATCTGAATCCACACATTTTAAAGAGCAGGGAGCTTGCCAGACCAACACAGAAAATGGTATCTCATTCAAGAGATACCTTCTTCCACAGAGGGAATCTGTATTTAATAAGATTTTCTTCTGCAACTCTATCAATGAACATCATGCCATTTATTTGACTGGATGCAAAAATTGCCATTTTGCTTTTATCCTGCCTGCAATAGCCAGATAGTTAAGTTCACAAGTCCTAGCTAAAAATCGCACAATATAATTTTCTGTTCTCATCAATATAGTGAAGTCAGATTCCTTTTTTTACCCATATGTATGCAGACTATGACAGAAATCCACTGAAAGCGCAACAAAAGGATGAATTCATTCTTGCTTGCGCTTCCCGAGTCAGATACTATTTAGGCCAAAGAAAGTGGCATTGGTGACATCTAGTCTAATTTATGAGTTCTACATCACATCTGAAACCTTAAAATATAACAGAAGTTTCTAGGTTAATATGTGGTGATGAAACCAGGGAAGAGCTCAAATAATTCTGCAGGTAGAACTTTTATTTAAAATATGCTGGTTGGTTACACTGCGTACCTGTACCCAGGACTCCCAACTCCTGTTTCATTTGCATCAATGAGAATCCCATATATAATTCTTAATTACTATTAAGAACTAAACCTTTGAGTATTTAACTCCTGTGTCCTCAGGGGTTGCAAAGAAGTAAAATTTTGTGCTAACAGGCTGTTTTGTATTACCAGAAAGTAGAAAACATTCTTACTAATATAGCTCTAATGCCTATAACAACCATCTTACAGAAATTTTTTTTTAAGCAGCCTTTGTAAAGTGACGTCACATTTAATACAGATCGAGAGCACAGAGGGTTTCACTTCAGCAGAATGGCATTACATCACAAGTGACACCAGGGCAAGGGGGGGAAGTGTTGACTGACAACCAGAAATGCGTTGCTAGGTTTATCTTTGGTACAGACACTCACATCTCAACAATTTATGTTTCTTGCTGCCAACACAAATAACAATCTTGGAAGCCATTATTTCATCACCCACATAAATTAATAGAAAAGTAATCCACCTACATTTTCCATTCACGAGATAAATTAGTAAACCACTTTAAAATCATTCCAAGAATAAAGTAATTATTTGTTTCTACAGTGAAGAATTACCAGAGAGTTACATGCAGTGACTCTTGATACTTCCCTCCGAAAAGGAGGGGATTCATTTTTCTGTCACAAGCCCCATATCCCTTTCCAAGAGGGGGTCCTGTATTCACGTGTGTCTACTTTGGGTGCTGAGCTCTAGCTGCAAGTGACTGGAACAGTAGTTTGCTATTTAGGTATCTTAAAGGATCTGGTCCTTTAAGACTTCTTGGCTGTCATACATTAAAATAAAATGGAGTTATTTTATTTCAAGATATTCTACGAGTGCCACTTAAGAACCAAAGAAATAGACTGCTGTATTAAAATAACCAAGCCTTCAGTCATTTGCATTGAGATTTTTTTTCTCAACACTGAGTTAAGCATACGACTGAAACCAGCACTGCAGATGGGGAACACTCAAGAGACTGAACATGTTGTTCTAAGTAAGTCATCACACTGCTTCTGTCGCTGTGATTTGCTAGATAAACCCCAAGCATGCAATGACCCAACTCATGCTTCCCTGGGTTGATGGTCCAAACTGTAATGTGAAACATGTACAAATATCAGCTGGTTTAATACCCGCCAGAGGCTTTTTTTATACTACAGCAGTTTCATCTGTTATAGGATAGGGGGGGTTTCACACGTAACTGGAAGTATTTGAACAGGTGAGAATGAACCCCTCCCTCCTTACACCAGAAAGGAAGACAGATTAATGTGCCCAGTATGTCTGGGGTAGTAGAGAGCAGTACTTATGCCATGGAAGAGTTCAAGGAACTATTTATAGTTCCACTTAATCTGCTCCTGCAGCCAGCTCTGAGGTACAGGACACAAAGCAGCAGCACTATACACAATCTGAAGCAGAAAGTATGAAAGACATATGCCATCAAAACCACGGGGAGACATCTAGGACACACACAAAAAACCTCGCTGTTAGCTACCAGTCCATCCTTACGTCCTGATGCACACATACTGCTACAGAGAGGTGCAAAAATTTTGTACCTACCATTTAAGTTAAAAGGAGTTCTAAAGAAGAGCAGTCAGAAAAAGAAATTGGGCCAAACCTATGTCAGCATCAGATAGTAGTTTCTGACCATCACAACTTTAAATACAAAACTGCAGGGATTTAAGCTGTAACAGAAAACCGACTTTTCCATTGCAAACATCCCTGATAAATTCTGTGTACAACATCCTGAAATTACTGCCAACTATCCAAACTTTCTTCATTTTTTGCAACACACACTTCCTTTTTTTATCTTTTTCACTGCAGAGTCACAAACAGTGCAGGTTTTGAGATAGGAATCCTAAAGACAGAAAGCCTTCTGCAGCTTATTTATACAGCACTCAGAGGTCCTTGATCCAATGGTCTTAACCATTGCTTTAATGTGATGACTAAGATAAATTGTGTAACTCATAGACATACATTCTTAGGTATATTCTGTACCTCAGATACGGGAAAAGCAGATGTTTCAACATCCCCTCCTCAAAAAAAAAAAAAAAAAAAATAAAAATCTAAAGCCAAAAAAAACCCCCAAACAAAAAACCAAACAAACAAAAAAACCCATAGAGGTAGAGTGGTTTGTAGTGGAGAAATGTTGGGGACGTCAGAGGCAGACAAAACCAGGGAGAGATGTTTCAAGCCCTAGAAAAAGGATACCTGGCCCTTTTCATGGTCAGCTTCGTAATCATCTTCCTCCACCACACATATCCTGTGCTTCCACAAATGATACTTCCCCAGGACCAAGGATAAAGCTTTCTGGCTAGCTACATTCTGAAGTTGCTAATCTCTGGCTCAGGGCCCGCCTTATACTTAAAACAGAATATAGTATTTGTGTTTCAGCTGTTGCTGTTTATCATGACCCAATAAACATGGCTAAATCCTCCATAGCAACTGCTGTTAAAATGCTAAATCCAAGCCACAATGTAAAAGAAAAATAGATGCTGAATACAGTACTCCATGGGACAAAAGAGAACAATTGTATCTGAAAAGAAATTCTGATACCTGTTTCTGAAAGAAAAGTACTCAGAAGGTTTGGCACTTAGACTACAAGTGACCATGGCCTCACATGTGATCTCATGTGATCTCATCATTTGTTTGTGTATGAAGTCTCATCTCTTGGGAGACCACAAAATAGGTCAAGGTATTGATCTAAAAGTTTGGCATATGCTTTGAAGGAACACTTGACTGCTCTCTACTTAGAAAAAAAAAAATCCATGTATTCTTTCAGGTCTAAGGCAGAATGAACTTTTTCTTGTTTTCCCTTTCTTCTAAGCTTCCCAGATAAAGATCTTGGGTCACTAAACTGACACAGAACAATTGTTGACACCTATCATTAAGATATCTTTCTCTCATACATACAAATGCACACAAGCTCACGGTGTTTGACAGAAGCACTCAACTACAGTGATACAGGATGAACCACCACAGGCCATAGTCCAAATCCTTATGGTTTCCTGTTGCCTACATGCCTACAAAAACCTGCAGCAAGCCCAAGGGAAACACCAGACACAGTGGCATTCATACTGCTGGAGTACAATTGCATATAAGCACTTTGCTCTGCTCTCCTATATCTAAGGAGCCCTATCAAAGAGCACTATTTTACAGAGGATAAAGACAGGGACTAAAAAGAACAACTTAAAATGAAAACCGGGCGAAGCCCAGACACGATGAGCTGCTTTGCCTCCCACCTTTCTTCTGCCCTCTATAAAGGTACTTTGTAGATATTTATAGCATTCTCAGATTTTCGTTACCTGTTATTTACAACGTAAGGCATTCCCAATAATTCAAAAGACAATAATTTAAAAAACATAGACAGGAAAAAATATAAAAACGTTAGAGCAGGAATAAAGTACAAATCACAACCATATACAGGCAAATGCATTTTCTTTTTAACAAGAAATCATTTTTCTTGACTTTTCAATTCAGATCTTTTTCAAAATGTAACTTTCATTGACAAAAATAAACTAGAAGAAGGGAGAAAATATACACAAAAGTATCTCCATGGGGAGGGACATGCATACTCTACACACAGGATCTTAAGCTGACAATTTCACCACTCCAAGAAGAACAAGATCTCTCAACATCCAATAATTATTAGACAAAATACTAATCTATTCAAAAAGCACTGCTGCTACCTCCTGCCTGATGGATTTCTCTAGTCACACAAGTTCTTCTATGGATCTGTTCTTAAAGTATTGAGTTTTGCAAAATTCTCTGAAATTTTTGTCACATCAAGTGTCACTGAATATAACCAGCTCCTTCTCAGTAGCAGCATAGGTAATCTCCATACATTCATTTTCCTGTAATCCTTTATCTTGATTAGTTAAGGAGTAGGAAAAGGTTAATTATAACTAACATAGAAGGGACATATTACAGCATTTTTGCCACCTTAGTCTCTGAATAGTGTGGATACAGTAATTCACACCCCACAAATGAGACTTAAATAGCAATTAACAAAATACATGTCTAGAAAGAATTGCAATGTCTAAGCAAGATACACACAGCACAAATCGAGTGGGTCATATCCTAAACACAGACGGCTAAAAGCTTTTAGGTACCTAAACTTACTGCTATTTTCTGAATTACAATTTAACATACCCCTTTGGAAGAGCTTCCACTGCCCATTTCCCTGATGCTCATCACCTTACTTCCTCCAGAAAGACTGTCAGATAGCCTCTTCTCTTCGGGGCATTGACAATACTTGACTTAGATGATGCAACCCAGCACAGGAAAAGATGTATGGTTAGCTACCACTGGCATACAAAACCCACTCATATGTGTATTTTGGCCTACACAGACACACTTTCCATTTTCAGCTCACACAACCAAGAAGACAATAGTTGATACTCCCAGGATGGCTGGGGTGGAGCAACTACCCCAGCTGCTGCAAAGTTTCTCAGACAAACTAATAAAACAACCAAAAAGCACTCCCATCTGCTTCTTACAGGGCCCAAAAGCAAGATAAAAACATCTGCTTGTCAGTGGTATACAGGAATAAGCTGCCAGAACACACCTTCTTGCAAGTCTGTAGCCACTACCAAAGAAAAGCTCGTTTCACAGAATCATCACCAACCTTTGATAATAATCCAGTGGTAAATGTTTATCTTTCACCTCTAAGGTTTGGAAAGAACAAGAGATAAGTGTTTTGATCTCACTGGGTTACTTTATTATCCCTTTAGTAAATACGAAAAGCTTTTCTCCTGAAAACACAAGGTTAAAGTTTCCACGCAGCAATAAAAGATTAAATAGCTAAAGGCATAAAATCACAGATGAAATCAAGAAACAGGACTAATTATTGTAGAAATACAAAATGAGACTTTGCTTTTAATGAAGACAATGCTGGGTGTCTGAAGAGTCATGTTTGCATTCTTGTAGGTACATGTTATTACACACTTAATGAAGTGTTTTGGCTGTTTCCTGAATGTTGCTCTATATATAATATGTATCATGAAAGACATTTTATAAATCAAAGAGCTTCTGTGCATTGTTTGTTGCCAGCATGTTAATTTATGAAACATAACAGACTTACCTGCTGGCACAGAGCCTTGCTAACTTGATCCCAACTTTACTCCCTTGGAATGAGCTTATTCATCTCCAGTGCCAAAATGGGCTTTAACTTTAAACAAAAAAGGTATCAGCTTGCCAAATTTGGAGGTGATGTTTGACTGTAGCTATTAAAGGGAGCAGAACCACTGAGGAGTGCACAAGCTGAAAAGAAAAACAACTACTTCCTCCATCAGCCCTAAAATTCTCCATCAGAGCTTCTACAAGCTGTCAGAACAATTCCCACAAAATTAATTGTGAAATTTGAGAAATGCAGCAATAAAGCACAAAATTTGAGATGTGCTTCGCAATATTTTTTGCCAGGGACCATAATTAAAATATGAGCTGACATTACACCAGGCTCACAAACAAATTGATGAAGGACAACAAATTTCTCAGTAATCACAATAATATCTAATACCCTGTAAAATAGGCAAAGTGTAAATACTGTGACAGCAGCAACACTTCAGGAAACCAGGGCAATAATCAGAATCTTAGCAACACAGATTGAAAGTAAATAACATGCACGTGTCAGTTTGCAAACAGACTTGTAATCATAGATTATAGACACAAGTTTTCAAAATTAAGGCAAACAGTATTTCAATGCCTTAATGCGAGATCAGCAGCTCATTCCATCCAATGTACGCTCTAGATTTTTTTAAGCACTGGTCATTACTTTATGTATGTCCCCAACTCCACCTTAACATTTTTTGAAAATTAAACAGAAAACAAGGAAAAAAAAAAATCAGTGCACAAATTTCAGATAAGATGAAAACTGAAATGAAAACCAAGGACATCTGTAATTAAACAAGCTTTTGAAAATAAAATATTTCAATTCCTACTTTCAATTTGATTACAAGTTATGAAACAGTTCTGAAATGGTACATTTCAGTAAAAAAAAAAAGATTACTTATTGGTTTGTTGGTTTAGAATAGATCCTTAACGTAGGCTTTAAAGGGCTCTGAGGAAACCTACTCCTCATATGTCAACTTGGAGGCTTCTTGACAAAAGTGAGGTTTAAGTTTTCAGTTTCTGCAGTATTCTCAGAACAAATTTACCACCTTTGAAAGACAAATAATTTGGAATAAAATAAAAACCCCTGGTGTTACAGTCTTCCTGAACGTGTGTACAAAAATATTTAAGAAAATGCTTATCAGTTGCAGTTTGCTACTCAGAACCTAAAGAGCAGAGAAAAGTACCAGAGCTATGTGAAAATGATAACCAAAAGTTTAAAATGAGAGGGCAGTTGACCTAAGTCATTGCTTGCGAGCTGGGGCAGGTGGGGAGGAGTTGTAAGAATCTCTTTCTCCACCTCATATGTATTTTCAGCCTGAAAACTTCTAATGCCTGGGAGAGGAGTACAGTACCAAAGCATTACTCCTCCCTACTTTGCCAGAAGCATGAGAAGAATAACAGAGCTGCTTGCGTTATCACTCAGAAAGAGGACAAAAGATTTTGCCTTTGCCAGGAAAAACTAAGAGTACTTCTAATTTATCAGATACCCACTAACCAAGAGCTGACAAGAAAAGTTCACCGAGATCCAAATTACTAACAATTCCTTCTCCCTAACAAAGCAATTAGAAAAACTTCAGTCTGTACATAAACAATCATTGCTTTGGGAAACTGTTTTAAAATTAGTAATACTTATTATAAGAATACTTCCCATATATCCATGAGTTTCAGAATAGAAAACAGGCTGTGCAGTTTGGAACACTCTGACCTTTCACCTCTGGAAAGTCCTTTTCAGTACATGTTGTTCCACATGTGCAAGTGATTTTCAGGCTCCATTTAGTATCCCAGGCTGTTACTGTCTAAACTTCACAAACAGTGGCCTAGCCCAATATAGTTTATCATGTTATAGACTAAGCTCTGAAATAAGACAGGAGGTTTATGGCTTAAGATGCAGACACTGAAGAGGGTTTTTTTGTTTGCTTGTTTCTGCCTGTAACCAGGATTTGTTCTAGTTCTACAGCCCGAAGCAGAGCACTCCATGAGTTTACAGAAGGATGAATTGGTTTTAAACATTTGCTCCTTACAGCTTTTCAACTCTCGGTCTGCCAAGTTGTCAGGAAAACAACACTTCCTTCAATCAAGGCAGGGACACACTGGGAGAGAAAATAGGAAACTGACATTCAAAAATATTCTGGTGGGAGTTAGGAAGAATTCCTTTTGCAAGTGACATGGAAAACGATGACATGTTATGGGCACAGCAGTTTGATTGTCCAAAGCTGTGAGATAGCATGGAACACAACGATGATTTTTGCACCATGCTACCATTCCAATGCCTAATTTGTGACCCCAGCTCCCAAATCTCAGAAAGTTGAGTGTTATGAAGAAGTTTGACACAGGTTCCCCCCGCCTCCAGTTCTGTGGAGGAAGGGATGAAAAAGAGTGGTTGTACTCTTTCAGATTGCATTGGATAGAAAGGTAACATTTGGCACAAAAATCAAATAAAACTTCAACCAAGAGAGTAAAAGTCTGCTTCAGAGACTTGGGTGGTCATACCACAAACCAAAAGACTACATTTTGGTCCTGAGGAAGCTACTTTATACATAAACTCATAGCACAGACTTGATCCTATAGTAAAATGATCCTATAGCAAAACAAAACAAAAAAATCTATAAGAAAACTAGTATTTTTAATATGGAAGCTTCAATGACAGAAGAGGAAAATGTCACGCTGCTACAGATTTTTTGTAAATTTATTTTCATACTTACAACTATTATGAAAGAATATAAGATGCTGTAAGACCAAACAGAAGAAAATAGTTTTTATTTTACTGAAAGGAATAAATTTTTAAGTGGATAAAAGTCCCTGGCTTCAATCTAGCTCAGCTGGTTATTTTCATCTAGTATGAGAAAACAGAGGTGTTCTAGATAGATAAACCAAAAAAATGTACACATAGTATGTAAATGAATAAAGGCCTTTCTTAAAAGGAGTCACTGAAGAGAAACTAGGAAACAGCCCTATGTCACAAGCATTAACTCTGTATTGCCTTTCAAATCTTTTCTTTTTCTTCCCCCTCCATAATTTCAAAAAGAAGTGGGGGGCAGGGGAAAACTCAATCTATGAAACATCGATAAAACAGGATCTAACAACTGATCTCCAGAGCAACAGCACCTTGGAGAGCAAGTCATCCATCCTTCCAGTAAACCAGGTGAGGGGCGAGGGGTTGTGAGTGGAATTCTTTGAGCAAAAGCTCAGTTTCATATGCATATGATTTCCACCGAAATTAAGAGCAATCAACTGCCCAGCAAAAGGTTAGATACATGTAAGAGGAGACAGATCTAACAAGACTAAAAGGGAAATATGAATAAATCTCAGTGTAGTCAAGAAATGTAAACAAACTTTACAGACACTTAAGCAATCTCAAACTTGAGTTTCTAAAACAACAAAAAAACACACCCAAAAATTAAGCCTACTTATAAATATAAATAGATAGAATATATATTAATACATACATCAATAACTTAAGGTAATTTGGAAGGGATCTCTGAAGTGAACAAGTTATCATACAATTACAGTTTTTGACACTGGAAACTCAGAATCTGATTATGGGTTTGACCTGATACTGAAACTCTTCTATTTCCAAGTCATTTTCTACTGAAGTACATTGTAGGATTCCCTCTTTCAGATTGCCAATACTCAAAGGAAAAAAATGCAAATTGCACACAAAAGAACTCTTTAAAAAAATACATCTAGTATGTTATTCATTCCTACTTACAGATCAAAACACATTAGAGGATTCACTAGAAAAGGAGGAATTAAAAAAAAAAGAGTAGCAAACATGAGAAAAAAAACAGGTAAAAAAATGAAATACTACTTTGTGATAAATTCTGACCTTGAATACATATAAAGTAATCCATCAGGATGAACCAAATAGGGTCAAGATATGGAAGGCATATACCAAACCATTCTCAAAATTATGTTAGGACATACCAGAGTACATATGTTACTCACAGGAATGAATGGATTTTTTTCCTCAACTTCAAAGCGTACAAAAATATTTGTGCTACCAAGACTGAGATACCACTGACCTAAACACCAGCCTTATTTCATTCAGTGTGCCAATCTTCCTGCATATTCCTAACGTAAGCTGTGCCCTCACAAGCTCACAATGAGTGTCACACTGCAAGCTCTTTGTGATACAGATATCCTTTTTGATAGGCCACTTTGAAAGAGTCACTACTATTTACTTTGTTCTGATCAGGGTATGAAATACGCTCTAATAATAGAGAAGGTCTTTGAAATATTCTGGACAAGAATACAATTACAAAAACACATTATAAACACCACTATCTACTAGCAGGTCACAAGTAAAGGGCAACTATCTTAAAAAAAGCTAAGATTTCTACAAAGAAAAAAAGGCATCACCTAATACTGCATTTCTCTTCCTCAGTATGAGAAGTATGTATGACATCAGTCCAGATTTTTCAAGGAATTAGGAATGGTGCATGCCATGGTCTCAAGTGACTACCTAAAAAATGCAGCTGAAGAGCTGGAAGGACTTTTCGGCGTAATAAACACTACAAATAAGATATAAAAAAGACCTTGAGAGGGAAATCTCCTTGTCAGTATTTCTGTTGACATGAAACAGAGTCACATACACAGTCAAAGCACTGCATTGCACAGCTGAATCAAGCACTGGCAACACAATCACCACGGTATCGAATGAGCAGCAGGGTGGCTTTAAGAAACCAGAAGGACGCTGCATCCTGAAGCTGAGGGGTACGCTTAAACAGCAGATAAAGCTGATGTATTTGTTGCAAACTTTCCAGCATCCAAGCTTTATTTGTCTGAGTGTGATACTCCCCTCTGTGGGTGGAGAAGCCGAGGGGACTGGTTGACGTCACACGAAGGGATAAAGCACAGTGCCCACTGCTTTGGAATGAGTAAAACTTCCTAAGAGGTATAAAAGGTCGGCTGCCCTGTCCGGCAGGTGCTCTGCTGACAGCAACCTTCCTCCTACAGCTCAGCTCGTCACACAGACCCAGGCAAAAAAGGAGCAGTAACCAAGAATAAACTGTTCACAATGCCACAAAACGTTGTTCTCCAAGGACCGTCACCCTGGGGATTCAGGCTCTCAGGAGGAATAGATTTTAACCAACCCTTAATCATAACCAGGGTATGTACTCTTTTCATTTATTTTCTATTTATTCCATTTAATAGTTGCTGTAGATTTTCGCTCTTTACTTTTCTGGAGTTCAGAGATGCATACAAACCTGTGATTAGATTAATGAGTAGCTGCTAGTTCTGAGGAGAGTGAGCTGAATACTAACAGTTTTACAAGTTTTGTGTGACATCTTTCTGTGACCGGTCTAAGAGACTTTAACTGCACTTCTACTTATGCCTCAAAAATTAAACTCAAGTGCCTTGGCAGCAGAAGAACTCTGGCATGATTTCCCAGGCACTCAAAATTGTGTTTAAGCTTACTAAAGGCAAGACCTCACTTCTATCCTTTTTACGGCTCGCCTTTCAGATCACTGAAGGAGAAGACTGCTTGGCAGTAACTTCTCATTCTGGAAGTTTGTGCTTTGCAGATTAATCTGACTCTTATGTAACTAAATCAAGTTCTGATTATTGCCAGCAAAGGCAACAGCACCTGTTTTTACATATGTGAAGGCTTACACTTTCATAAATGTTGAATTAATAAATTATTGTAAAGTTATCCAGTCTTGAATATGAAAGAGGCTGTTATTTGGTGTTTTCTGCCATCTTTAGAAAATGAAAGATTACCTTACCCCCTGACCTAACCACCAATTAAGAGCAAGAATCTGAGCCTTCATTTTTTCATGGATTTTGAGATATTAGTTTCAATTCAAGAAACCAGTCACTGAATGAATGTAGCAAACGACACAACTGCCCTGCATCTACAGATACGGATCTATTCAAAAGACAAGATATGTATTTTGATAATTTTTAAAATTGTGCCCAATGCACATCAGACCAGAATTAGTTCTAATATTTTTGCTGCTTTTCAGGACCTTAGACACACCAAAGGTGCGTGCCAGGAACCTCCAAATTGGTAGGCTTTTTGCCTTTTTTTTTTTTTTTTTTTAAATAAAAGCCCTGCACTATGACTCACTCTATACACTATGCCTGGTATTGAGCAAACGTTAAGAGCCTTGAAGGATGGATACCAGTGGTGATGCCTTGCAGTAAATATGCTTCTAAATAGTCTGTACAGCGTTTAAGGAGCAACTTTTCATATATTAACTAGTAAAAATTAATTTAATCATTTATTCCAGATTTATAAAAGCATAAATCAAGTTACATATTTTAAACAGAAGTAAACCAGAATCCTATTATTTGACTGAATGTAGTTATATAACAAATACTCATACGATATAGCAAAGCCTTCAGAGAAACAGGAGACAAAAGCATTGAATTAAAAAAAAAAAAAATCTCTGGATGTTTTGAGACCTTCTTTGCCTTTTATGGGCCTCTAAAAGAAAAATAGTTTCCATTATCTCTAATGAAAAATATTTTACTGGTGTCTGGTTTGTATTTTCTTTGTGTTTAGATTAAGTACAGTGAAGTTTAAAACTGCAATAACAAAGGATGTTACTATAAATGTAACTTTCTAAGGAATAAATTACTTTGCAGTTGAGTCATACCTACCAAATGTCTCACACAACAAAAGCTATTAATTCCGGCATATTACAAAAACGTTCAAAATCACATTTCAGGTAGAACAATGAAATATAATATATGCATAGGAAAAAACCCAACATGGTTAAGTTTCCTTCACTCAAGAACATTTATAGTAGATTTGTTTAAAGTTGCTATTATTGTTGCCACAGCATACACTCAGAAGAGTCCCTAAATAAGTATTCGCACAATACCCTTTAAAAAACAGTGAACACTTCACAAGATTCAAAAGTCTTGCCTCTTGGGGCATAAGTGTCCTTTCTGTAAAAGGTATCAAAAGCAACCCCTTCACATTTGGCTTAACTTCCCGAAAAGAAGAAAAAAAATTATTAGCCATTAAAATAATAAATAGAAATTATTTTTAAATACGTTTTGAATAAAGTAATTTGACAGGTGTTAAGTTTGGTTTCCTATAGACCTTGCTCAAAAAGGAAAGCTTTTAGCAGGACACGTGAAGAGACACAGGCAACATAAGAGACTATTATCCAACTGTCTAAAGAACAGATGTCACCTCAATAGCTCATCTGCAAATTGCTCTGTTGTTTTGACTGTTTCAAGCAAATGCAAAAACCACAGACCATGATCACTGGGAGAGAGGAAGAACAGAAGGCTACTAAAAATAGACATATTCAAATTCTTTTATGGTCAGAAATAATAAATTAACTACAAGTACTGGAAACATGCAGAGAAATTGCATTAATGAAACTGATCAAAACTTTAGTCTTAATTAAACTGAGTAATTCTGGGTTATTCTAACCAGAATAACATAACATTTTGGGTTAAGCAATTAGAAGAATGCAATGCTAGAACTTAAGTCCTATTGAATAAACCATTGCAGGAACTTGTACGGTTTGGAGTGAATGGTGAAACACTATCAACTCTAGATTTAAGTTCTATTTTAATATATACCTTTGCCATTCACATTTCTAATATTCACATTCACTCAATTTTATATTTATTCACTCTGTCTGCAGACATTAATAGCTGCCTTCAGAAAATAGCTGTCTTCAGAGCCTGGTGCAAAATGATAAGCTTTACAAGTGATTAGATGCAGAGAGATTTTCTTCAAAGTTTCATAGGAGACACTGACCCACATGTGGTTGAATACTCTGTGACAACATATGGTCAACACATAACTTGGTTATTTATCCAAATCCAAGCTACCTAGGATACAAGAGTAACAGGCATGCTATACAGGCATAAGTGAAAAGCAAGACAGAAGTTTTCCCAAAGCAACAGAAGAATCTACCTCATGAAGCCAAAGTGAGCAAGTAATAAATACTACAGTTATAACACAATTCTGAGTGTTCCCACTACATGCTTATAGGCTAACATGCACACTACACGCTAATAAGCCCTCAAGAAACAACAACACATTACCGAGGTACCTAAAATATCAATATTGTGCCAATCATATGGCGTAATCTTGTAGAGAATAACCTGGCCTCTTTCTGTAAAATGTAGGCTGCTGTACTTTCCTTATAAGCAACAGACAAAATTTTCCACTCTCAAAATATTGAGAGAGGAGAAGAATGACACCCAGACATATTCCTCCTACCCCATCATAGCAGCAGAATCCCAGCTCCTTCCATCAAACCGAGGAAGATCAGATGAGAGAAAGGATTATGCAAGGGCAGGTAGCTCTGCTCCCCAGCAGGCCTGGGCACGTGGAGCTCAGAACTCCCATCAAGGTGTTAAGACCTCAGAGACACATCCTAGAAGCTTGGCAATAATCAATTCAGCCAAGGAACAGGAAATAGAGGCACTCAGCCCTTTCCCTCCTTGCTCCCACCAAAGGATGGTAACCTCATTCAAACATATATAAGTGGTATCACTGCAGCTGGTGACAATTTATAAAATCCAGGGGATTTACCAGCACCACAGAGTGGGTTAGGCGCTACTGGCAGATCAGCTGCAGGGGAATGTATTGTGCTAGACAGATATTCTACTTTATAAGGCAGGACTATTATCTCAGTACATTACTGCAGTGTGTCACAGATACAGCAGATGATTCACTGAGACATGTAAAAACTGTAAACTACCAAGTAACCTATATAAGGGATACTGAAGATAGCTTACTCTTGAGAGAGAACCAAGAATAGATATGTTTGCCCACTTGGGGCATTAGACCATCAACAGTCAAATTGGAACACTAGGAACTCTGCTGCAGTTTGTCATTGCAGACATATTCACAATGTGCTAAGCAAAGTCAGGAGGAATTCCAGGTTGAAGGGAGATCATATCTCTAGCCCCTGTCTTACTGCAATGATGTAAGTGGTCCCAGTGTTGTTCATTTACACTTACAGCTGTTGAAGTTTGAGAAACAGAAAATTTTGGAGATTTCAGACTTAGAATTTATAAGCAACTTCTTTGATTCATATTCTAACAGATTATTCAGGCACTTTAATACTTTAAGCCTACAATATACTAGTCCATTCTTTTCAAGGGCCAGGGTGTAAAAGCCTCCAGCTGGTCAAAAATACTCATTTGGAAAGTCTGCCTGACAATAACAACACATACATTGCAATTTGTTACCTGACATCAAAAATAAGTTTGCATGCTGGAATGCAGAAAAAGAGCCCACAAAACAAACTCTCATCAAATATTTGGCTTTTATGTTGACAGTTCTGTCACCTTCTGAGACAAGTCTGCCAGCTTCACCAGAGCTGGGGTTCAGAAAATGCTATTTAATCTCTTTCTTTTCTGGAAAACTTTGAAACTCCAGAACTGAAGAATGTCTCTACAGCATGTTTTCCAGTCCTCCTTAACTAATTTTAATAGTTGAGATAACACTTGCTTTCACTGTAGCAGAATCCATAGTGAGAAAAATTCTCTCCAGTAGCTTTTTTACTTAATATGTGCCGCAGATAAAAACTCGGTCTTACTTAAAAGACTATAAAGCAACGTTGAGACTTTTGTCCTTCACATGAAATTCATTTACTTAGAATAAGCAACTGACATTACTTTGGATGAATCAACCTGTGCCCTTTTTTCTGCTGTTCCAGAAGCTTATGTGCTACACCCAACAATTTCATATTGCTGTTTAGATAATCAAAACTCATCTAAAATAGCATTTCAACCTAAGGGACCTAAATCCCACTCAGTGACCTAAGACCTGTTGTGTTACGTGGTATGTGTAAGTGTTGTGGTGGTATGATAGAACACCATTTGCAAATAGAGGCCTGCAATTCTAGAATAAAGTTTCAGTAGCATCTAAGGTCATGGCCTCTCTACAACACTTATTTTAAAGCAAAATTATGTTGCATTTCAATTATTTTAAAAATCATATAGAAGACCATCAACTGGATCAAAAAAAAAAAAAAAAAAAAGGGCAAGCATAGAAACATAAGCTTAGGGTTATTTCTGTGAATATCACTGATGGTCACACATTTACACAAGGTATGAATTGCAGCACGTGGATCACCCTGAAGGATCAGAGACACTGTTACTTAAATGCAATGGATCTTAAACAGTTTAAGAAGTTTGGGGTCTGAATCAGACATGACTAAAGAGAAAAATGTTATTCCAGTATTATTAGCATATTTCTAGTTACTTGGCAATTCCACATGGAAGGCCAGGCTAGCAGAAAACACAAACTGCTGCAGTTGTCCTGGTATGCTGGCTTCTATATTATTCAGCTAATGGTAACCATGCCCATGACCATTAAGTAACATGATTTCTTAATGGCTCTTTTCTTCTGCTGCTGTTGTTAAGGGGAAAACTCCTTTTTGTCAAGCAACTTATATAACAGCAGTTGGGAGAGAAGATTCAAAGATGAATTAAAATAACTACAGAAATCAGAGTGGAAACTAATGCAGAAATGTGAAGATAACTTCAAATTATATGGAAATTATGATAAATAAATAAATAAATAAATAAATAAATAAATAAATAAGAATTCAATTGTTTTGGAGGCAATCATACAGTTGTTTGCAGGCCTGTTCCCTACCTTCCCCATCTAACAGAAAATACAGAGGCATAGTGAAGTTTGTTTTCTCTATCAATTTTCAGGCATGCAGAGTGATTAAGCAGTTACATTTTGGTCTTTTCAGATTACCCCTGGAAGCAAGGCTTCAGCTGCCAACCTGTGCCCTGGTGATGTTATTATAGCTATTGATGGTCTAGGCACAGAGAATATGACACATAATGATGCCCAGGAGAGAATTAAAGCAGCTACACATCAGCTTTCTTTGAAAATAGAGAGGTATGTGTCCATGTCTGCTTATTTCTGAAAGAAGATACTACTCAACCAACTAATTACAAAGTAAAATTACTATATGGTGTAACTATTTAAAATATTCTGAAGACTTTCACAAGATCTTTAAAACTACTCACAATCAGACCTACCTCACAAACTCCAGGTCAAGCAAGACTCCTCAGAACTCATCTTCACATGACTCTGTGTTTACTGTCAGTAACCAAGCAGTTCCTCATGTTTTGGGAAAATTATAAAATCCTCATCTAGCTGTCACTTGTTCAGCCACCTCTCTGCTCCAACATTCCCTCAGCCACAGGTGCTTATCACTGACTCCTGCTCCCAACCACAGACGTCAGCCAAAGGTGCCAGTGTATCCTCCCAGTCAGGAAAACAGCATCATGTCAGATATTCTTAAAGGATAACAAAGGAGTAGGTTTAAAGCCAATCCCCTTGGTCACAACATATTAAGCCAAATACAGGTTTCTCAAACCCATGTTCAAAACAAAACTAAGAAACACTCTCTTACGTGAACTGCAGGAGTCCAGAAACTTCTGTGTTCATTTTTCTCAACTAGAGACAGGAACAGAAGCAACCTGCAGCTTCACGTCTCCAGCTGAGTTTGCTCAGCCTTTAACCAGAATCACTCTCCAAAATTAAGACAGCCCTGGTTGACCTGAGGCCCTCCGGGAGGCAGAGCCCTTTATTACAGCTGACCACAATATTTCTTTCCAAATACAAAAGGTGGGGTTGTTTTCAAAAGGGTCATTATCTAATTACTAGAGCACTGGTTAAAAATTCCTACAGCTAATTCTATGTTCTGCTACACATCGATATATGCCATTTAACAACTACCTTGGGAAGACATTTTCAGATGTGATAAGTGTATATATAACAAACAGTACTAGATTAGTATTTAAAATTACTATTATGCTATTGTAAAATTAGCTGTGACATTTCAGTTTGTCAATGAAAACAGAATTGTAACGGATATTTTTGTGTTTTTTATCTTTGCTTACACTACTGAGTCTTCCGTGCAGCTTCAATTTACACTTGCACAGACGCTGCATACCTAGATTACACTTCAACGTTGAAAAGCAGGCTTTGCATGAAGATTACGATTGTAAGAATAAAGAAATTGAAGTTGTCCTGGTTTAGGATTATTGCTAATATATTTGCTTACTTCTGCAAGCTATTTTGAGGACCCAATATTCATCCTATCAACCATTAAAAAATAAAACTATAAAAACTTTGGTCAGGTCAGAAAGGCACTAAATTCCCTTTCTCTTTGCATTTTGAAACTGTTCAAAAATTATTTCCCATTGTTCATAGCATACATAATTTTTTAAAAAAAGTAAATACACTTTATATATACAGATTATATATCATCAAAGTGTTTTTATGTCAAAACATTCAAAAAGCATTGAAAAACCTGCAAATTTCCAAGCTGCATTGTATTTTACAGAGACATATACAACCCTATAGGAATTCAAATTATTTAAATTCTGCATTTCTTTCTTTCTAGGGCAGGAACTAAATTGTGGTCCCCACAAGTTTCAGAAGATGGCAGATCACATCCCTTCAAGATAAATTTGGAAGCCGAACCACAGGTATGAATTGTGAGAAGTTGCCAAACCATTTCCATTTGCCTTTTTACATTCTAAATGATCTCCCTTGTGGTCATTAAAATTCTTTCACTAGAATTTCATCCGTTGTATGACATTTAAGCTAATACAAACCAACATGACTATGTCATATATGAACACCATTTTATCTGACAGAATGTTTCTGATTTTTCAGCTATAACTGAAACAAAACATTAACAAGCTGCAACACGGTCTCATTTTTTCTTTAAGGCTGTACATATCACCATAGTTTTATTATGGAAATAAAATATGTGCTTTTATTCTGATACAGTTTAAGTTGCTCTCTTTCAGAAATTCTTCATCAGTTCTTTAATCAGGAATAAATTTCAAGTACTTAAGCAATGAACTCATCAGTTCACATAATTCATTTTGATACAACAGTTGCTTAAATAGAGAGATCCATTAATGCTGGATCTCATTATTCCTACTCATTTTAATACTGCACCACAGAACTGAAATTCACCAATCTGTACAAGACCCATGTACGGGTCAACAAGAAAAATCATTCACCACTCCTGACCAGCAGAGTCTTGATCCTGTATATGACCAAAGCAAATCCAATCAGCTGAAACATTTCTCTCTCTTCAAATCAAAAAACAAAGCTGCTATGAGTTAAAGTCTCTGAACCATTAACATTAGCTAGCTACTGCCAACTACTAGTTCTTTATTTCTTTGTCATTCCTTTTTAACCTACGTGAACATTCGGTGTTCTCTCAAGAGGGGGGAGGGAAGAGCATTCTGCTGATCCTGGAAGGCCAGGTTCAAAGCAAGTATCTCAAAGTATTTATTCTGAGCTGTCATAGAAAAAAAAATATAAGTGTAAATTCCATGTCAATAAATCCTGTGCAGTAAATATTTCCACCAATTCTTTTTTTCATGGAGACATTCCCAAATACAAATATGGCATTTCAGTGTTTTGTTTCTCTTTCTTCTTTCCAATCTAAAAACTTGCATTAAGTGATATAGCAAACATCATAAAAAATAACATAGCCCCTCCTCAGCAGCAAGAGATGCTACAGTGGAGAAACAATTTTAAATGCATATTTTTGTGAAACAGCTAGGATGCACATTAAATGAATAGCAATGGAATAAATTCACTAAAAAAAGCAGGCAAGTATGACAGAATAGTAATCCCTCTGCATGAGAGCTAAATTCCTAAAAAGGATAGTTACTTAAAAATAGATCACAAGACTTCACTAAGTGTTATTTGGCAGACTATTGAAAAGTAGTCTCCATTGGGCAATCAGAAAAAACTGTTTCTCCTAGATTAAATAACCAGCCTTTTAATTTAAGTATATCTTATCTTCCCAGGAAAAATCAGAAGCACTGAGTTATTTCATAAATACTAGGCACCAGAAAAGTAGTAATGCTTGCAAGAAAATATGCTAGAATCATTCCTAGAATGATTTACATTTTAGATTAAATTCATCCATCCAAGAGTATCCATCACTCTGATCTCCCTGTGGGGAAAAAAAAATCTAGCCTTTTTTTCTACAGTTGCTGTAATTTAAATTGAATTTTATCACATATTTAGTCACAACACACAAGTCCTAGCAGCATGGTATATCGATTGCAAAAACAGTACAAAGTTTCCTTGATCCCAGATGACAAATGTTTGCACAACTACAGTATGTGCTGTCTAGGTCATATAAGAGTTTGCTGAATCCCAATGATAGATACAGGCACTGAAACCCAGGTGATTGGAGAAAAATCCAAAAGTGGTATAGAGTTCCTCCAAATGCAAAACTCTTTTACCCACAAGGGCTGTGCACACTGAGTGTGTACAATCCAGCTGTGGAGGGGTGGCTCTGTACGTTAGGGAGAACTGCGCTACAGAACTTCAGGTTAGTGATGATAAGGTTGAGTGCCTATGGATAAGAATCAGGGGGAAGGTCAACAAGGCTGACATCCTGGTAGGAGTCTTCCACAGACCACTCAACCAGGATAAAGAAGAGGACAAATTATTGTGTAAGTAGCTGGTGGATGTTTCAAGATTGCCAGTCCTTGTTTTTGTAGGAGACCTTAACCTGCAAGAGGTTTGCTGGGAACTTACACAGTGGAGAAGAGGCTGTCTAGGAGGTTCTTGGAGTGCATGGAGGATGTAACAGCTGCTGAGCGAGCCCACAGGAGGTGGGGCCCTGCTAGACCTGCTGTTTACAGACAGAGAAGGGCTGGTGGGAGATGTGGTAGTCAGAGGCCATTTGCTGTACAGTGACCATGAAATGATACAGTTTTCAAAACTCTGTGAAACAAGGAGGGGCATCAACAACACCTCTACCCTGGACTTCCAGAGGGCAGACTTTGGCCTATTCAGGAGGCTGGTTCAGAGTACCTTGGGAAACAGTCCTTAAAAACAAAAGGGTCTGAGAAGCATGGACATACTTCAAGAAAGAAGTGTTGTAGGCCCAGGAACAGGCTGTCCCTAGGTGCTGAAAGACGGGGAGCCAGCAGGGGATATGAACAACCTGGCTGAGCGGGGAGTTTTGCAAGAACTCAGGGATAAAAAACAGAGTGTATCACCTTTGGAAAAAGAGTCAAGCAGCTCAAGAAGTGTTTAAGGATGTTATTAGGTCATGCAGAAAGAAAATTAGAAAAGTGAAATCTCAATTAGAAAAGAATCTGGCCACTTTTGTGAAGGATAATAAAAAGTAGTTTTATAAACCCATCGATAGCAAAAGGAGGGGCAAGGAAAACCTCCATTCTTTATTGGACATAGAGGGGAATATAGTTACCGAAGATGAAGAAAAGGGTGAGGTATTTAACACCTTTGCATCAGTTTTCAACAATTAGATGGGTTGTCCTCAGGACAACTGGCCTCCTGAGCTGGTAGATAAGGATGGGGAGACAAGTAACCCAGGAGGAAGCAGTTAGTGACCTGCTGAGCCACGTGGATCCTCACAAGTCTTTGGGACCAAATGGGATCCATCCTAGGGTAATGAAGGAGCTGGTAAAAGAACGCACCAAGCCACTCTCCATCATGTATCGACAGTCCTGGCTCACTGGGGAGGTCCTAGATGACTGGAAGTTGGCCAGCATGAGGCCCATCCACAAGAAGGGCCATAAGGAGGATCCAGGAAACTACAGGCCAATCAACCTGACCTCAGCAAGGTTATGGACAATTATCCTGAATGCAATCACAGGGTACCTGCAGGACAGCCAGGGGATCAGACCCAGCCGGCATGGATTTGGAGGGGCAGATCCTGCCTGACCAACCTGATCTCCTTCTGTGACCGGGTGACCTGCCTGATGAATGACGGGAAGGCTGTGGATGTAGTCCTCCTGGACTTCAGCAAAGCCTTTGACACTGTCTCCCATAGCAAACTTCTGGAAAAGCTGGCAGCCCATGGCTTGGACATGTGCACTCTTCATAAGGTTAATTGGACCAAATGACCCATCTGTGATCCCTGAGTAGAATTGGCTGGATGGCGGGGCCCTGAGAGTGGTGGTGAATGGTGCCACATCCAGTTGGTGGCCGGTCACTAGTGGTGTCCCCCAGGGATCAGTGTTGGGCCCAGTCCTGTTTAATATCTTTATTATTTATAAATGGAATATCTTTATTATTTATAGATTGATGAGTGTAGGGAGACTACCATTAGCATATTTGCCAACTGAAAATTTGTGACACAAAGTTGCAGGGGAGTGTCAATCTGCTGGAGGGTAGGAGAGCTCTGCAGAAGGATCTGGACAGGCTGGATAGATGGGCTGAATCCAATGGCATGAGGTTCAACAAAACCAAGCGCTGGATCCTGCACTTTGGGCACAACAAACTCCATGCAGAGCTACAGGCTGGGGACAGAGTAGCTGGAGAGTGGCCAGCCAGAAAGGGACCTGGGGCTACTGATGGACAGGAAACTGAGCATGAGGCAGCAGTGTGCCCAGGTGGCCAAGGCGGCCAATGGCATCCTGGCCTGTATCAGGAATAATGTGGCCAGCAGGACCAGGGAAGTGATTCTTTCCCTGTACTTGGTACTGTTTAGGCCACATCTTCAGTACTGTGTACCAGTTCCGGGCCCCTCAATTTAGGAAGGATATTGAAGTGCTGGAGGATGTCCAAAGAAGGCAACTAGGCTGGTGAAGGGTTTGGAGCGCGAGTCCTATAAGAAGTGGCTGGGGTTGTTTAGCCTGGAGAAGAGGAGGCTCAGGAAAGACCTTATTGCTTTACAACTACCTGAAAGGAGGTTGTAGCCAGGTGGGTATTGGTCTCTTCTTCCAGGCAAACAGCAGTAGGACACAAACTGCACCAAGGGCGGTTTTGGTGAGACATTAGGAAGAAGGTGTTCACAGAAAGGGTGATTGGTCATTGGAATGGGCCGCCCAGGGAGGTGGTGGAGTCATCATCCCTGGAGGTATTTAAGAAGAGACTGGATGTGGCACTTAGTGCCATGTCTAGTTGACAAGGTGGTGTTCAGTTGTAGGTTGGACTCAATGATCTCAGAGGTCTTTTCCAACCTGATTGATTCTGCGATTCTGTGACTGGTGTGCAAAAATGGAAAACCACTGAGTTGTATTTCCTCCATTTATATAATAATTAAAATTACCCAAAAAGTCATAGATCTTATAAATGTAGTCAGAGTTTTTTAAATCTTGATAAACAGACATTTTAAAATTCACTAAGAAAGTCAGTTATCTAAAATGTATTATAAGTCAACTGAATAGAAAAATAGATGAAGACTTACACAATTTTCTTAATAAGTATATCATTCCTGTTTGAAAGCTAATAAAAAATAACTAAAATGAATGTAAAACCTATTTTAAATTTTTCAGCAACTTGGCCAACTATTTAACCAAAGAATGCTTACTTTATCTTCAATGGATGAAAATTATTCTGCAGATGCTTGGAGATGGTTATGTGAAAACTGCTAGACAACTAAATATCGTTCCTACTTAAGCTATGGAACAAGGTACTTTTACACAAACTTTTAGCAAACTTCTGTATCAGGCTCAGCATATCCCAAGAGTCATTTGGAGACTGATAGAGGCAACTGTCAGAGCACAGTGAAAGCCCTCACTATTTTTAAATCTGGGAAGAGGAAACTGAGGCAACAGTGGCTGAGAGTCACTCTTAAAACTACACGTTCCCCCACAAAAAACAGCCACCCTAATTTTGTTAGTCTGGAGCAACCTATAACATGATGGATAAGTAATAGGAAATAACAGACCACTTGAAGAATTACTAATACAATCACATTGTATTCTGTATAAAAGCAATTTAGAACATATGACTAAATGAACAAAATAAATATAATTAGAAAGAGAATTTGTCACAATCTAAATGGGGAAATGTACCATAAAATTATTTCTGAAATCCTTTCTGCTGTATTGTCAATGTAAAGTAATATGATGACCTGTAAATGTTTTCCGTTATAATCCCTTAAACCTCATTGAAAACTGTTTTGTATTCATAACCACAACTTCTTGAACTGTTTTTATTTGAGCTTTTCTCTTTTGCTTCTGTCTTTGCCTTTGAACATTTTGTTCAATGAAACTAGACTTCTACAAAGGGCATTATATGTTTCTGGTAGATGCAATATGCACATAGATAAGTATAAAAATCTAAGAAAAACACAAACCACTATTCTAAAAAGTAAGTTTATAGTCTGATACCACTTAAAATGAAATTTTGAAATAATATAAATGTGCTAGCTTAGTTTTGAGGACCTATCCCCTCTTTTAACAGCATTCAAATATTTTAGTCACATGACACCTGCAAAATGTTACACATTTTCGTGTTCTGTCCCAGCAATTACTCCAAGCAATGCCGTCATTGGGTCTGTGTTGGATGCATTTCTACAGACTTCGGGGGCGACATTAATTCTATTCCTGACACCTATATCAATGCAAAAATGTAGCTAGCCCTGCAAAATTACATCAGTCAGTTGAAAAAAAAAAAAAAAAAAAAAAAAAAAAAAAAAAAAAAAAAAAAAAAAGAAGAAATTAAGAACTGTAATTCTCAAATATTCCTGATTAGGAATTTCAACAACTTCCAGTTCTCATTTAGCTTTTGAACTGAAAGAGGACTTTTCACAGATTCAATGAGATTCAATAAACACAAGAGCTGGACTATTTTGCTGCTGTATGTTCTGTTACTGACATTTTATACAAATAGATGAGTCTCAAAGAAAACAGAATTTAGGTCTAACTAACTGCAAATACTTGTTTCACAACTGTTACATTGTAAACATGCTATTATGGTACGTCATCTTCTGTTCGTTTCTCATTGCAAAATGAAAAAGGAGGATGAAATTACAATGCTCTGAGTTGGGTTTGTGCATTTTGAATCATACATACTTTTAAATAAATTTTAAATACTTTGACATTAATATCTTTCATTAAGTAGCCATGATCCTAAACACCACTAGATTATTTCCATTTACTAACACATTTTGTTAACTGCAACTCAGTTCTATCAGATAGAAAAAAGGAATTGCAAGTAAAATCTTTGTGCTCATTTGTCCGATTGCTGCTTTCAGTAGCCTCTTACAGTGCAATGCTGCTAAACATTTTCATTTAATAAAACTGCTTTTTACTGTTTGCATTTTCTGGTTGCACATTCTATATATCCATGACTTTCTGTTAGTCTGATACCAAATATATTTCTGAAATTGTTGTAAAACAATCACACTCAAAGCCAAATCAGACAAGTAGCAAATTTTTCTATGAAAATTGAAATATTGATGACCTGTGCTATCTTAACATTGAAGTTTCAGTCTGTAAAGAAAAGAACAATTCGGGTTGTAGAAACCTAGTTGTTAGAAACAAAAGCTTTTTGTTCCATATGGATGAAAGTTCAAGCGCTCTCACAGCACTGTTTCCAAAGTGTGCTGCAGGACATCAGGACAAGGCAATGGACTGCAGCAGCTAACACTCTTCACCCACTGGGGCACTAGAAAAAAACCCTCAGCAGACAACACCACTTTTTCTTTCAAAGTTGCTATTTCTGAGGCATAGAGGTGGACTTGAGCTGAAAGGGACTCAAAGGAGACTGTACTATATACGCACAATAGAAATAAATGATTTTTCATACAGTCAGCAGTCTATCATTTCTAGCCAACCACTACTGAAGCATATTTTAAGTATCTTAAAGGTCATCAGAGATTTTATTTCTCGACCTTATCCCTATGAATTCCTAAACTAGAGGATATTATCCTGGCCAACAATTAAAAAAAAAAATGTACTTCAGAAATAAACAAACATAGGCAGAATGATTTCAAATTTACCTTTATCTGGGTTTTACCAATTTATGATGATTTCACATTTTGTTTAAATTTTATCAGCATCACAATTTTTGATGCAGAAGTATGCTTTAAAATGAAGCATGTTCAGAAGAATTTCCTCAATCTGATGTACATTCAGGACATTCAGTTAAAGAAGTGTTAAAAAATTATGTGTTTTCTAGGCAAGACACTTTCAATAAAAGCCATACTTTTGCGAATCCCTCCATCAGTATGTGATGAAAATGCAGAAGCTAGAGATTAGCACTAAAGCAAAGCAACCAAGCTACCTATATACGAAATATTTCTGAAAGAAGAATGTAAACAGTGCAAAATCTAGAGAACGATATGAAAGGTCACTATAATACTCATCCCTCCCATTTCTTCTAAGCCTTCTGTTTGCCCAGAGGTAGGAAACTACTGTGTATGGCTCCAGCAGCATATACAAATTCATGGAAAAAATATAGTATGTTTCCACCAGTTAAAAATAACAGAGTTGCAAAAGTAAAACATGCAGAGATTAACCATACTGGTGTTGTCAGGTTTACTCATTACTAGCTTTGGTGTGCATTGTAGCTCTGTGTATTTTGTCTGCCTATCACGTACAGGAATTCAAGCCTATTGGTACAGCTCACAACAGAAGGGCCCAGCCTTTTGTTGCAGCAGCAAATATTGATGACAAAAGACAGGTAGTGAGCTCCTCCTATAATTCTCCAATTGGGCTCTATTCATCTGGCAATATTCAAGACGCGCTTCATGGACAACTGAGGGGTCTCATTCCTAACTCATCGCAAAAGTGAGTACTAGTATTTACTTATAATACGTGGTCATTTGTGGTGTATCACTATCTGTTCTGTTTTCAATTTAAAAGTCCAGCTCTTGCTGTTTTTTCTGAGAATCGGGAGTTTATTCATTATCAAAAAAAAACCAAACCTATGATCAATGAAACACTTTTTTCCAATAGAGAGAACTATTGATTCAGCTCCGTCGTAGCAAGGTAGCTAAAATCTGCACTCTATATTTGGGCTGCAACACTACCCTCTCACCTTCCCTCTTATAACAGCACTTCACTTTGTATATGCCTGAACACTACAGTGATTGTGATTGAAGAATGAACAAACTAAATATGACTACTTCATGGGTACAATTTTAAAACGATGTTAGCTGCATTTTGGCTAAAAATGAGTATTTGTAGGCCAAAGAAAGTTATTTTAACCATTTTTTCTTTACAGGATATGAACTACTTTGAACACAAGCATAATATTCGGCCCAAACCTTTCATAATCTCAGGCCGAAGCAGGTTATAAACTTTGAGTGCTGTGCTGGATTTGATGCATGGTGTTACTTATTTAATGGATGGATACTCACTATTGACATTAATAAAGCATACTGATGCATTTGAAATTCACTTATAGTACTAGATAGCCTATAACAAACCAACCAAAAATTTTGAAATGGTTGACTTGCAGAGTGCAGGCTTGAAATTCAAATTTCTATTTCCAAAAGAAAGCAGGTCTACACTTCCATCATACTGATAGGAGTCTGTATCCATGACCCTGTTTCAGTTTACAGGGTAGCACCAGATATTGTACCTTTACAGGTTTTAGCACTGTAAACTTCTGTCCAAATGCAAATACATGTAATTTGTTAACTTGCTAATTGAAAGATAGCTACTTACTTAGGTTATAAGCTACGCTATTCATAGATTTCAAGTTTGCATTTCAGAAGGCCTCTCTCCAGAGGACAACCTAATGCTGAGATAAAATAGGGAAACTGATGCCACAGACATGTAAAGCTCCAATGCAGGAAAGCTTATACACTTCCATCCATCATTCTGATGTGATAATTTTCTGTCACAATTGGTGATGAATTTCCTCACTGTTGTTTACGTTATTAAATACAGAGAGGGAAAAAACCAATTCAAATTGTGTGGCTAAAAACACAAGGAAGCTCATAAGGGCCTGAGGGATGCAATATATTGCCTTGTGACCCTTTATCCTTTCTAGCAGTAGCAGTCTTTACTAGTGGAATTAGTGTTCTACATTTAATTCTGAAAATCCATAATGCCTGCATTTTAATTATACTAATTTAAGTCTAACAAACTACACCAGAAAAGAAGGATGATAAATGATTCCAGAGTACAAAGGGAAATCTCATATGGATCATCAGTTTTGAGAGATGTCTCAAACTTTTCAATCACCTGACTGGAGGAGATGGTCCTACCCTGCAAACAAGAGCTATCAATATAGCACACCACCACAGTAGAGAAAAGGTGCCCAAGGACAAAGCAGTTCTTAGCAAACATCCATGGCTTCTGACTGCAGGCAGCACTTACATACTGTACCAAAACCGACTTGGGGACCTCTAGGCACCATTTTACAGGTGCCTACTGGATTTATGAAGATTCAAATGAGTGTTCCAAGAGCCTAATCTCCTAATTCAGAAACCTCAGTTACTTAGTATTTTCCATGAAAAAGCTGAAGTAAATGGCCATTTTCCATCATGTTAGATGAGGAAAATAGACTGCAAAAACTACCCTGAAAGCAATGCAACAAGTTTCAGAACTTCAACTGGGCAAAGTCTGTCAGATGTTCTAGCACTGAAGAAGTCTGCACTTGCAAATTGCAGAATCTCTGAGACAGGATTGTTACATCCACAAAAATCTGTTGTCACACTATTTGTCTGCTACTTTTTCATCAGTTTGGCTCAATACACAACCACTGCTACACACGGGAAAAAACAAACCACCCCCTTGACTGTAAATATCCTTTTAGGACAGACAGCTGAGGCTAAATAGAACTTTGATTAAAAGAAGACCTGATTGTGGACTGTGGGTTTGAACTAACAGATTTGTCATTGGCCAAAATTTTGGACTTTACTCCAGCAAAACTAACTGGAAATTATATTTCATATATATCTATATTTTATTTATTATTTACCTATAATTTATCCTGTTTTAGCATTACTTTGGCTGCTCATAGCAAAAGTTGTACTTTTTCTAGTCTTTTCCTGCTACTTTCTACTTACTAACACTATAAGCACTGACAAAACTTATCCTACTGCAGGATCTAAAGCTAGTCTTGATTCTTCTAATAGAAAATACTTCAAATTTGTATGTTGCCCTATGTGAATTTTTTGGCTGGATCATGCTAGGTGATGATGCACATTTAGAGTTTTCTTTAAGGCTTGCCTACTATTTCTGCAATAAGCTTTATTTTGATATGTCTTTGATGGTAAAGTATGTATTTCTCTTTAAAATTTTGAGAAAGTGGTCCTGCACAAATTCCCCCCTCAATCAAAGGGAAAATTCTGAGTTTTCTTCTCCACTCATGAGTAGATACTGGGCAGAATACTGTATTATCAAACTGGGAAACAGAGCATTCTCCCAGGTTTACACAGGATGATCATGTTGGAGAAAACTAACCACAACCCTGACATGAAGGTTGGAGGACACAGATGAAGCATTTATTGTCTCACAGCTCTGATATCACATAAATGGTCACCAACGACCATGCAAAAGCCTTGGTTACGTGCTGTTACATAGCAACAGCAAAGAAATATCCCATAACAAAGAAAGCCTCAGAGGCACAATGGAGAGAATACTGAACTGTTTAAAACAGTGACACTGAAAAAGACTTCAGGCCTAATGTTCCCATTCTTTTGCTAACTTTTTCCAGGCATGTTGAATTGTACAGTAACTTCAGTAACGTCAAGCAACATTAATATTTCTAAAAAGTTTGCATCTTATTTTTTAAATATAAATTATATGTACAGTCTACTTCAAAAGCAATAAAATTAATTCTCTGAATTCATATTCATTGTTCTTGTGAAGGACCATTTTACAATCTGCTGGCAACACCGTAATTCAGAAAAGCAAAAGTAAGCCTGGATGCTTTGGTATTTTTCTTCTTTGTAATGATTAAAATTTTTTTCTAAAAAAAAAAGGATCAACTAATTTTAAAAAAGTAATAAATGCCTTATTCTAAATTTAAGGAGATCTAGAAAATGTCACATTCATTATTTTACAGTAATTCATAGTAATCTGTTCACCTGTGGACTGAGATAATTGTGAGGAATGGAATTGGAATGATGCGTCTGGGATTCCAGTGCTGCAGGTGTTTATTCTGTCACTGACACGAACAACTCACATAACCTTTGAACGCTACCTTTTTTGTAGAGGGTAAAAATTACTCACCTAGAACAAAGAATTTTAGGAAGGCTTAATTAATCCTCAATAAAACCTAGCATTACAAATATAAAGTAATATTATGCTCTGCATTATTCAATCTATCAATGGATTTTTCTCTTTAAAGAAAATGCATTCCAGAATTTTGATAATTTTTGCAGGAAAGCTCCTTTCGATGCCTGGACATACTTTTGCTTTTCTCTACTTTCTATACTTTTTCCTTTCTGTATCTGTTCCATTTATGCTTTTCAGCCCTGCTAACATCACTGTATTCCTGTACTTTTGTCTTTATTCTCTATAATCCAATGCACATTGCACACTCTTCTGTAATCTGGCTATTAACACAGTGGATGCAGCACTCCTTCGGGGATGGACTGTGGCAGTGGACGCAGTACCCCCTCTTCAATTAGCACTGTTAGCTCTATCTGCCCCACCGAGCTGAAAGCAGTGTCTAAGATGGCCCCTAATGTGCCCTTGGAAATGGAGCTTCCCGGTGTCAAGATTGTACATGCTCAGTTTAACACCCCTATGCAGTTGTACTCAGATGACAATATCATGGAAACACTGCAAGGCCAAGTTTCTACAGCTCTGGGGGAAGCACCCGCCATAAGGTAATTAGAGCAGTATCTGTAATATTTTTGAATAAACAAGTTTAAAATATGCCAAAATCACAAGCTTTAATAATATCACACAGATTCTGTGAAAAAGAGGAAAAGTGTTAGAACGAAACTAAATAATTTAAAACCAACCAATATTTTCATTAATATATTAGTATTTTCTATTTTCTTACACAATGTATTAACAGAGTCCTTCAGAATTTACAAATAGTCTTCAAACTGTGGCTAATAAATAAAACATGGCGATACTACCCAGACTGACTGACCACTTCAAATAAAGATTTTGATTCCATCCAAATTGAAAATTGTTTATTACTATTATAATTATTTATCTAATAATAATTTAATAATGTTCTCTTATTAACAATTCACAAAATACTATTAAATAAAATTTATTTCAGCTGTTGAAATTAAGTTTAGCGAGAGTAGGAAGTCTTGTAAATATTTACAGTGTTCTAGATGCTTAAGTCTCATTCAAGACAACTCATTCAGTACAACTAGCTCTCATACAAAAACGAGACAGAATTTACCGTAGGCCTACCAATCCATGACTGGCTTATGAATTTTATCCATTGCATGACTAAAAGTCAGGTAGGAACCTCATGTATGTGTATAATGATTATGATAAAATATTTTTAAACACTATTCATTTTCTTCAAGGGGTAATTGACCAGTCACATTGCTTTATCTTTATTTTTGCATAATAGTAACTTATTTTTCTGTTTTACAACAGTACTTAAGTTAATAATACATAATATGTATGATTTAAGCTAATTACTAATATTTTAAATAAGCAATAATCACTGTCAATGAGTCTTCTTCTGCACCTTGAAGAATTTAGCTACGACTAACGAAAAAAGCCATACTTATATAGAAGTATTTAAGTCCACCCTATCCGATGAAAGGAAACTGTAGTTTATAAAGTCTTTGCAGAGCAAAGTTACTCTAGTGCCTGAATGTTTATCCTCAGTCAAAACAAGAGGAGAACAATAAAAGAAAAATTTCTCCTTCTTTATTCTGAAATAATGGATTAAGCCCAAAATAACCAGATTTCACAATGCCTGTGAAATTGCCAGTTAGAGAACTGAGTCTCTGCACAGGTTTGAAATGTCTCTTTTGTTGTGGGATTGGTTTTCACTATGTATACACTTAGAAATGTCACCCCACACGTTCGTGTCTGGGTCTTTTTGCCTTCTGTATGTAATTGCATTATCACTTGTCTGATGTTTAGAAACATTTTAGTGAAGAGGAGGGAATTCAAGGGTTTAATTAAAATGAAGCCACTTGTATTCATTAAAAGCTTCTGACAAGGAAACAAAATTGTAGTTTCTTCATCAGCTTAAACATAGCTCAAAGAAATCTACTGATTGATGAAGATGCAAACAATTCCCATAAGCAAGAGGGGTCACGGCCCAACAGCTGCTGCTCTCACTGGGCCATTCGGCAGCTTGGGTGCTCCCCTAGGAAACAAACCAAGCCATTTAAAGTAAAACTCAGCCTAATTCTTTGTGGAATTAGTTGTTTATTTCCAGTGGCAACTTACATAAGATTTAAGAGAAAGTAGAAGGCCTGTTGCAGTGGGAAACCTAAACCAGACATTTGTGTGTGTAGCAGTAAGATAATAAATAGACTTCATCAAAGGAAATTTGGACCTTTCTAATTAGTCCAACAGTATTTTGAAATTTACAGGTGCCATGTATTCAGCCTAATTCTTGCCACTGCATATAGTCATCTACCCTTCCTCTTGACTATTTAGGATGTCATTTATCATGAACAATTCAAGACATTCAGCACAGTTTAAAATCACATGAAGTATTTACAGTAAAATCTTCATCTTGCAAAGTTAAATAAATAACAATTATCTTTGCTAAGTAATCACTATATTACCTAGTGATCAAGGCAACTTAGAAGTCATATCTTCCCAAAAGAACTGTCTGCTTAGGTTTTGTCTGACCTTATGTAAAGATATGAGGTATGATTTTAACAACATTCTTGTTTCCCGAATCATACTCTTTGCCTGGTAGAGCTATTGTTTTAAAATTATGTTTGTTAAACAGCTCTTGTTAATTTGGTCTTCCTCCCTTTGATACAGTGACCCATCTCCCAACTCAGTGTCTCAGTCTGACGTGTACAAGATGCTGCATGCCAACCAGGAGGAGCCCACCCAACCTCGCCAGTCTGGTTCCTTTAAGGTGCTCCAGAATTTAGTCTCCGAGGAAGGTGGTTAATAATGACATATTCTACCTGTTTGAATCCTTTTAAAATGTTTGTGGGAAGGGGGAATCTGAGAAGAAAATACAAGAGATCAGAGATACAAAAATTTATGAAAGCCCAAATCATTCTGTATTTTACAGATATCACACCAGTCTCCTGCCATGTCTCTTCCTTACTTGTATAGCTAGCAATCTTCTTTGTCAATACAGTGGAGTTGTTAATCACATTTTTCAGAATCTTTTCTCAGATATTAAGCTCGTTGATGTACAATGTTGACTTTAACTGAGTGACAAAAAGTTTTATGTGAGAGAATTTCTGGGACAAGCAGCTTATACTCATTATCATGAGAAAACATTCTCTCCAACATCCGTGAAAAGAGGAACTTAAATCAACACTTAAAATTCCCTTAAAACTCATTCTCTCTTCATTTTAACTAAAACCTGAAGAGGACAATACAATTTACAATCATATTTCCTTCAAATAAAGAAGATTTGAAAATAAAATCACTAAAGGCTGCAAGTTAGTTATATTTACAGTGAGCACAAACAGTAAAATACAACCAAAACCAACCTAAAAGATAAATATTTAAAATTTTAATGCTTATACCTCGATATTTACCAGAGGGATAAATACATCTAATTATACATAACATTATGAGATTTTGCTTGGCATTTTCTTGCATTTTGCTATTATTTTGTATTCATATCATGTTACTAATCTTTCCTAATTTGTTGTATGGTTAGTTGTATAAATAAGAAGCTTTCTAACAATGGGTCTTGATTATGTTATGTTGCTATGTTAAAGCTCAATCCTCCTCCTTCTTATGCTATATCCAAGACCTACTGTCAGAGAATTAGATGATGTCCAAGAAACAGAGAGCACTGTATATATAATCTTTTTGTACTCACTTTTTGGCTACGGCTACACAGCACTTCTCCTGATTCCAAAGAGGTGGGATTTGGACCACTACAGTTGTATAGTGAAACTGCATTTTCTGTTGGCATAAGTGAAAACCTGTAAATACATTCAGAGGTATACAGGAAAAGTACTTAACTGCAGGACATGGTTTTATATCAGCCTCTACACAACAGGATTGTTTTGTTTCTCAGATGGGCGCCCTGTGGGTACAAGAAGTGTGAAAGCACCTGTAACAAAGGTACCTACTGCCATGCCTGGTGTCCAGAAAGTGCCACTGTGTGACAAGTGCGGGAGTGGGATTCTGTAAGTTATTTCTTTTTAGTTTTAGAAATCTTTAGCTTGAGCACACATCATCCTCAAACGCCACTGCAGACTGTAAGAGTACTTTCTCCTAATGCTCCCAGAGAAAAGCGTTGTTTTAAATCTCAAATTATTAACCCGTGTCTTCAACAATTTTGATATAGATTATTTTACTTTTGAAGATGTACCATCAAGGTTTTAATTGAGATTTCTCAGGATCTTTTGCAAGTCAACCATTAGTACATAAATAATGAAATCAGCTGTTATCTGTGCTATGTTTTCTCAGGCTGTGAATTCTCAAAAGTTTCTTGGTAATGCAAAGCATCTCTCTCCCAACCCAGTGGGAGAATCCAGAAAGCTCTGTGAGCCTATTTCTAAAAGATCAGGTTTCTACCTGAATGGCATCACTAACATCAGCAAAAAACACAGATACTGATGAACTCGGAGATCACAGTCACTAAGGAAAAGGAATGTGGTTTTGAAACTCATTTTGTCCCTCTTTGGATAGGTTAGGCTGTATTTTCTTTCCTGTAACAAAACTAACAAGTTTCTTCAAACTCTTAATTTTCCAATGCATTAATGTGATCAACTCTATGGTATTATATGTCACTTTCTCAAACTCAGCTGTCCATCCTTAAATTATACAGTAGTTTTCCAAAACAACCAGATGAACAACCTAAAAGCCTTAAAATAAATACATAGAACATACTTTATGTCATATTGTGCCACAGAATTGCAGAGTTGGAAGGAACTTTAAGGATCATTTAGTTCCAACCCCCCTTCCATGGGCAGGGATGCCTCCCAGTAGACCAGGTTGTTGCAGTTTCTTCTCACTTTAAATTCATGTGAATTAATTGGTATTTTTCTCTTTTCATTGTTTCCATATAGAGGAACAGTGGTGAAGGCACGTGATAAATACCGGCACCCAGAATGTTTTGTGTGCTCTGACTGCAATCTCAACCTGAAACAAAAAGGCTACTTCTTCGTGGAGGGCCAACTGTACTGTGAAGCTCATGCACGAGCTCGCATGAGGCCACCAGAGGGATATGAAACAGTTACTGTTTACCCAAAATGCTAGTCTTAGGGTAACACACAAATATATGCATGCACACAAAAAGCCATAACCAGCTTACAACTGCAGTACAAGTATCAGGACTTCAGCCTAAATCCAAAGCAGCAGCTTTTAAACCTTTCCTTGTGGGATTCTGGGAGAGGTGGAAGTCCCTATTAGCCAGCAGTGGCATATTACACCAGCAAAATTCTGCTAAAATATTGTCTCTGAGGCTGTCAGTATATATAAAGGAAGTATAAACTAAAACAGCTCTCTTGGAATACAAAAAATGAAACAACTGAGGTATTACATGAATGCTACAACATAGACACAAGTGCTGTAATGAAGACATTATTTTTAAGTAAAGTATCTATGCAAACACCAACACCATCAAAGTCTTACAGGCTGGACCCCAACAAATGTAGAAACTTGACAGATCATTTAAAAAGCAGCTATTTTACAGGGATAGCAGTTGTTCATGTCTGCTTCAGCTACCTGTTATTAAACTTGCATTGATTTACACCTGAAATAGGTTTTGCTTACTTTGCTTTGAATTTGGGGTTATATTGCCTTAATTTTCTGATGCAGCAACTGTGATAAAGAATAAATGTCAAGTCACACAACAAAATGGCTAGTATAATAAAGACTGGTTAGTATGAAGCAAAACAAAAGTTCTGTGTTGTCTTAATGATTTGCAATGATATCACCTTCACATCAATTAGCAGAAAATATTTCAGAGGCATGCACACACATACATTGTTTTGGGGGAAAAAACCCCACACTCTAATAGGAACTCATTGCAAGTTGGGCTTAAAAGTAAATTTTAAAACCTTTCCGCAGAAAATTATACTGGGTTTTTGCATCTCATCTTTCAATTTCCATAACAGAAACAAAGCAGAAACATCATCATAACATCTTTACTGCAGGTAAGTTGATGTGTGGACAATTTTAAAAATAAATGTTGAGTAAAATATGCAAAGGAAAGATGTTTTATTAAAAAGGGTGAAGTCCTAAGTGGGGGGGGGAGGAAAGTAAAGTCAGAAAGATCACAGTTTTGCAATAATTTTCTGAAACTCATCAAGGGCTACACTGCTTTCAGGTAGCTGCCAGATACATAAACACATCTAATTGGCAAACCAAACCTTAGTATTTTCAGATAATATCAACACAAGTCATAAATTCTTTATTGGTGTATTTTGAATGCAATTCAAAGTAGAAAAATCTACAAAATTTTAGACTATAAGACTAACAAAACGTAACAAACTCAGTGGCAAACAATATCCTATACTTTTCCCATTCTACAATATAAGAAGCTTAAAATATAAGTAGAATATGGAATCAAAATAAGGAGCTGTACATACTTTAGATTTATTTTAAAAATTCAGAAGTCCCAAAGATTGAAATACAATGACCATGTATTCCAAGATTTTTCAAAATGTCTTAAAGTATTATTACAAAATTTAACAGTTTTAAAAATGCGTGTGCCACTGCTTCTATTATTGACATTTGTATGTCAAAAGCAGACAAAAAAAGTGTTGCAACTTTTTCAAGGTTAGTTCCTGAATTATTTTTGGCCACAAAACATAATTCTGCTCTTCAGGTGTAATGGAAGTTATGTGCAGTATAAATATTCTCCCACTGATAAAGCCCATAAATCTGAAAATCCTTTTGAAAGTGAGAGTGCACATAATGTCTATTTTTACAAACTTAAAATGTCATTGGTGTTTTCAAATGTTTGTTTAATATTTGTGTCCTCGTGGAATCACTAAAAGTAAAAATAAATCTATATATGATAAATGTTCTGTGTTTCTTTTCAATTGGTATGGAAAATGAGAAAGCGTGAGTGTCAAGTGACTTGACAATAAGAGAAGTTTTGTCTGACTTCAGTCAGACAGAGCAGTACGCTTCAGATTTATCATACTCTTGTCAGGAATGAAACACAATTTTTGTATTAGGCATTTGAGTATACAACCTGGGCTTTCTAAAACAGAATGAGATTGTGTGCTTTCAGAACTACAGACTAAAACTGCTGTCTTTAACATGCCAAACACACGAATTGTAAATGTAGGGAAACTCTTGGAAATGCAGGCAGAAAAACTGTTTTGTTACAAAGAAATCATAGAACATGACCTAATGCTAAAACTCTGAGGAAAATTCAGTAGTATAGCATCATCACGTAGTGCTATTTTCAGAGGTTTGAAGTTGGATGTGATCTTGACAGAATTAAAAGGTAAGTCTATCTAACAGACTGATACAAAAACCTTTACACCAGTATAACATAAAGGAAACTATGATTTGCAGTCAGTGCAGATTCTGAAATTCCTGATCCTGATGGAGAAGAGAAATAGGAAATCTCATTCTACAGTCACTTCAATTTGGGAGAATTGAATATAGAGTTTTAAATGTGAAAGGAAGATAAAATTCTTTTTGTGGCATGCTCAAGACCAAATTCTTTCTCTCAGTAGGGTGGTCAGTGGTTCCTGGCACAAATCCTTAAAAAAGTGTCCAGCTGAATAACTATCCACTTTATCTTCTGGCTTCAGAAAGGCATAGCCATTCAATCATGAGAGCTTAATGCTACTATGCCTCTCAGCTGTGTCTAGACTTTTCTTATATATATTACAAGCCAAGGGAATACATTGCATGTATTTTTAGACAGAGATAAAGGTAGGGAGGGTGACCTCATATGCTTGTTATCTTGATGCTTCAGATGTTGATCAACAGGTGTGAAAAGCTTTCCTCAGCTAAGCTGCTGCTGCTGCATAAACAGCGGAGCTATTCTGGGAGCCGATAAAAACTTACATGAAACTGTAATACTCCAAATGAGCAAGCCAAGAACTGCCTCTGAAAATACACAGATTCATTTATATTGTACTTATGTATCAATTGTTCCACGACAAATTTGGTCTTCTAAGTAACACAGTGTTGCTGAGAATTTGAAACCTAAGGATGTTCTCTAAAGTAGTTAAAAGAATGATGTTGTTTCCATCAACTAAACAGCTTTGTTAACTTTTTCAACCACATTTCAGCATTTAAAAATTAGACTAGCACTTCTGTTCAGATTAGAAGTATGCTATTGAAGTAAACTCCCCTACTGTTCCCACTGACTGCATTTTGGTTCACATCACACAACAGCTTCAGTGGTCTCCTTTAGGATGACAGTCAACCAGAATTTTTTTTCTGGGAGCACTGCTAACACACACCAACCACTAATGGGAACTCAATCCATAGAATCAAACTGGAACTGAAGAGACCACCCCTGAAACGCATATAAACATAAATGCCAGGTCCTCAGTATCAACTGCTCTGCTCATACTGTATCATGCTGCCTTCTAAGGCACATGAAGTTTGAAGCATTGCTTGCAAGTTTTATAGGAGGGAAAGGTTCCTTAACAGAAATTAAATTACTGACTGCTTATCCAGTCTCCGAATTTGGAGGTTTCAGATGTTTGAAAGCTTGAAGAGTTGTTTGATCAAGACTTCTGGTTCAAATTTCTATAAACCACATCAAAGGGAGTAACTGTGCAGCTGTGCAGATCTGACTTGCTTGTAAAACACATGCTCTTGATTTAAACTCCATTTTAGGGGGGCTTTTATCCAAGGACAAGACCATTATTTACCTAGGGGTTTCTCACATTTATAAATAAAATGGTGGGAAATAAAATATGTGTAGACTTGTATCTAGCAAATTTTATCTCTAAAGGCAACATACTCTGAAGATTTGCCCATTTCTGTTTTTAACTCCTGTCACCCAAGCAAGCTGTTCAGATACCTTCTTTTGAAATTGTTAACAAGAAATTTCCACAAGTAGGTTATTCCATTTTTTCTTAATACACAAAGTTTTCAAATAAAATGTATACAACTCTTCAGTTTAGTGTCCCTGACACCAACTAAAATCTTTGCTAGATAAATAATATTATGTACACATTGTCTGAGTTCACAAAGGATTTTGTTTCTATATATGGTAAAGCACACATTTGTTTTAGCATACTCAGTGAGTGTTTTTAGTTTCACAAACCCTACCTAATCCTCTCTCTCTCTCTGCACACCAGGGCAAAGATGAGTAAAGCTTTTAAGAGAGCCTTGAAAGACTGTATATTACTTTGAAACCAATGCTCTCTTCGGCTCAGGCTAGCACAACTCTCCAAAATAAAATGTTAAAGAAACACTCTTTCATACAGTACATGTGCTGACAAATGACAAATCACAAAATATAGAAACTGTAGAATAGTTAAAGATTATTAATTACTCAGAAAGTATTCACTAAATACCAAAAGGACTCTGAGAGGAAAAATCTTTTGCAAGTTTTTCACAGTTTTTCTTTTCATGACACTGTTCAAACCAGACTTACACGGATGTCTCATTTTCTGTTAAACGATTTTTTTAAAAAATCTTTTTAGGGTACTTTTAAGAGGTTTTTAATTATTCAGCTAAACCAGCATCGTATAAAAAGTTAAATAATAATTAGATGAGATATACTAAAGAGATATAAGTGGACCAATATGTTCAATGAAAAAAAAACAACCCAGCAGCCGAAGTGTCTCCACACATTCAGGCCAAAAATCAAGTTTCTGTATTACAACAAAGAGCAAATGTTCTGATTTTATGCAAAACCTGTAGGGTGTCAGTAGCAACACTTTGCACTGCTGGCACAAGGTACAGAAATATTTCGTCCATTTGCATTGAGAAAGAAATCCGAGTTTCCCAGCATTAGCTTAGTTAATTAATTACTAGTAATTAATTACTAGTAGTAGTAGTTAATTAAATAGTAGCAATTACAACGTGCTTGGAGACTGCAGATAGAGAAAGCACATGCATAAGTAGTTTTCTGTAAGGAAGAGTAAGTCCCAAAGAAAATCTATGATGGCACAAATGGCAGTCTTTTGCTCTAATTATGGGCAAAATATCCTTCATATATATTGATTATTCCATTTTTATAGAACTCATTCAATTTATTAATTATAAATGAAGGCTATCTATGTAGTAATCATATTTTGGAAGGAAATTTCTCTAATTGGAAGTGTCACAATTCTCACCACTGCTCTACTCTACATTTAAGAAAGCTGGAAGTGAGATAAAACTGTCAAGACACTTTTATTCTGGCTTTTTGATATTTTCCAAGAATCGCATTCCTTTCTGCTGTTTTACTGTTGCAAATTGCCTCGATTTGATTTTACTTTCACTGCAAGAATACCTCTACCTTCCAAATCATGGTCACTTTTATAGAGAACTCCTGTCCACTGCTCTAGATCTCTCAAACCTCTTTGATCAAGACTACACACAAGTAGGATGTCAGAGGTAAAAACTACAATTGTTTCAAAATTAAATTCTTCCACTGTCTACCTTACCTCATCCTCTAAGATAAGCGTTTATTACAAGAACACTCAGAAGTGGGGATGGTCCAACTGTACCAACCACTGTACAGTTTAAAATTCAGACTAAGCAGACAAGGCAGTCACATTATGGATGGGAAAATGGCAGGATGTATAAACATTTTTTCACACAAGGTTGATGGAGGTTGAAATAAAGAACCTCTAAGAATCACAGTGGGACAGAAAATGCAAAAATAATCAATCAGCACAAAGAAAGAACACATAGAGTAAAACATGTGAAAACTAGTAATACCCCAAGACACCAGCAAGATCTTTTATCAGCTGATTCAGTTACTGGCTGGGTCATAACAATTTCTCTCTTCCCTAAACTCAAATGAATAGGAAAAACGAGAAACCAAGGATCCTGCACTGTGTTAACAGGACAAGTTCTTTAAACTTCTGCTTGAGTACAAATTAATGCAGGACTACACAATCTCAGGGACTTCAGGAGATTCTTTGATCCTAATACAGGATTATAATTCTAAAAATGATCACTTGTTTCTTCTCTGATTCATAATTCATCTGGACTTTTACATTCCCACTTAGGCTTATTATGAGTCTTCTCTACAAGCACATACACCATCCGGGTCTGATAATTGCCTTCCCTACATACCTCCCCTTCTTTGCTTATTAACAACTGACCTTTTTGAAATCAGAGCTACTCTCACCCTTGACAGAGTATGAAAGTGTAGTGCTTCAGAAATGCTGCATTGACACACAGTGCTGTTTTTCCTTACAAGTCCACCAAAATGCCAAAGAGGTAACTTCCCGTATTAAATGTGGAGTTTTAATGACCCTGTGACGTTGTTCTTTGAAAAACACACCTAAACACAGATGCAGCTTTTGATGTCTGTTAGCAAAAATTGTAGCAGTTATTCTCCTGCTCGAGGCAGAAGCAAGGATCGAGTAAAATATGCTTTACACTGGAAGCATCTGGGCCAGCTGTCAAATCAATCATGGCTCTACTGTGGCATGTAAGGAAAAAAGGCAAAACCTTTGAAGCATTCAGAAAGCAGTGTTGTACTGGATCTCACTGCTGCTTGCCAAAGGGCTTTTCAGGCAATTAAATTTCCTGGAAACAAGGCATCTTCCTGAATGCTGAAAAGGATCAAACTCATGTTTTCACCACAGTACAAGAGATAATACAGTGATATGAAAGTAGGACAATCTTTTTTTTTTCCCCAGATTCAAAGGTTGGACAAAAGTGTTGTCTAACCTAATATTTAACTTACCAAAAACAGAGGATACTGGATACTCCATTAGTAGAGTAGAACAATATGAATAGTTAAACTCATACAGATTCCTACACGAAAGAGGGTGAGTTTGCCACAGTGGTGACGACAGAATTCCCTTTTGAATTCGTATCTTAAATGACTCTGCCCTTGATACTTCAGCCATCCCTGAAGAGGTCAATTTACTTAAACTGACGGCAGCTCTGACTCATACATTTCCTCTCAAGTTAAAGAACCAAACTGACATTTCCAAATATTTAAAGAATTTTGTCTCTGTGATCACCCGGTCAGATCCCAATGCCTCACATACTTGTATACTCACAGTTATCATGTTTCAATAAACCTGTCTAGCTTGCAGCTGTTCAAAGGTTGATGGAACACGTCTACTCATCGTCTCACAATAATCAAGAAGTGACAGCTAACCCTGTAGCTGAATGTAACATTTCTATCCTAATGAGAGACATAGACAAATTTCATTAGTTGTTCATAGTAAGGCCATATTTCCCTAAGAAGATTCATGGGGCTATAAGGACCTGCATCATGCACTCTCAAGTCAGATTGGCATCTGGTATCACAAGTTAAAAGAATGACAGGCTGTTTCTGGATATGTGTCTCTTTCCCTTTTTTACTAAAACCAGTGAGTGAATAACTGTTACTGATTCTTTTTGTCAAAGCTGTCTTTAGGGAAGAGACAATCCCTCTCGAACACCAATTAAGGAAAACACTAGTAATCCTTGGCATTTCTTGCACCTTCATAGTGAAAGAGTCACGCCTTCCACTTTTCTAAAGCTTTGCATTAGATGATGTTGAAGTGTTCTGTAAAATAATTTAGCATCTCTGCAATATTTTTAAGGGTAGGTAATGTATTCAGCATCAGTTTTTAAAAAGATATCAGTTCTGATTTTATTAAAACTATTAGCCTCTAATAATATCTGCTTGTTGGATTCACCGTAAAAATAAAATTTAAAAAAAAAAAAAAGAAGGGAAAGGACAATTCTCCTCAGATCTTCAAGTAAAAAGAAAATCTACCTTCATTTTCAGAGAATGTCTCTTTCACCTTAAAATGACTACCTTTCAAGAGGTAAGTGAAAGTATTAACTTATAGATTTATCTAAAAAAAAAAAAAAAGACATTTTGAACTTGATATTCCTCCTTCATCAGAACTTGTTCTACAGTTTATATATTCTTTCTGAGGCCAGGAATAAATACTCTTCATTAAAAAAAAGAAAGTTATTTATTTTATCCATTCAAGACCAGGTTTTACCTCCACATTCAATTAATTTCTCCATAAAGCAGAAATTATATTCTATTACGTGACCAAGCAGTTACATCTTTTCATCCCACAAGTTTTTCTTTTTTTTCACCAAAATCTTTAACATTAGGTTTCATGCTCACCTGCTGCAGCACTTCCCAGCTTAAAAGGGATCCAATCAGCAGCCCTCAGCTCTTAAGGCAAATGGTGGGAAGTGAGATGAGTGGGTCACTGCAGTACCACATGAGCACAATGGCATCCACATGGTCCAATTCAGAAACTAATGTCAAAACAATCTTCTGGGGCACACAGGGGATCTCCACCACTTATATACAAAGTCAGGGACTGTGGCACATGGGTTCTGCTGAGAGATTTCTTCCTTGCTCCTGCCTTGGTGCCTAGAGAAGTCCTGCTCTGACAAGCTCTCTGAAGAGCCTCCATGTCCCACATCATGGGAAGTCTTGAAAGTTACTCTCAAAATACTCTTCATTACACAAGGTGCTGCATATTGTTTCTTCATAAATTTTACTGCTGCTTTTTGCTGGCTTTGTTAAGGTGACTTTTGCTCCTAAGAACATGCCGACTGGTCAACGTATTTCTTTCTTTACTTTCGTTAAGTATGCCTAGCTACTACCTACAACATGACTGCTTGCCTCTTATCATATCATATCGTACCATATCCCCCTTATAGTTTTTAACTTTGCTTTGCAACCACATTTTTCAGCAGAAATCCTGACTACTCCTTTCCTCATTTTACTTGTCAATGCTTCCTGAATTTTGTTCACTTATTGCTAACTTTCTGGCAATTTTCTGATGCATGCTGCTGTTCTATTTCATCTACTCCTTGATTTTCAATTTCTTTTCCCTCCACATCTCTTGTGAATATTTTGTGTGGTTTTAAATAAGAAGTATGTTGTGTTTGAGCTGCAATTTAGATGAGTCTTTATCTTAGCAACAGATAGCTGTGATATTATGGGAAAGAGCTCATGAGAAAAAGAAGGACGGATAACTACAGAGATCACCACTGACTGCTAACAGAGTGAAATCCAACTGGCTAAATCAATTCTTCATTTGCAGAAAATTCACTTACAGCCCCACTGCTTTTTTTCTGTGTTTTCATGCAGGGTTTAACTTCCTGGCACAGTTTAACTTCCTGCACTGGACAATTTCGCTGTATTTTGCAAAAGAAATACAAAAAGAATATTTTATTATTTTTCATTGGTTTTCTTGTCGGTAAAATACAGAGGATCCTGTCATGTTAGTTTCTGGAGGTATGTTTATAGAAAATGAAGTGCACAATATAGTTATTTCTAAACAAAATACTGATCTTGTTTCAGACAAACATGTACATCTGAATTTTATAATGATCCTATTGTTTTTAAGCCAAGACTTCCATTATGTTTTCAGATCAAGACCTCTATACCTGTTCTCCATTATGTCTCAAATTTGGGACTAAACACTATTTCTCTATTTCTCTCTGCTTTATTTCAGTTTTCAAATAATTCATCTTGTTTGTTTATGGCAAACAGGAGCTGACATCCCCAGAAGGCTTTTCTTGTCTCTCACAAGAGACAAAAGACTTTACAGGAAGCCGTGAAGACCGCAACACAAATATGCTAAGAACAGTCTCCACTGTACATGAACCCTGTGCTGGCACAAATAAACAGCAGGATTCCAATAAGAACTTTCCAAGTAAATGTTCTCTTTCAGGGTAAATTTATAGTTTCATTATGTAGAACCCTCCTTCCATCTTTAAACAGGTAGTATATACCACTCTCTCCCTGACTGAGATGCACACACATCCTTCTGGTAATACTTACTCGATGTGTATGTCAGTTCCTGCATGTATTGGTGGCAGAACTCACTGGTCTTAATGGTTGTTTCTTTGCTAATAGAGAAGATGCAATACTCTGAGAAATTCCCACAATTTGCATGGCTTATATCAGGAGCTGATAAATGAATTTCACATTTATTCAATTCAAATGGTGAATTTTTCTCACACCACTGGTTCATTCTTCTGTTCAAATGCAAAGCAAAGCAAAAACTTCTGCTGTCTCCCTGATCTTTCGTGGCATAGCATGTTTTTTTTACAACTTAACAAAGGTTTTGTAAGTTATGTTTGACAAAACAGCCCAGTGAAAAAAAAACCCAAACAAACAAACCGACATGATTTCCTAGCATAGGTTAAGGACAATTTGAAATGCCTGATACAAAGATCAGAAATATTAACTGCTAAAAAGCCATTCCCGAAATTTGAAGGGCAGATTTCTCCCAATAAAAGGTTCTGACTGTAGTTCTAATTCTAGAGTAGGTCACTAATCTTATAATAGAATCCATAAAACTGTAAATGCAGGACAGATTACAGTGATGGATTTTATGCTCTATCAAATAAGGATCGCACACATATTCCAAAATTTGTGTTTCCCCTTATGACGACAAAAAAATTAAAAAGAAAAACAAATTATTTCTCAATTGGTAAGTAGCTAAATGTAAGATTTATGCTTTTTGATGTTGTGAAATACTGCTGACCTAATTCCAGACATTAAACTCTTCAACTGTCCCTCGACAGGTGTAGTTTTCACTAACTTTGTAATTCCGCAAAAACACCTCAGAGCTATTCAGAGACTAAAGACCTACAGCTATGTATTACAGCTACAACTACATGTAGTATTACAGCTATGCCATTCTTAAGGACTGAGAGCCATGATCCAAACTTAACTCTCTTACCTACATAGCTGCAAACTCCCTGTCCAAAATGATGTTCAAGTGGACAATAATCAGCATCTTTTTCAGTCTACAGAACTATGATTTTCTGATGCTATAAACACATGTGTAAACTTTCAGCATAAGCACTGAATGACAAGTCCCATGACTGAATATTAAAAAGGTCCATTTTTTTCAACATCTCCCACCACTAAAGGACTTAACCAATTATATTACAAAAGCATGAGACTATGAAACAAGGGTTCTGCTGAGAGATTTCTTCCCTGTTCCTGCTTTGGTGGCCAGAAAAGCCTGGGTTCAGCAAGCTCCCTGAAGAGCCTCCATGTCCCATATTACTGATTTCTGAAGGGGGCGGGAGAGGTGCCCAACCCTGCCGGCCTTCCCCTGCCGCCCTGCGGGCTCTCGGGCTGGGCGAGGATCCCCAGCAGCCTCCGGCGGGGACCCGCCCCACGGGAGCAAAAAGAGGACCGAGCAGGGCTGTCCCGGGCGGGCGGCCGGCTCCTGCCCCAGTGCCCCGAGGCACAGGTTTTGCCGCAGCTGCTTCGCCTCTTTCACAGAGATACTCCCGCTCCTGTCGGGAGCCAAGGCTGCGCTCTCAGGGACTTTCCCGACACTAATGCTCTGGTACGTGACCCTGTCCCGTGCCAGGAACGGCAGCAGGGCTCAGACCATCCAGAGCAGGAAAAATAAGCAATTGCGTCCTTCCTCAGGCTGAACAGCAAGGCTGAATTCATAGGATATCCTGAGTTCTCTCGTGGAGAATATGGCAGCACTTATGGCTGTTAGGAAATTGGGGGAGAGCAGTAAATAGATGCTGGTAAATAGAGATGACTCACTTCCTAACTGTCTGCTTGTGGTCTGGCTTTAAACAGTACATGACATTGGTCATTTTGAGGTCATCAAAACTAAAACCTACATATTTTTAAAAAGTTCTTAGCTAACACAGCTGAAATAAAGCACAAGTTCTAATTCTACAAAAGGGAAAACAGCAACAGTCGCTTCACTGTGGAGCACATGTGGCATAGCTTGGGTAATACATACACAGATACTCACTTTAGAGTGTATGTGCTTCCTTCCACTGCAATATATAGTCAATTTGCAACACAAATTACTTATTAGAAAGTATGCTTTCTAAACGTACCTTTTAAAATTCCACCTAAGCAGTAAGATGAAAATGAAAAACCTTGGATTCAATAAATAAATTATCGTGAATTATTTACTATAGCTTTACATTGAGAAACAGATTATTGAAACCTAAGTAATTAAACAGATTGCCCTATATAGTTGAATTCCACTTTTCACATTTTATTTACTTTGTTGACAGTTTAGAGACTAAAAAGTGTACCCTTCATTTTGCCTTTTGTACCTGACGTCACCTGTGCAGTCTGGTAGTTCTTTACATTCAATGATCTGGACTGAAAAGTAAGAGAACCTTCCTATATTTTTGTAGAATATCACTGTAAAAATTACAAGAGTTTTTGCAAAAATGAAAAAAAAAATGCGGTACACCCAGTCTTGTAATTAAATTTAAGGACTTGCATCCTCGTAAAGTCAAATTGATTTCAGTAGAGCTCAGGGTGAGAGCAAGAATCTACACAAGCAAATCCAATTAGAGGATTATGGTCCAAATATCAGAAGATAAGCTTTCCATCTGTAAGTACATAAAGAACTATAATTCAGTGTGGAAGCAGATGCTTTGGAAAATGTACTACCACACTTCTTAAAATCTATGACCTATGAGCTTCATATTTGTAATAAATTCAGTTTGCAATTCCCATTCTCTTAAACCTAGGAATAAGGAACCAAAAATTAATATGTTCTTTAAAACTCTTAGGAGGGAAGTAGTACTGAAGAATTTGAAATACTAGTTCTAATTTCTCTCCATGGAATTTATGTTGGATATTTTTAGTAAGTCCATCGGGACTGAATGTGTGAGCAAGACTGATAATGCATAATCAATACCTCCCTTTCAATTTTGAAACCTTACTTCACACACAGTTGTGGTTTTTCCTCCAATAAAAGTATTTAATTTGAAATATGAGTTTTTATTCTGTTGATAAAACAATAATACAATTACACTGATAAGAAGGTTGATCAGGCCAATATACCATCCTTTTTCTCTTTTACTTGTTTAAAACCACCAGTTTATACGTGGCAGGTCATACCTCCATCAGTGCTGGTAGTTTGGGCGTACCAAATAGTTTCTTTTGTTTCTTTCTTACTTTCCACTAGTAATGACGCATTGGATTTAAGCAGCAAGGTTTTGAGAGGAGGGGGCAACAGGGGTGGCTTCTGTGAAAGTTGCCAGAAGCTTCCCCTTTGTCTGAGTGAGCCAATGCCATTCGGCTCCAAGATTGATCCGTCAGCAGTGGCAGTAACGCTCCGTAGCTAAGAGGGGAAAATTGTGCAGGAGCAATTTCAGCCAGTGCAGAGAGAAGGGAGAGCAACAGCTCTGCAGACACCAAGGGCAGTGCAGAAGGAAGGGGAGGAGGTACTCCAGGTGCCAGAGCAGATTCCCCTGCAGCCCACAGAGGTCCATGGTGTAGTAGATATCCACCTGCAGCCTATGGAGGACCCCACACTTGAACAGATGGATGACCAAAGAAGGCTGCGACCCCATGAGAAGCCCATGCTGGAGCAGGCTCCTGGCAGGGACCCATAAACACATGGAGAGAGGAGCCCATGCTGGAGCAGGTTTGCTGGCAGGACGTGTGACCCCATGGGAGACCCGTACTGGAGAAGACTGTTCCTGAAGGACTGCATCCTTGGAAGGGACCCATGCTGGAGCAGTTCATGAAGACCTGCAGCCTTTGGGAAGGACTCATGTAGGAGAAGTTCATGGAGGACTGTCTCCCCTGGGAAAGACCCCACGCTGGAACAGGGGAGAAGCTGGAGGAGTCCTCCCTCTGAGGAGGAAGGAGCAGCAGAGACAACGTGTGATGAACTGACCACAAGCCGCATTCCCTGTGTTCCTGCTCCGCTGGCGGTGAGGAGGTGGAGAATTGAGAATAAAGCTGTGAAGAAGGAAAGTGTGAGGGAACAGTGGGTTTAATATTTGGTTTTATTTCTCATTACCCTACTCTGATTTTGATTAGTAATACCTTAAATTAATTTTTTTTAAGTCTGTTTTGCCTGTGACAGTAACTGCTGATTGATCCCTCCCTGTTCTTCTCCCGACCCATGAGCCTTTGTTATATTTTGTCTCCCTGAGGACAGGAGTGACAGAGGAGCTTTGGTAGGCATCACATCAACCCGCAACACGTAAAAAGCAATGGGCTTATCCACCTATATACGCGCACTGTTTATTACAAATCTCTTCTAACATTGCACCATGACATGTTTGTAGTTAAGAATCGGTTTTGAGTGCCGTTGTTTAAAAGCTTCACAGGCTTAAATTACCTCATTTTGTCTGCCAGCAGAGGGGGCCAATTTTATTCCATAAAAATAAGGGAAAACCAGGCATTTTTTAACAGGAACACTCCTGGTCTTTTTACATTTTTCAAGTTAGAAAAGAATAAAAATAATAATTTTTCAGTGACATCTGTGTAGCTTGATTTTGAAGGTCTCTATCATCCATATAGCCTTATAAAGTAACCTGAATTTGCAGAGGAGAGTAGGAATGAACTTTGAAAGCCAAGTTCCTTATACATTTCTTACCCTTGTTTGATAATTCATTTCTTTGTTTATTCAATTATTTGAGACAGTAATAAACAGCTGTGCTAATCACTTTTGATAGACAGCATACATAAAACACGAACTCAAACTATGGCAGCTTACTTTGTCCCATTTAAAGTTATTATGCTTATAGCAGGTCTGCTTTTTGTCAAGGAAAAATCACTCGTTTTTTATTTTTCGTGACAGGCTTAGATTTTTTAATTACACAAAGGTCAGCAGAATGCCTTAGGTAAGGATGAAATATGCCTCCTTTCGTAACACCTGACTGAAAAAAAGACATTTTGAAGTATATTTACAATATAACTGAGTTAATTAGAATATTTTTCATGCACAAGCAAGTAAGAATACTGAATAGCAGACTGCATCATATTATATATTTATATATTTAGAAAAACCTCCAAATAATCCTTAAATTTGCAAAGGAAATGTTAAGGAAAATTTTAATTGTTACTTTGACGAATTCTTACTTTTAAATGTTCTTTTTTAAGTCTGGATTTTGAGGAAAGGATCTTAAAAATGCATCGGAAAAAGTGAAACCATAACTGACTAAAATGAGCTGTGTTGTGGCTTTTAAAAAAAAAGAAATTCCTGATAGTTTACTCGTACACCTCCATGTCCAGTATTGGTATAGGGATTGTTACATATAGCAGAGTTTTAGCATTACTATTAATAAGCTTTCTGACATATTTCCTGAAACATTATGTTTACTAATACTACGAAAATGGCAAATTTTAGTTAAAAAACATGCAGAGACCCGATTAATTCTTTGCAATCCCAAGTACAGCTAAACCCCATAGTCTGCTGAGGCTGCATTCCTGAATAGAGCAGCAGTAAGCAATTCAATCAAAAAATAAGCAATTTTTCCTGTAATAATTCATATGGCAGAGAGTGACTGTGCAGTAGTTTACAAAGCACATGTAACTTAGATGTGCAGGTAAAGGATATGTGGTGTGAAGGATAGGGAGCCTGGAGCTCCCCACGGGAGCCATGGGATCACCAGTATTGTCAACCAGACAAGGTGCTGACTTTCTAGAAGCTAACTTTTCTGAACAGATTTCCATTTTGCAAGATCTCAGCTGCATCATCTAAGAGGCCAACCACCCAATACCATTTTTAATGTGTAAGCATTTTTGCTTTCTCTTTCAAAATAGTTATATTTTCCTTGCTATCATCATCTTCCTCAGATGAATCAACATCAGTCAAATAAGTCAAGGGTGCAGGACATAATAAAGGGAAAACAGTAGTTAGCAGTGCACAGTATTATATGACTGACAACAGAACTCCAAACTGAAGAGCCGAAAAGTGGAGGAAAGATTAAGGCATGTTACTGTACTAATTACCAGGAATCACTTAATAGATATTTATGCATTGTAAACCCATTTCAAAGTGAAATTAAGGTTTAGTCTAAGGGCAACAGCATAATTTAGTATCTCATCTCAAAAATACCGTATCAAGTTGGAATGCTTTGTGGGCCATTTAGACTTTAAGAAATTCTGACACTAAGCAACTATATATCCCTAATACTAGTACCAGGCTTTATTTCTTATGCCCTCTAAGCCCTTCAATGGATATTATTCCTATCCTTTTCATAAGTTGGCAAACTCTAAAGCAGCATCCAAATTTGTGTCTGCTGATGGACAAGCAACAAATAACTCCTGAGTTTATTCTGCAATCTTTCCCTGAGCAGAAGGGTTAACCTGAGTTCTTCCTCTCTTTGAAGCTATCCATTCCTATGACACTTACAGGAATTATCTTCTAGATATTAGCAAGCTCAAAAATTGTTTGAGCGACTTGCAGAGACCAAAAGAGGAGAGCATTTAATTTTGTGACAGTAATTTAACTTTACTGTCATTTATTGCATACCCTTCTGCTTTGTAGCTTTCTGTGGTGTACGCAGACAATTAACTCTAGTTACAGCATTATGCAGACCTTAAAGAGGCACACTTCTGAGGTTATTTGAAATCAGTTAGCAGTTGTTGGGGTAAACAACAGCATCTTTTGTTAGAAAAATAAGAAAACAATTGCAAACACAAACATTTATATCTTATGTACTGTAAGCAAAGCTTTTTGTCTTTTCTCCCAGTAGCTATAAGACAAACAAACCTTTTCAGCAGAATAATTTGGTTTGAAAGATGGGTTCTCTGGAGGAAGTTTTTTTACAGGTGGCAAAAGTTTGTCATTAAAAAAGGTATTCATGTCAAAATACTCCTGGGGATATAGATTTAACTTTAAAAGCCCTCTTGTAACCCATCATTTATGTTCTTTTTGCTCCTTATGCAAAACAAATACTTTGAAAGCAACAATCTTGAGCATTTTTACTGTACGTTATTCTAAGAGAAATATAGAAATTTAGTCTCAGAGAATGTTTACTCTATTTGCTCTTGTTTGATGATCAAAGTATTTTATATGCACACGCCATGTATAATGGAACATAGATTCATTCAGTGTAAAGGAAAAGCAAAAAAATTGTCACAAAAAGCATTGTGCACCTAAGATGTGCCTAACAGTAGTGCTTACCTGTATCTCTGGAATACATGCATACCATTTTTTCTGGGACATGTTTTCTGAGAGACTACAGAATGCTAACCTGCCTGCTCAGTACCATTCCTTCATTTAGGGGCTTCATAAATCCATATGTATCAAAAAATGGGCAATCTGACAATGCACAGACAACCTTTGTCTTGGTCTGTCGTAGCTCTTCGGTGCCTTATTTCATATTCTTAAAATGCCACTTCTGTGCGTAGGCTTTTTATATACCAGTTACAAAGTAACAGAAAACAGACATATGAAGAAAAGAAAGGCCCACGCTTCAGTAACATCCAGTTAGCCTTAAGGTATTTATCTCTTGTTCATGAGCCATAACGGGCCATAATGGACTCACCTGCACTGATGAAAGAGACCTCTTAGAAGGTGTCAGAGACTCCCAAAGTATCCCTGACTCCATCCAGTGTAAAACTTCTCATCCCAGGAGAGGTTCCAGAGGCACTCCCAGAGTGAAACTCTTGAGTTTTGGGGCTTCCCTCAGCAACTAGGGCTTCCACCACCACCTTGATGGATGCTCATTATATAGAGTGGGGGAAAGAAGGGGGAGACATTTGGAGTGATGGTGTTTGTCTTTGCAAGTAACCATTACACATGATGGGGCCCTGCTCTCCTGGGCACGCTGGACACCTGCCTGACCATGGGAAGCAGTGAATTAATTCCTTGTTTTGCTTGCATGCGTGGCTTTTGCTTTCCTTATTAAACTGACTCTACCTGAACCCACAAGTTCCCTAGCTTTTACTCTTCTGATTTTCTCCACAATCCTGCTGGTGAGTGAGCGAGTGGCTGTGTGGGGCTTGGTCAATGGCTGGGGGTAAACCACGCCCATTTCCAGCAGAAAGCTCTGGGAGATTAATCTCACACCTTAGTGGTGTCTGGCATGTGGGTGCAAAGCAGGAAAGCCGCAGCAGCACAGTAGTGGAAATACATATAATAAAATAGATGTTATGCCTTTTATTATAAAAAGTAGTATGCTGGAACACTTTGTGTGATGGAAGGCCTAGCCATATTTTGCTTGTGATCAGCACATGAGATAGACAGTATGCAGAAGATGACAGAAGATACCAGAGATGACAGAAAACTGACCCTTGGAGACAAGCGTAAGGGTTCGCTTTCTGAAGCTAGTTGGCACTATTAATGAGTGATTTATCTAAAATAAACAGACCTCGAATTAAATTCTACGTAACTCAAAGAGCATTGATCAAGGGGATCAATGGGGAGGATGTTTGGACCTCAGCAGCTTGATGCGACTGAGGAGGAGGGAGGGTTGGTGTGGAGGAGCCAGGCCTGGAAGGCGCAGTATTGCGAAGCAGCAGCAGGAGGGGCAAGCCGGATTCCGGAGCGTCTCCCAAGGAATTTGTAGAAATGGTGAGGAGATACCCCATTTTTGCCGCTGATACCAGATGCACCGGGCTGAGCGCAGCTGTGCTCGCCCAAAGCAAACAAGGCGCCGCCCAACGGCGAGGCAGAGCGGAGACGGGAGCGCAGGGCAGTCCCGGGCAGGAGCCCGGCCGCAGGAAGCGGGGCGGGCCCGGGACGGCTCCACCGGGGCTCNGCGGCGGGGCGGGGGCTGCCCGCACTGTCCTGTGGGCCGTGCCCGCCGTGCCCGCCGTGCCCGCTGTCGGCTGGGTTTGGCGGCGGCGTTTGGGCCTCCAGCCCCAGGGGCAGCTCTGGGGGCGGTGTGGGGGCCCGGGTGGTGCCACCTGGGGGGCAGCGGCGGTGGCGGTGCCCCTTTCCTTCGCCCCGCTCGCAGCTGCCATTCCCTGCCGCCCTGCGGGGTCTCCGCCTGCGTGGCTTTAGCCGGGGATTTGTCGGAACTCCTCGTCGTGATGGAGCCAGGCTCTTGTCGGTGCTGCCAAGCAATAGAACAAGGGTCAACGGGCAGGATCTGATGCATAAGATATTCCATCTTCACACGAGGAAAGACTTCTTTACTGTGCGGGTGACCGAGCACTGGAACCGGCTGCCCAGAGAGATGGTGGAGTCTCCCTCATTGGAGATACCCAAGAACTGCCTGGACCCGCCGCTGTGCCATGTGCTCCAGGATGGCCCTGCTTGAACAGGGGCGTTGGACCAGGGGACCCACTGTGGTCCCTTCCAACCTGACCTGTTCTGTGATCATCTGTGATGAGCCACTATCGAAAGGCCAGATCCTCTTTTCCTCCTTTTGCAGAGCTCTGCTTTTTATTCATAAATGTTATTCTTACATAGTAATAATTCCAATAAAAAGATCTTTCGCATTAACCAGGCAAACTTTTTTCCCCGTACTGGCACTTGTGAATCCTACATTCCAAGACCCATTAACAGAGATAACCATGTTTCCTAAAATACTTCAGGATTATGCTTCAGGAACCAAACTGATTCTTGGAGTAAATTTTGGCACTCCAGAATCACTGAAACCTGAAAATCCTTTGCCCACAGCTGAAAGTTTAGTAGATGATTATATTTTCATCAGGCACTTATATCTTGCATATTTCTCTTTAGAATACTTCTAATGGAAAGAAAATTAGTCCCCTGTTTCTTTTATTTCATGGTTAATAGCATTGCACCTGGAAGTCTCTCATACTTTATAAGTAAACAGCTATGTGATAAGTCTTTCCAGAGGGTCGTAGTGTAATTATTCTTACAGGCGTTTGGTGAGGTTTTTTAGGGCAATTAAGGTTGTGAAGCATTTCTTTTTGTGGACTTAGGTTGCATTATACCCACACTCATGTGAGCTGTCACCTTTTGTTCCTCTGCGCTGCCACAGATGGTTTTGTGTCAATATGTTGAACTTGACTGGGAATTCATCTGTCTGAAAAGGTCTCCTCTCAATAAAAGGGAGGATTTCCATCTGCATGAGTTCTCTGATGAAGTTCATGGTAAAATGTCTGCAAGGAGCAGTTATGAGGACACAAAGCAAGGACTTTGGAAGGGGGAAGAAACAAAAAGCTGTGTGGTCTCTGTGCTGGCAGAGGTGGCTCTCTTGTCGAATGTAAAACTTGGCCTCAGTTCTAGAGGTTGTCTCCCTACCCCCTTTTTTTTTTAATCCTTTTCTTGAACTTGTGGTTTCCTAACCGAGATGAACTCCTTTCTGCTCAGAGTGCTCCTTGGTTTACCTGAGCTGGAAGAAGACTTATGCTATGGGAAACATGACATTTGGGTTGAAACCAAGAGAAACTATGACATTTTACCCACAGTATTTCTAAATGGTGGAAACACAGAGTTATGATTTTGTTTTTTTGTTTAGGTAGGAAACGTGTTCTAAGGACTGTGTTTGTAGCAGGACTCGTGTAATGGAGGCACTGGCTCCTGCACGTGTGTGCTGCTGTGCCACTGTTTTCCTGTTTACTCACTGGCCTTTTGTAACCTGAGCAGCTGCAGTGATTCCTGGTGTGCTTGCACACTGTGGTAAAACAGCAGTCAGTTGTGACTTGAGAGAAGGCATGTTGAAATGGCTGTGCATTTTCATTCCTTCTTTTTTGTCCTTAGGTAATTCTGGAAGCTATGGATATACTCTTCAGAATAAGAGGAGGCTTGGATCTTGCATTTCAGCTAGCAACTACTGATGGTGTGTCTATAAGATTAATACATTTTTTAATACTTATATAAAGTTTTGGTAATACACTAGTTAGGATATTTATTTCTGGGCATTTCACCAGCTGTTAAGCACTTCTTCCCAAACTTGTAACAATTAAGTACACTAAATGTTATTCTTTATGTCCATAAATTATCTAATTTTCTTCTTTCTAATTTTCTTGGTTTTCCATCATTTTAATTTGAAAAGAAGTTTAAATTGACATTTTTAACTCATTTTATTTGCATATATTTCTCACAAATATTCGGATCACTTTTCAGCTTGAATCCAAAGTTATCCCTGAAATTCTAAGCAAACAGATACCAATAAATTTGATTCACGTTTTGGGATTGTGATCCAGTCTTTCTAGAGAAATAGAGAAGGGGAATAAATTAGTCACCCTACTGAATTTAGGTGGGCTTGGCTACTGCAATTCCATGTGATAACAAGGGACTAGTCCATATGGTGTGTAGGGTCTCCTCTCGTCTGGCACAGTAATGTGATATTCTTTTCACGAAGTCTGCTCAAGACTCTCAGTGGCCTGTTGAGCTGTCATAGGGCAGAATGTGGAAGGAGGCTGTCTGTAGCTCAGCTGTCAGACATTCTGCACTTTGAGAGGGCATGTGTCTATTAGAAACACTGCATTCCAAGCTAGTGAACCTTGAAAAGGAACCTGGGCTTATTGGAGTTCATGGTGTGGAACACATTGGCCACATGTAAAGCAACATTTTGTGAGTTGCATCCTCAGAGAAGGGCTAATAATTTGACTTTGTTTACAGTGTAGTGAATTTTAACCCCAGTGAAGCAGCATGGTATTTGAATTGTCCAAGTGCAGTGTGTTCACAGCTGTTAATGTGTAAATATGGCACAGCACGCCTTGTGAAGGCAGTAGGCGATCGGATGAGGGAATTTTCTAGACTGATTGTGTCCTTATTGTGTTTCAGAGGCATCAACAAAAAAGGCATTAGGATATGTTTTCAGTGATCTTGCAAACAAATTGTCCTCAGAGGTTCTTGTGTTAAGGATTTGCCACAGTTCCATCTATGTGTGGCCTAACAATGGTATGACCACAGTTCCAGAGCTGACTGATGAGTCTGCATGTAAGGAGATAATACGATTTATACAGTGAGTATGTTTAAAAATTGGGGGGGTTGACAGATTAATTTCATACATATAGAAATTTCTCTTTCTGTTGATACTTCAGATTTGATCAAGATGATGAGACCAAACGAAAGCTTGGCAAAAAGAAGGATAAAAAGTTACCAGATACGGTATGTGTCTCACCCCAGTAAAAAAACCACATAAGACAGTTTATCATTTGAACATTTTTAGACTTGTGCTCCCTAGGCTTTTCTGTACACAAGTAGACATGGACGTGACTTAAAAGAATCCTTTGAAAGTGTGAGTGCAGAGATCCACCTGTGGTTGATCAGCACATAGAAGTTTGTCTTTAATCCTACCAGCTTTTTTTTTTAACCCAAGTTTTTAATTACTTGGAGTTTGATACCAAATGTCTACAATGTTTCTTTTGCCTTCTTGCTGCATGTGTAGTTGGAGATGTCCTATTAGTGTCTTTATTCTCTACAGCAGGAGATAGTCAATGTAGACCTCATGTTGGAAATGACATCTTCATTAGCTGCTTTGGCTCCAGTCATTGAAAGGGAAAATAAGAAACACCACTACGTAAATATGAGGTTACCAGTGGATGTTGTTGTATCTGTTTCTCCAGAAGAAACGTGGGGAAAGTAAGTGTTATCCTGAACTCGTAATTTTTCAGCTTAATTTCTGCTTTTTCTTGAAGTAAGGAAGTAAAACTATATCAATCATCAGTTTAATGAAAAGTATATAGTATTTGTGTAATGGAAATTTAACTGCGTAAATAATAAAAGCTCATGTAGACAACAGTTTTAATAATCTTGAGACAATCCTTTTGCTGTCTACAAAAATTCAGTTTATCAATGTCTGACAGATTTGATACCTCATAACCATTATTTAGCAATGAGAAAGTCAGGCTGTCTCTGTCCTTTTTCCTGGCATTTTTTCTGTAAGATTTGACCCTGGACAATACTAAATGGGGTGGATGAAATGCAAAAATAAAAAAACCCAAAACAAGCAAACAAACCCCAAAAACCATGTGGTCATATATGTATTTTTTATTTTGGCAAATGCTCATAAAATGATTGTGTTTCTGATGAAAGAGCAGAAAACCTGCACTTGGGAGGACTGAATCACTAGGGACTAGTTTCTGTGTGCAGACATGTTTTGACTAAAGCAGGGTGAGGCTCTGCCTGTCTCTGTGGGAGCAGAAGCAGAGGAGTAGCACGTTCATCTGACCAAGTGCAGATGTGCATCTAAGTATTGTATAACTGTCAGAGCTGTGAGAGAAAAGGATCCACCACCACTGCTCTTCTTTTTTAATGTTCTCCCTTGTACTTTGCAGGGCACAAAATCTCCTGGTGAAAGCAATTCACGGGCAATTAACTGACATGGAAAGATGTATCATGAAATATGTGAAAGGAACATCAATTGTGGTACCAGAACAGTTTCATTTCATGTTACCAGGAAAAAATCACCTCGTAACAATCTCGTATCCTACAGGTATTTCAGACGATCAATTGGAAAGTTACAGAAAGGTAACTACAAACAGAAAGAGAACCTGTTTTTTTCTTTTTAATTATTGTAAATGAAGTAGTGGTAAAGCTTTTCATTTATAGCCAGTATAGAATAAATACTAACAGATACCACAGGGTTTTTTTTAAATATGAACAAAGCAACATCCTGAATGTAGAAACTTAATTTATTAGAAGTTATTTTATAAAATGTGCCAGATCTCATTTTGGTAAGGGAACAATGGAAACTTTAAAGGTACATAAAATTTAGTTTAGATAAAATCTATCTAAATTATACTTCCAGTAAAATATTCTTTGAATTTCTTTGCTTCCATGATAGGATATCAGATTACTTGTAGTGCCTTACTACATTCAGGCTTTAACACATGTCCTGAAAGGCTTTGTGTTCAGGGTGGGCATCCTTTCTTGGGGTTTTTTGGGGGCTTTTGTCTGTTTGTTTGGAGGGGCCTGCTTTTTGTGGCTCACAACTAGCCAGGCTTAGCTAGCTTTTGGTTTGTTTTTGCCTTCTGCTTGGCACATGTGGAAAATGGAGGATGAGGTAGAAAAATGTTGTCATGGGGGAGTCCTTTAAGGCTGAGACTGATGCCTGTTCATGTCACACAATTACATGTACTGAGTGCAGGGGAAGAATATTCTGCCACCTTAGAGGTGTAAAAGCTGTGGGGATTTTTCACTTTCTTCTGTGTGAAGCATTACTGGGTATATAAAGCCTAATCTAGCCTTGCATTTGCAGAGGCCTCAGGCGCTGGTGGCACAGTCTCTTTCCTGCTCACTGGCTGCTCTTCACTCTTACCCGCTGACGGGAAGTGTTACTGCAGCTCATGTAGCTGGATTCAGTGCTGGGTCACACACGTTATCCTACATGATCTCATCAGTCCTTTCACTTTTAAGCTCTATGAAATAAGACAACATATCTCTTTAAATGTGGCTGCTGTGTTGTAAACAAGGCTTAAGAGATTTAAAAATAGGCAATCTGCTTGAACCATAAGCTCTGTGTCTTTGCTTTGTCTCGGTACATGGTATTGGTGTGTCTTCAGTATCAGTTAATTTGTAATTCAGTGTGTGTATCTATCTACATTAATACATAAATAAAACTAATTCTTTTCTGTCATGTATTTTATCATACTTTCATAACAAACTTGTCACTCGTGCTGTTTTCAGTGGGGCTCCAGCAACAGGCATTATGTAACAGGACTACATAAAATAGTAGGCCCTTTAGATAGGAGGTAAGCCTGCATGACCTTCCTTTGAGAGGTGAGACCTAGTAGTAAACATACATGCTGAATGTTTAATTAAGCATATTAATAATTTGCTATGCTGTTAAAATTATATATGTCTTGATTACTATTTACAATTTGATCTTTCTTGTAATCCAGAATTTGAATTGTGCTCTTGTTTTTATTCAAACTTGCATGTAGGAATTGCATGGGTTATACAATCTGCCTTGTGACAGACCATATTTCAAGAGAGCAAATGCTTATCATTTTCCAGATGAACCATATAAAGATGGGTATCTCAGAAATCCACATTTACATCTTAATTCGCCTGGTATGGAGTCTGGTATGGTAAGTTTAAATTGAAACATTTGTCAGAAAGTACTTTTTATTTTATTTGAGATTTGTTGTTAAAACAAGTAATTTAGATAGTTAACATTGTGTAGTTGAGAAAGTGAAATAATTGGCCTGGCCTTTTAAATCAAAGGGCTTCTCTGTGCAGTATGGCAGTGCTTTAGTTTGCTATATTTGTCCCAAAGAAATTGGGTTTTCTTGGAGAAGGATGTACACGTTTTAAGTATGTATTTTAAAAGTTTCTCAGAACCAGGACAAGAAACTAAAACTACGAACAGAGGCGTTTAGGAGACAAACACAGAAGAAGTAATCATGTGTGAATAACAATCCTTTGATTCTCCCAAAGATTTGCAGTCCCCCACTGAAAAGTTTTACAGTGCAAGTGACAGGTCATATGACTTCTCTGAAAACTGATGCAAGTGTGATGAGATTCTTTTGTTTTCTCTCCTCCTGTGCAGGTTTATCTAGTACATGGTGTATATAGTTATCACCACTATATGCAGGATCGGACTGATGACAGTGGTTGGGGCTGTGCCTATAGATCTTTGCAGACAATCTGCTCTTGGTTCAAGCACCAAGGTTACATTGATAGACCTATACCAACACACAAGGAAATTCAGCAGGTACAGAACACTTAAAGACATTTGTCTAGAAATATTTGTCTAGAAGTTTTTGTGTAGATTATTTTTTAAATCTCACATTCATATATTTTAGACTTTTATTTGTGTGATTTTTTTAATTTATCTCTTAAATTGAACTAATGGTTCTGAATTACTATTTTTAACAAGCGTTATTATAGGAGATCTGTCTCCAAATGTTTATGAGTGTTGAGTGACATTGTCTGTACAAATAAGACTCCTTAAAATAGTCTTTTAAAAGTTTCCTTGGATTGATGTTCTGTTAGAACATCTGTTAGATTGACATTTTCAGTGTTTTTGTCAAGTGAAAAGAGAACAAAGAATCCAATGTGTCAAACTAAGACCAGTTTTAAATCTGACTTTTGTATTCGGTGACAGCTGGGTTAGTCCCCAGATGCTATACCTGGATTTACTGACACCTTTTGCAACATTGCCTTTAAGAGTAGTATACTCTTCCTGATTTTTGAATTCTCCTTTTTCTGTTTTGAATTCAAATTTATACCTGAATATGCTCATTTCTTTTAACAGCACTGAAGGAAAATTGTAGGCTTGGATAGCTAATATTTTGTGCCTATCAAGAAATACTGCAATCATCTTCAAAAAATAATTCATTGTGTTTTATTAATTTACTGAACATTTTTAGCAAAGTTTAATCCCACTCATAAAACAACTTTCATCATACCTAGCAGGGAGGGATGTGAGCACTAAAGGTAAAACTGCATTTCCTGAACATTGCTGAGTCCATACCTAAACCTACAAGTTCCTGACTCATGTAGTATTTTTAGGCAGCTGGGAAAGGGCAGTAGCCTGCAGGAGACTTTGTGGTTTTGTATCCTGGGCAGGAAAGGACCCTTTCAAGTGCTACATGTAACATACAAGCCTCAGAATGGAGAAGAGATTAAAATAAACCACAACTTCTGGCATATTTCAGTCGCCTCTCTCTCAGAGCACTATTTTATGGATCCCTTTCTGAGATGCTTTGAATAGCAATCCAAGCCCTTCAGTCTATGAAGTGGCTTCTGCTGTGCACAAATGGTGCACTCCATTCCTAGACAGCTCGGTGCTCACCATCCCAGCTCAAAGTCTGCCCATGGACCTGGAGTTGTAGTCTGTGCTTACGGACAATGTTCTGTATCACTGCCTAAAGGGACATTTCCAAAACAGAACTGCAGTGAATGTATTTGATATCCATTTGTATGCTTTTTACTGGCTAGGTTCAAAGCACATTTCCATGTATATAAACCAACTTTATTCACAAAATGTGATAGAATTCCCTACTAGGTGTTGTTGATATTTGTTTTACTTCATCATGATGTTGCAAAGGCACTGGTTGATGCTGGAGACAAACCTGCAGCATTTGTTGGGTCACGGCAATGGATTGGTTCAATTGAGGTACAGCTTGTTCTGAATCAGCTTTTTGGAATAACATCCAAAATATTATTTGTCAGGTAAGAATCATTACCTGTTTAGTAGCTCAGTAATTGTTAAAAAGCCTGGATGCCTTAAAAAAACAAATTACGATTACAGTGCATGGGAGAATAGGAATAATTAAAGAGATAAATCTTTAAAGGGTTCCTTGTTCGTAAACCCTGTTCATTCCCCTTTAGTTGTGCTAAGTGCTGACAGATGAAGGTGATGTCAAATTTTTTGGAGTCTCAGTTTCCAGTTGCTATGAATTGCTTTACCATATGCAAACTGCCCAGTTTAATAAAGCTGAAATCTAATGTTTCCAGGGGAAATGTGGCTCCCATTCTGTGTACTTAATCTTACAAATTGCTTAATGATATGAAAACTGATATGTAATTCAGCCTATTTCTTTGCACCACAAATATAATTTTTGAAGCAGGCAAGCAGTCTGGCCACAGAAAATTGAATGCACAATGACCAATTATTGCTGCATCCACAGAGCTAACTTGTGAGGAGCAAGTCGAATTGCTGAGCAGCCTGGAAATAATGTTTTCTTTTTTGAGAGGGGTGTGTGACAGATAAAACAAGGAATATGCTTTCATTCTGGCAATCTGGTATTCTCATACACAATGAAGGACCATACAAAGATATTTGGGACAAAAAAGAATAATGTTCAGCATTTATGAGAAGTAAAATTACCAGATTTTTATCATTTAGGCAGCACCAAAAGCAGAACTAACAAATCCCTGAACATGTTGCCATAAATAGAGTCAGGAAATAAAGAACATGTACCAACTTATTATTCCAAGTTGACACAGGAATAATCCAAGTGACTTTCCAATTGTTACTTATGCAGTTAACAAGTATATGGATAATTGGAGAATGACAAAAGTATTGTTGTTTTCCTTACCTAGCCAGGGTTCTGAACTAGCATTGCAGGGAAGAGAGCTTGCTAATCATTTCAAGACTGAGGGAACTCCAGTTATGATTGGTAAGTGCTTGAAGAAAGCCAATGAAATGCATGGCCTCCTTGTGCTGAATCTCATTTCAGTTAGAACCCTTTCAATTTACTGTACAAGACTTAAAACTGCAGATGAATTAAAAATTACATTTTCCCAAAATAGCTTCAAAAATTTAGTCTGCCTGGTATCTTTTCATTCAGTGTTTCTCCCAAGGTCAGTATTAAACATGGTAGCATAAGTCAATCAAAATGATGTTTTTATAACTTGCTCTTAAGTCAGAACTCGAGAACTGACTTCTGCTCTCTAGAGGAACAGAAGACCATACAGTTCTGATTTCTGGATTTTAGTCATTTTACAACCAGCAAGTTTTCCAGATCTCTTTGCTATAGTTGATTTTCTTTAAAGAGAAAACACAAAACAGATGTTTGAAATATTCTTGACTTCATCTGATGGAAGTGTTGAGGATTTAACCTGCCTTGCTGACTTGAATTTGAAAAGTAAATCCTTTACTTATTTTACTTACTACAGTTAATGTTCCCTAGTTGTAGTAAAGATAGGTTGTTTAATAATTTGAAGGATCTTATGTAGGTCAGCATCAGAATCATCTTGACTACTAAGATAATCTGTGAATAGAAAGCATTGATATACTTAAAACCTTGCACGTTTAGCCAATCTCAGTGAAAAAATTAATTGGCAATTTGTTTTTCTCCTATTTTAGGTGGAGGTGTTTTGGCTCACACAATATTAGGAGTGGCTTGGAATGAGATTACAGGGCACATAAAATATTTGATTCTAGATCCACATTACACTGGAGGAGAAGATCTGCATGTTATTTTGGAAAAGGTGAGGCTTGATGCAAATATGTATATGACACATGTATTTATGTAGATATGTAATGACACCCAAATACAAAGTGGCCATTCCTTATAGAGCACGTGCTGATCCCAGTTAATCTGCTACTTAGAGTCAGATTCTGAAACTTAGTGTCTTTGGAGAAGATGTATCAGATCAGCAACTGTTCCTAATTTTATATGAATCTGTCGTCTCCTCTCCCTCTTTTACTCTGTAGGATATATAATACCTGTGTTTGCTATTTTAAATGAAACAAAAATCTGTTCAGCCTGTAAAACGCTGTAAATGAAGCAGAGAAGAAAACAATTTATTTTAAATTTAAAACCACCATTTTAAAAATCCAACACTAAGCATTCTCAGATCAGGCCTTGAACTATGTTTAAAGGGCAGGTACTGAACTGTTTTGAAAATGTAAGAAAACTCAAAAAACCCCCTCCAAAGAGCTAAAGGGTATGTAATGTTATTTTCCCATTTAAAGCCACTAAAAGAGATAACACAGCACATTACAAAACAATAAACACACTGTCAGAAATGTAAACTGTGAAAGTGGGTAAATCCTCCTACAGGTGTTAGGTAATCAATTTATTTTCTGTTCTGCATATTAAGTTGCAAATAGTCACTTTTATTTCGAATCTTTAGATGCCCTTGGGTGGAGCCCAACAAAAAAAGCTGTTTTAAGAAACATCTTGCTGGACTATAATGATTAAAGCTTGACATGAATACAGAAAGAAACTATTTCCAAAGAACATGTAGGACCAAAGGCTGTGTACAGCCACAAGTTGTTAAGAATGGTCCACGAGGATAGCATACATGCAGAACCCACCTTCCTCATCAAAAGTGGCTGGAAGGGAACTGAGGTGGACCATACTTTTGTAGCTCTTTTCTTCAAAAACACCTGTAAATTACGTGTACTCTGCAAACTCAAGAGCTTTGTTAGAATGGGCTTTTTTCTGCCGAATCAGGATGAACAGCACAATTTCTGATATGAAGAGCTCTGTTTGGGGCCGAAATGCCAACTATTACCAAAGAAGGCAAGGACTCAGGATGAGGAACAGAAACTGTGGGAATGATTTTAGCATAACATTCGTCTCTCTGTAGCAGCAGAAGGTAGTGGGAAGCAGGGTGTGGGGTTAAAACGATACTTCCTAGGAATGAAGCTGGGGAGGTAGGAAGGGGGAGAGAGTCTCTGTAATATGTTTTCCAATAATGTGTTTCTGGACATGTAGAGAACTTTATGAAAATTGTCATTGCATTCTATAGCTACTTGAACAGAATTCCTACATCTTAAGATTAGTAAAATGAAATAAATCCAATAATAGTAGACAGCTTTTAAATATACTACAAATTCTGGTTTTCCTATCTTGCTTTTTCTTGTACAGGGCTGGTGTGGATGGAAGGGCCCAGAGTTCTGGAACAAGGACGCCTATTACAATCTGTGTCTACCTCAACGACCAAAAGCTATTTAAATTCCACTTCTGTGCTGGAACATGCTAAGCCAGAACACTAGCTGATCTAGATATCTATTGTTATTTATCAAAAAAATGCTTTAAGTTAATCAAAACCCAGTTGAAATAGAAGTGTTGCTGAAGTAATTTAAATCAAGAAACTATTTTTTTTAAATGAACCCTCTAGAAATAGGAGTTATCTGCTGTGAACTGGATTTCTTACCAATGCATTTATTAGGCAGCCAATACTCTGCTCTTTTCCCTAAGGCAACTTTATATGGCATTTTTTGTTACGCTAAGATCTTTACAAATTAAATGCCCAATCCTTTTATTTTACGGAATTCCTTCATGACAAAAAGATGAACTGTCCCCTGCCAGCTGTCTTGTGTGCTATGAACCTGTTCAAAGGCATTGTTCACTGTTGATACTGTCCGTGACAGCATTTTGGGACTGTGGGAAAAATGGCTATAGGTACTGAATTTCATGAATTTTGCTCTCATATTTACACAGGAAAAAAATCAAGATAATTAATCGTTATGTGCTCATTTATTTATAGCTGTATGAATACAACTATTGGGGAGGGGGAACCACAACATTCTTCTGTAAGAAGTAACAATAAACAGGCTTTCCTCCTTCTCAGAAGGAGACAATGTCCCAGCACACATATCTGGCTGCTCAATGTATCATCATCCGGTTATCCTTCTTCAGATTTTGGATTCCCCTTATTTCATGTTGGGATTACAAGCTGTTTCTTCTTGCAGCTAGGAGACAAGATCTGTCATATGAATAAACGATAAGTCTCTAGCTATTCCATCAGTACACCAGTAAGAATACCAATGATTTTTTTCCCTTTGTTAAAGTAGCCTTTTCAGTGGCCTTCCCCATGCACTGTCCATTTCCAAGAAGACCATAACCTTAACTACTTAGGCAAGTTCATCCTTTCTAGCAGGCTTCTAAATCTAACTGCTGTGGGTCTAACATCATTTACTTAGATGCTAAAAACAATTACAAAAATACTCTGAATTGTATTAAACCAACTGTCTTACACACCATCTGATCGTCTTCTTTTCCTGCTTATGGATCGGCTTGTTTTACTTTCTTGTTTCTGTGCAGTTGGCTCCTCTCTCAGCAAACCGTGTTTGTCACTTAGTGAGTAGCCAAACTGTCCTTTCAGTTTCATTGTCTGAGTGTGCTGAATTGTCCTGAGGAACTTGGCACATTCCAGAAAGCCGTAAGCCAATGCGAGATCCGCTGCTGTCTGTCCACTGTTGTTGCACAAGCTGAAACACAGAATGAACAATAACCCATGAAACTGGAATATGTGTTATGAGCAGCCACTGATTAAGTTGTAAATTTGGACAGATGTATAAAAATAAGTACAGAGCATCAACACCAAGGTTTGTCAAGCATAGGCCTCATATAGAGGGCTGGTGTTAAATACAACAAGAAATAATTCTTTTAAAATAAATTTGTCATCAGACGAGGACTGGCTTAGCATATCAGAAACACAAGAAGGACAGCACAGCATTAGAACGGAAAACTAACACAGAGAGATCGTGATCAGGACTATTGTCTCAGGAGCTATTACAGAGGCGTTTAACGTGGAATTAACAGCATATGGTCCCTCAGTTTTTAATTCTCTTACACTAAGTTGTGCTATACTTGCAGCCTCAGTGTGCACATTCTGAACAAATAAGTCCTGTGTAAAATACACATCCTTTGACACTGTTACTGCAATTGCTATATGTAACTCACTCAATTTTGGCATCGCCAGCAACAAGGAGAGCAAGACATTCCAAACTTCCAACTTTTGCTGCTTTATGAATTGGGGCTTCTCCAAGGCAATCCTAAAAACATAATTTATATATAGCAGTCATTTGAAGGAAGGGGAATAAGATGACGCTATCTTGTTCTTCAAACAAAATGAGTGGTTTGTATATACCAGCCTGTTGTGAGTTGAGAGAGAGATTACAGAAATACAGGTAGTAAGGTATACTTGGTAACTGCCATTAATCATTACTACAAAGTAAAAACTGTGTCCTCTGCAATACTCACTGTTTAAGATATGCCTTCTAAAAAGATAATTTACACAGAATACAGTCTGTACACTGATTGACAACATCTTTCACCATCATTCAGGGGTTGCTGTAACCAACAGCCTGGTAGCGGCTCAGAGGTGTAAGTAAATTAAACTTTGCAGCTAGAATCCTTATGTTTACTGGAAGTAGGGACAAAATTTTGGAGGAAAAATAAATAATCATTTGTGTAAAATAAGTGACCCCAGATACCTTATGCAATACAACTGTGTATGAAAAATCCCTCCCTCAGATAAAAATTATGTAAATAATATTAACTGGATTAACTGACATACCAGAGTAGAAATGGAAGGAATGAAAGTTATGTATTTTTACCTGCTGGTTCAAATTTGCTCCTGTCTGCAGTTGCCAAAGTAGGAAAAAAGCTTCACCACCACAAGCAGCCAAGTGAGCTGGAGACTGACCAAAGGCATCTGCAGGTGCGTTTACTCCGGTTCCTGCCTCAAACAGATTGCTAAAACTACCAGACTGAAATAAACAACAAATCAAAAGACAAAAAAAAAAAAAAGGAGGAAAGAAGAAATAATGTTAGTGACAGTCAAAGCCACCGCAGATCTAAGCACGCTGCATTATGGCAGAAAACGTCCCTTTCGCAAATCATCGGGTCTTCCATGTTCTTTGAAACTGCCCTTTAAAAAAACTAAGCAACCAAACAGCAGCTCCAAGCATGACCTTTTGGCTTTTAATCTTATAACCAGAAGTACCGATCGACAGAGGCCGTGCCCCAACATTCCCAGCAGCAGCTCCACGCAAACTTCACGCAGTTCCGCGGCTCCCGGCGAGACACAACAACGCCCGGACCTTCCCCAGACCTCACCTCTGAACTGCAGTCCAGCATCAACATCGCCTCCCTGTGCTGAGCGCGCCGGCCTGGGGCGGCTCCGGGGCTGCGGCGGCTCCGGGGCTGCCGGGTCTCGGGGCTGTCTGTCTGTCTGTCTGTCCCAGGGGCTGCGGCGGCTCCGGGGCTGCCGGGTCTCAGGGGCTGTCTGGTCTCGGGGGCTGTTCGTCTGTCCCAGGGGCTGTCCGTCTGTCCCAGGGGTTGTGGCGGCTCCGGGGCTGCTGGGTCTCGGGGCTGTCTGTCCGTCTGTCCCAGGGACTGGGGCGGCTCCGGGGCTGTGGTTCCGCGCCCCCACCACCCGCCGTGTGCGCTCGGAGCCGCGGGCCCCAGCCCCGCCCAGCGGCG
>VXBA01002397.1:690610-751771 GCA_013399895.1 Serilophus lunatus | reverse complement strand
GGCCGGGGCGCGGGGCCGGTGGCTGTGCCGGCGGCGGTGGGGGCGGCCATGGGCCGCGGGGCCGCCCGGCACGTCCCGCACACACTCGCAGCCGCGGGAACGCCGTCCCGCCACTCACCCCGCCGGGGAGCCCGGCTCCGGCTGCGGCCCCGGCCGGGAGCGGGCTTCTCTGGGAACGGCCCGGCCGGGAGCGGGCTTCTCTGGGAACGGCCCCGGCCGGGAGCGGGCTTCCCTGGGAACGGCCCGGCCGGGAGCGGGCTTCTCTGGGAACGGCCCGGCCGGGAGCGGGCTTCTCTGGAAAGCGCTCCTGCCGCCGCCAGCCGGGAGCCCACCGAGCCGAGTGTGCCCTTGCGTTTGCCCGTTTTTGCCGTTGCCAAGCACAGCCTCCAGTGTGCCTCTGCCAGTGTGCCTTAGCGCTGGCAGGGGAAGAGAAAACCCAAGGCAAACTTGGATCTAGGAAAGAAAGCAAAAGAGGGCAAATTTAGAATTTTTCCGCAAAAAAGTGCAAGTCTGTATAAAGAAATCCATACTGTCTTCCTGCCCAAGCTCTGCCACTAGGCCAGGGACACTGACCCGGGGTGTCACGCTCTGTGAAAGCCAGGGCTCCCCTCAGCACACACATCCCAGCGGGTTCACCACCAGGCTGAGCAGGACTAGAATTGGTGATGGTGGAGGTGGGCGCAGCCACTTGTTACATCGCTCCTCAAAATACATTTGCCAATAAACCACAGTTTTGTCACTTAACCTGAGCTCGAAATGTCCTAGAGAGGGTCAGACCGCACGGGCCAGGGTCACAAACAAGCTTTCCACCCACAGACCTGTCAGCCCCCAGAACCTGCCGCAGCCATACCCAAAGGATTCCACCCCAAAGCTTCCATCAAAAAGAAGCGCTTGGGATGTATTGTGGCGGTGGCGCAGGGATGTTCCGTGGTGCAGCAGAGCAGAGCTGCAGTTCTCAGTGCCCATGGCAGCTGGGGAAGGCAGGGCTGGAAGGGCCTCATGCCCAGGCACAGACACACCGCAGTCGCCATCAGTGACTACTTTGAGTTTTCAAAAACAGCTGCATAACTTCATTTTGCATGGACACAGTCTTTGCTCAGATTTGAAAGCAACTGCCTATCCTTTCCATGCTGTAAAATCCAATTTGGCAGAAGTTTCAATTACTACTAATCATGCTTCACAATTAAAAGCCTGAAGAGAGCACTGACCCAGTGTCCAAAGGTAGACCGTTGGTTTTCCTTAGCACTGCAGTATTTTCTTCTCTGTCAGATCACTGCCATCATTAAAAACCCAAAACCTCTTGTATTAAAAAAATATTAATAATTGCATGGTTTCAATAAACAGAGTTAGGGGAAAAGCAGCCTAACAGTGTTCCTTCAGGATCCATATAGTTCTGGAATGAATGTATAAATACGGTAACAATTACCTCCTGTTTCTTCTTTGGGAAATAAAACATAAATTATGTAAGTAGTGGAACATGAGCATATACAGTATCACTTTTAAAGGTGTGGAATTTAGATAGCTAGGTAATGCACCAATTCAGCAGAATTATTTCAGTAAGTGACACTTGTTACCTCTCCTTTCATATGGAAAGACATGTAATTACATCTGTAATTACAAAATGTTGTGGGTTGGTTGGTTTTTTCCCCCCTGAACACTAGCCAGGCAAATTAGTTAAAAAAAAATAAAATCCTTACACTTCTAACTATGCATGGTTATGGAATGAAGTTCCTCTACATAGATGCCAGAAATCCACAGTCATTTTTTATGCAACTACAAAGACTGTTCTGAAAACATACATATCCAGAATTAGTTTAAGACTGAATAGTCTTGGATTGCCCAAGAGGTTTGGGGTTTTTCTAAAAAAAGATCTTCCCTCCCCTACATTACCTCAGCAATTTAGAGGTTTCAAGCTGCACCCAAGGAATCCCATCTTTCCAGCCTAACCACCTACACAAACTTTTGCATCCTGTCACCCATAACACTCTTCAAATCGCTGCTATTAATTAGTTCTTGAGCTTCAAGTCACATTTTGCACACTGCATTAGTGTCTACAGAGCTCTTCTGTCTCTGAATAACTGGGACCTGTATTAGCTATAAACAAAGAAGCGACAATTCTCATCAATTTTGTATGGGCCAGCCATACAAAGAACAAGGCTCGAGAGCAAGGCTTGCTGGCTACAGTTGTTGTGGAGTATAACTTGCTAAAAACTCCTCTGTGCTTTTTATCTCAAACCACACATCTTGCTCAGGTATCAAGTAAATGAAATTGGAAAAAATGGTTCTAATAAATGTGTGTAAGCATTGGGTAAATCGAGGTGTGCCGGTGAATCTCACACCCTTCAGCATCAAAAGCAGCTGCGCAGCCCAATGTTAATTATCTTTGCTGAAGGGCACTGTTACTTTCACAGACTTTTCTTCACTCTGCCTGTTAAATCAATTAATTTGCTTTAAAAGTTTCTTTTCCTGTAGATTTCTTAAGACTGTATCATATATACAGAATTAATCAGGATGAATTTTAGGAGTTTTTTGGTCCTTCAAGTCAGTTGGGACTGTTGGAAAACCTCATGTGCGAGCCCAGAGGTTTAACCACACAAATCTGCAAGCATCGCTCTCCTGTTTTGACGGTTGCCCCTGTCCCTGTTGCTATAGAAACAGATTGCACTGACAAAAATGGAAGGATGATAATCAGCTGGAAAAAAAAGGGGAGGGGAGGGGGGGAGAAAGCAGGGAAAGCAGCTGAAGATTATTTTGAAAGCACTCTTGCAATATTTTTATATTATTTTCCTTTTAATAAGAGAGACAGCCAGAAGCAATCAATAGAAGTGGAAACAATGCCTTACATTTCAGGAGGAATAGCTTCAACAGCATTCTCCCTCAATTATCTTTTTATGTTTTGCAATATCTATATGGGGAAAACAATGTACTTTACAACAAACAGTTTCTGATCCCTGGAAGGGATTGCTAGACTGAAGTTTTATGGCCTGGTGCCTTTTTCGCTGAATTGAATTCAGAGTTTGTGCTCCTTTTGCCTATAATGGCGTTCTGCAGAGCAGTTTGGGCTTCTGCGTTTGGTTTCCGGCAGGACCGACGAAGCAGGAAAGGTCCGGTGGGTGCCCACGCCGCAGCCTGTGCTGTCACCCATCGCACAGCCTGGTACCGGGCAACGGCCGGAGGCGGAGCAAACACCATCGGGAAATGCCGTCGTTCCATTCCCTGTCCTCCTCCGTGTGGCTTGCCGAGGGCCGTGGGAGCGCAGCCCCAGCCACGGGGGGGTGCCGCGGGGGTCTCTGTGCCCGGGGCGGTGCGGGGAGCTCGGCCCCGAGACCCCGGGCCCGGCCCGAGCCCCCTCCGGCCGCGGGGCTCCCGGGGGGCTTCGACCGGCGCTGCTGGATGGCGCTGCGCAGCGAGGGGCTGCCGCCGGGGCTGCCGCGGGACCGCAGCGCACAGCCCGAGCCCCAGCCGCCAGGTACTGCCCCCAGCCCGCCCTCGCCGCCTCCGCCCGCTTTAAGAGTTTCTTGGCGAGCTTCACAAGGGTCAGGCTGTATTCACTTAACGTGCCGTTCGGGCTTTTACCGAACTTTTTATGACACGTCCCTCTCTTTTAATCTTAAGGAAGGTATTAGAAAGGGGACCCGGCCAGGTTCAGAGCTTCAGTGTGCTTATCGATGCTGTTCCATCTCTTTGGGGACAACACCAACTGCATGTCTGTTTTTAAGGAGACGACTGCATCCATGCTGCGCTGTTTGCAAAAGTGAAGGAGCTGCTGGTGAGAAGAACAGCAGATGGAGAACCTCCAGCAGATGGAGAACCTCCAGCACCTTTTCTGGATGGACAACGGTACTATGAACAGGTTGTGCTTTCCTTCTTTTAAGTAAATAATATAAATCTGTCAATTTTCAATACCATTTCAGTGGAAAAAGAGACGTCTTAAAAATAAAAACAAACCTACAAGAAGTTCCTATGCCTGTTTTTATCCAGTTAAAATCACCAGGTGTTTCCCCCTAAATAAGTTTTCCATATACTATCCCCTAGCATCTAGTGATGTCTTTCGAGTTCCCTCTCAGGTCTCCTTAGGATGAGATAAATAAGCAGCAGGCTATCCTTACAGCTAACTTCTAAACCAAGGTGTTTTTTTTGGCCTGCTAAGTGACCACAATGCACCGTGTTTTCTCTTACCAGTGGCACTTATCCCTGACACAAGACAGCTTTTGATCTTTGCTCCTCGCCTAGCCACCATTTTTGGTGAAATTTCTTGAAACATGTTATCTTTGAGATTTCTGTCCCTGCCCACTTCATCCAAAATTGGTCGTCCATGTCTTTGAAAGTATATGTTCAAGGAACAGTGTAAGACTGGCTGGCAGGTGAACTTAAAGCTCAACTTCTTGTGAAAATTAGAACTTAGTTCAGGAAGGTAGAAAAGAATGTAATACAAGTACTGATTCAGGTATTTTCCACTATGATGTGTACGGATTCAGCACTGTTCACAGTGTGGCAGTTGCACAGCGTAAATCAGTCTCAGGGTTTGCAGCAGGAACAGAGTTAACTCAGGGTTTCTGCTCTCTAGGCTCTGCGTTTCTTAATGTTTTCATTAATGAATTACCTGATTTTGGCATGAGCAAGACTAACCCCAAGAGGCATACGTGTCTGTTTCATGACAAACTGGCTTGGATGTCCATGGTACATATGTACATCCCTAAATTCTTTGAGCAGGTTTTAATTTTCAGATTAATTTTTGATATATGTCTGTAGTGCCTGAAAATGTATGTGCTCATAGTACTGCCCTTTGAGATGTTAGAAAAAAACCAGTGCCTAATCAGAGCCATACATCTTTTTATAGCACTAAATTCTCAGGAAACGTAAGATTAAGTATGCATCCTATACTTTTTTTTTTTTTTTAGATTCACAACAGCTAGCTGTAGAAAGGAACTATTGTTTTTTTCCAGAGTTCTTTAAAAAACAAAGCCCACACAGTCATAATGGATAAGTCCCAAGAGAATTAGTAGTTTAGACAATAGCTTGGACAATATTATCAAGGGGCAATTTGTCATTGCAATGACATTTGACTGGCTGTTGAACCGTTGCTCGGTTTTAAGCTTTTGTGGTCCAACGTTGTTTTACCAAAGCACACAGAAAAATTGAAGGAAAAATACAGAGAACATTGTAATTTCAATATTGTTTTTACTTAGTATGTATGCATAAAAATATTTGAGTAAGGACACCAGGCTCAGTTAACTGTTACACTGCAGTTGTTTAACTGTATTTTGAAATATAGTTTCTTCTTTAACTTAATGCAGAAGGAAATACCCCCCAAGATTCTTTCTTAGAAGTGAAACTACTGCTGCAGTTGATGCCTTCATAAGAAATGTGGGGCAGACACATAAGGGTAGGGTCCACGAAAGTCTTCAGACATCTCGGTTTATTAGTCTTTGTGAAACCAACTCTTAGTTGAGGTGTAAAAGCATAAGAACAGCTGACCTAAGTTAAGGGATGTCAGATAGATAGGGCAGGGACTCTGAATTAGATTTTATCTTCTTAAACTAAAAAGAGGGCATTTTGGGGTAGGGGAAGAAAGTTTGTTAGAATGTCTTTTGGTAATCCAGCTTTCTTGTTGTTGTAGACTCACTCTATTTCTGTTTTCTAGTAGTTTTCTGGTTGAAATATTTTGTTCTTCATTCATTAGTGAAATACTACAGGTTGAAAAATTATAAGGGTGTATATATTGGAGAGTTACGTTCCTGTATAAACTCTTTGTTCTGTGTAGTTCATTGTTTGATTTGTCTTTCCCAGGGGCTGTATCAAGAAGCATTAATGCAGTTTGAAAAAATTAAGGATACAGATTTTCGAGCAATGTATCAGCTTGGTGTAATGTATTATGATGGACTAGGCTCTGAAAAAGACCCTGTGAGTAATCTAGCTGCACACTTTTACTTTGCTTCTAATATTAGCTGATAACTACTAAAAACTCCTTTGTAAGTGTGATTAGTTTAAAATAAACATCTTTTTGATTTAGTATTAGTTTCATAAAGCATAGGTGCTTACAGCGAGAGAAGTTTCTGGGATGAGGAAGTTCTCAAAAATGGCTATAATAAAACAGGTGTATCTGGAAAATATAGTCATTTGTATTTTAAAATGTAACTTCTAAGGGCTCGATTGTACTTTATGAGGAAGCTGTATTTAAAAACTCGTTGCTTTTGAATAAGCAGCTTGTATAAATGAAAATAAAGTGTATAAAATGGAAACCAAACAATTATAATTTCAAAGCGTAAATTTCAAATCTGTTGCGTAAAGACTTTTTTAAGGTATTTTCTATTTTTTTAGTACAGCTGCTAAAGATGATTGTGCTTCTGCCAGTGCTTGACAGTAATATTTTTGAATTAGGCAAATAAAAATTACATTTGCAAGAATTTGAGGAAGACAAGCTGAAGGAGTATATTACAAAAAAGGAAGACAAAGGAATGATTTGCTACAATTAAAAAAAAAGTTAATTTCTTGGTGAAGATTGATCTTAAAGAGGCATGAGGAAAGAATACAAGCAGGATGAAAGAAAGGGTAAATTACAGGAGGCCAAAATATGAACCAAGCAGTACATTAACGAATGGGACTCCTGTCTGGTACTTACAGGATTGTCAACAGAACAGAAAATATGCTGCTGGGGCTTGGAGGTGGTTCATTTTTTCTGTATGCCTGTATAACTACCACATTTATTTACTTGCAAATAAAGATTTTTTCTTCCTTTTTGTGTATATTACAACATGGAAGTTGAATATAAGAGAAACTTTTTATAAAGGACTGTTTCTAGAGTATTTAGACAGGGTGTCCATGCTAAATCCTAGCAATGTAAACTTTGTTTCTGAAATATATTTGAGGTCCGGTTGCTCATATGCAATATTCTCCATGTGCTATTTTAACATCAGCTTTTGTTCTTTATTAATCTAAAGTCTTTTAAATGGAGGGACTTGAAAGTGTACAACATATCACTTTGCCTTCTCTGAAATCTCTTTTATGATTTCAGATACATTATGCAATTGAAAAGTTCACAGAATTCTGAAATTGCAACATGCATTTATGTAAGCACAATAATATTTTTGAGAAAATTTTTATCAATGCAGCAGAACAATGTAATATCAGATAAGCATTTATGAGGAAATGTTTTATGTTAAAAGCATGTTGGGGTCAAAAATCTAGGGGCTGTCTATCAAGCCAAGATCAGTTCTGCTTTGGTGTGACACTGTTTTCCTACCTTTCTTGCAGAAATTTGTTCAATCTCAGATTCTTTATTTCTTCCTCCTCATAGTCTGAACATAATAACTTAAATGGCTCAATTTTAGGAGAGGGGAGTGGAATACATGAATAAAATAGTCAACTCTGATTCCCCAAAAGCAAGACACTTGAAAGTTGCAGCTGCATACAATCTTGGCAGAGCATATTATGAAGGACGTGGTGTTAAGCATTCAACTGAAGAGGCTGAAAGGTAAGGGCAGGCAGTGATTTTCCTTACAAATTATAAGATTCTGTGTTACTTAAACTTTGTTGTCCCTGTTTTCTTAGGTTGTGGCTTATTGCTGCAGACCATGGAAATCCAAAAGCAAGTGTCAAGGCCCAGAGTACTTTAGGAATGCTTTATTCTATGCCAGTTCTAAAAGATCTGAAGAAGGTAAAGCCCACTTGTCCTTTTTTAAATAGAAATGAGTCATAATTAATCTTAAATTTTATGGAAATATTACATGGATATATTTCTTTCTGAGAGATGTATTTTAAGTAGTTAGACAACATTTAATATCATCCATTTAAGCCTATATGAAGAGGTGGCTAGAATCCCTCATTTTGACTCACTTGACAGTGTTAGACAAGATTTTATTTTTTTTTTGTGAGAGCATCAGGAAGAATGATGGGCTGGATTAAAGCTTTGTCAGCTTTGGTAACCTTCAGAAATCAAGCAGGTGTCACTGACTGATAGGTCTGACAGTAAATGAAGTAGGTTTAGAAGCCTTACAAGGATTCTGCTTTCTTTTATATATAAGAACTTCTTACCAGGATGGTTGGTATAAAGGCTTTTGTGGAAACAGTATACAAGAAAAGCAGCTAAACTAACTATATACTCCAATTGTGTGGCTTTTGTTTAGGCCTTTTTCTGGCATTCAGAAGCATGTGACAATGGAAATCTGGAATCACAGGGAGCACTTGGCATTATGTATCTCTATGGACAAGGTGTACATCAAAACACTAAAGCTGCTTTGGAGTGTTTGAGAAAAGCAGCAGAACGTGGAAACATCTATGCTCAAGGCCATCTTGTGGAATATTATTATACTAAAAAATTTTACTCGAAAGCTACTGCACTAGCTAAAAGGTGAAGTTAATTTTGCTTTATTTTTCACTATGGTTCTGCATGCAAGGCCACATAACTCAGATTGAAATTATTAATAAGATCATGCTCTTGTCTTTCAAAGTGAAGAGATCAGTTTGAGATTTTGAATTACACAACCTCATCTTTAAAGATGAAATAGCTAATTACAAAATTAATATGATAATGTTCTTAATTACTCATTGCAGTTAAACTTTTCTGATCCTATAATGCTAAACAGTCTTGAAATAGAATTCCAAGTAGATCTCCTGCAAGCCTGCCTTCACTGTTCTTTTTAAACCCCTACAATCATAGAGTCCCAAGGTTGGAAAGGACCTCAAGGATTATCTGGTCCAACCTTTCTTGGCAAAAGCACAGTTTAGATACAGCTGGACAGGGTGCTGGGACATCTTATCTTGAAAGCATCCAATGTTGGTGAATCCACCACTTCCCCTTACCAGCTTTTCCATCTCTGGTATGCTTCACTCTCGGTTTTGAGCAGGCTCATAAGTTTGCAGTTAGGCCAGTGACATCTCTTGCACCCCCTACTTTCCTTACTTTCAAAGAGGATAAACAATTTTTATGCTTCCAGGAGAGCAGTCTTGAAAAACTCAGAGCACTAGCTCCTTTGTCCCCCATGGAAGCTTTCCATGGAGTCCCTCCTAATTAAGCTGTGAGCTGAAGTTGGCTCTTCTGAAATCTAAAACCTTGTCTTTAGTACTAACTCTCAGTGTGCTCAGCAGGATCCCAGATCCACAATATTGCGATCACTGCAGCCAAAGCTTTCACTGAGATATTACAAAGCAGATTTTCTTGGTCTGTGAGTAAGAAGTCCAGCAGTACCTCTTTCCTTGTTGTCACATCTGACATTGGTATGAGGAAGCAGTGCTCTACTGATCCTTTCCAGGAACTGGATGGATATCTGGGGAGTTGCTGTATTCTTCCATGTAATGTCTAGGTAGTTAAAGTCACCCAAAAGAACCAGGTTCTCTTACCCGATATTTATTGACCCAAATATTGCTTTGTTGGTCTTATTGATGCCTTAAGAGGTATGCATAATATTTTGGGTAATTCACTTTAGTTAGGTAGCTGGCTAACTTGGAATATAAAAGGCCAAAGAACAGCTTGTGTTCCAAATGTTTGCATTCTTCTGTATAGATAAGAGGAGTAGTAAGTCAAAATACAGAGTTATCCTTCCAGGCCTACCAAGGGCAGGCCTGGGTGGAAATAAGTAAGAAAGGTCAATTCTGTTGGATGCTTAAGGGACATAATAGTAAGATGGACTTTAGTTGGATAATATAGGTGACAAGGTGGACACTAAGAAGGTTATAAAAACGAAGAGAGTGTTATGCTTTTTCTCTTTGGATCATCGGACATCACCAGTAAAGCTGCTCTCCCTTCTCCTCTGCAAACTGCGTGTTTGTCTTAATTTTCTTATCTCGTCCAGCAGGCAACATTATTATCTTGGTTTGGTGGTCAGTAGCAGATGCCTACTGTAAGGTCCCTCTTGGAAGTGACCCCCTTGATCTTGACCCAGAAGCACTAGATACAGCTTCTATTATTGCCAGTTGACTTCTAAGCATTCAAGTTCTCAACACAGCATGACTCCTTCTTTTGTCTTTACAAACCAGCCATCCATCATGATGCTCCCACCATGTGAGTTGTTCCACTACGTTTCAGTTATTCATATGAATGCGTAACTTTCTGACTGGGTGCAGAGCTCCAGTCCCTCCCGTTTGTTCTCCAGGCTGTGTACGTTGTATACCTGTGCGTAAGGTGGTTGATCTTCTGGTTCACATCTTGGGAGGCAGCTAAAGAACATGTGTTGCTGCACTGGTTGGCCTGATTTATTCCCAATTTAGTTGCAATACAGGAAGTGCTACCCTGTGAGTCCAAAGTGCTCCCTGTATCCTTCATTTTAAAGCTCACCAGCTTAGCCAAAGATTCCCTTTCCTCTTCTGGACAGGTAGATCCCATCCCTCCCTAATAGGCTGTTGTCATCAAAGTATGTCCCATTGTCATAAAAGCCAAAACTGTCGTGACAGCACCAGCCACAAAGCCAGATTTGTATTGTACATCTAGTTTTGGCTGCATCCTTTCATCTGACTAGTAAAATGGAAAAAAAGGTAGCCAGGCAGAAATACTTTTCATTTTCACCCCAAGGATTTTGTAGCCTTCCTTGATTCTGTAGTGTCATTCATGCCTGCATTAGAGAGTAGCAAAGGATCTGTGCTGTTGCCAAGTTATGGCACCCTCTCAGCAATACCTCAGAGCTCAGCTTCTGGACATCCACATACTGCTTATAAGCCCCCCTCAGGCTTATAACCTAAGACCCTAAAAGTTCTATCTGTCAATCAGATTACTGATTTGCTGGAAATAAGATGCAGACGGACTGACTACTTGCACAAGCTGCACACAAAAGCATTCATGTTTTTAGAGTATAATTACAAAACTGCTGCTGCCCAGCAATAAACATATCACAACTTATTCTCTTACAAAAGCTGCACCCTGTATACACCACTTCAGTAGTTCCTATGAATGCTGTTTGCTATACTCTGTGCTAGAAAGGATTGTTCACTCTGAACTGCTGTTTTTCTGTCTTTTGCACTGTAAATAGACTGATAGCTATTCAGTCTAGTCTAGCCAGTCTCGTTTGGAATGACTCCCCTTCACTGCCCCTACACTGCATGGTAGATTATTGAGACAAGTAAACAGTGCACTTCGTCAGCTGCAATTGTGATTGCACAAAATAGCAATGAAGTCCCACAGTACAGTCAGAAGTGACAATTTCTGAACCAAAAGATACTGCCACCACACTTGAAACAGTTCCACTTAATTAGAATTGCAGCTGGCCTTGAGGCAGAAATCTCAGCAGTTCGATCTGTAGTATCAAGCACCAATTCCTTTTCTGCTACAATTTGTCCTTCTACATTCGTACCAACGATGTACATTATGTACAAGCATACAAACATTATGTGATTATGTACAGTATAACCTTGCCTAATATTTGAAGTCTACATTAGCTACTGATACTTCAAATAATTTAGTTAACCCATACAGTTCTATTCATCTATTGCTGTGGTATGTTCTTGAAGTAGCTCTGCCAAAACAGAATTTTTTGCCTGACTTGACTGGATATTGTTATTTGCATCATCATCCTGTGGTGTGTCTTTTGGAAGGGAAGGCAAAAATGCTATCCATCAGGAAAGATGAGAGAATTAATAGGTTACTGTTATTATATTTAAATGTTCCTACTAATAAGAACGGTCTTGTTGCTGTATTTGTCAATGGATCAAATTAGGTGGGAGAACACTGCTCTCAACACATTCAAGGGATTTGGAAGACACTGCCTTGAAGAGGGCTAGTTGGGAACAATCTTTCATAAACACTGACTTATAGGAAATAGCTATAAACTGAAATGACTTGCACTTTTCCTTATTTTCTTCTGTCAAGTTTGTGATTGTTAAACGCTGCTAAAATGATGTGCAAAGAAGGGTTTCTGTTTTAAGGCAACTGAAAAAAAAATCAGTTCCCACTTAGAAGAAGTTGTACCTAATATTATAGTGACAATACTAGGTAAGTTATAGCCTGATAGTTAAAGCTATGTTCACCTGGTTCCTGAGATTCTTAAAATGGTTCTTAGTAAAAATAACATGTAGAAAATAAGATGACAGCAAGCATGCAGAAGAAAGGAAATAATTGAGCCGAAACAGTCATAAGTAGTTGTTCTAAGTGAATTTTATAGCCAGAGGCTCTCAAGTATGTCCAAGACTTTCAGGTCACTATGATTTGCCAATATCTTAGTAAAGAGTTGGAACGTTAGAATCATAGAATCATGGAATGGCTTGGGTTGACCCTCTATAGATCACCTAGTTCCAGCCCCCTTACTGTGGGCAAGAATATCTTCCACTAGATGAGGTTGCTCAATTACATGAAATAAGACCTTTGCCTTTCTTCCACATATAATTTCCATGAAATTATTTTATAAGAACAATTACCATAAAATATGTTGCCTTTTATAACTAGTATAACTATAATGAACATGACTTCACAAGTTATGTGTTTGCTCTCTAATATCACAGTATTCAAATAAGACTAACTTAAAATCAAATACTGAATAGAAGAGTCCTCTTAAGGTGCTGAATACATGTAAATTTCAGCTTATTTTGGATAATAATGTAAATGGAAAGGTGGCATTGTGAAAGTCATATATGCTTAACTTTAATTCTAGCTTGGACTAGCATTATCTAAGCTAATGCTTTAAATTCCACAATAGGACTACAGAAAACAATGACATCAATATGGTAGCTAAGATAGCTGATTGTCATCCAACATATGTGGCCAAAGGTGTTGCTATGGCTGCTTTCTACTTGGCCAGGTGCCTCCAGCTTGGCCGTGGCATAGAGCAAGATCAAGAAGCTGCTAAAAAATACTATTCTAAGGTAAGTTGAGAAAGTCTTGCAGACTAATTTATATCTCATGAGATTAAGTGATACTTTGCTAAAGACTCCAAGATGATTTATGTTAAAAAAAAAAATCTGTTAAAGAAAATGTATAGTGGTAAAAGTATATTGAAAACTACTAAAAATTGTCTTGAAGGGATGCTATCTGGACACTTGCTTAAGCAAACAACGCATTCTACAAGACCAACAAAAAAAAAAAATCCATGGTGATCACCACAGCAAGAAACTTGGTAACTTGAAAGATAAATTAGATAAACAATTTGAATAATTTTGTAGCAAATTAATTTGCTTTCTGTCAGTCTCTCAAACTGAAAAAATCAAGACTTTTCTTCTACTTCAGGTTCTGTAACAATTACAACCTTCGTTAAAAATACTTAAATTTGCCATATCTGGTTCTTACGCTTATTTTAATAATTACATTTTTAGCAGTAGCTGAGGATCTACTGCTTTCCCTGTTCCCTACACACAGGGGGAAAAAAATCAGTGAACTTCTTTCAAAGTCCTAAGTTTGGACTAAAATTTGTTGCTTGAGGAAAAATATAAATAATGATCCCTAGAAGATGAATCTGCCAAGTAATGTCAGTGATGCCTAAAAGTACACCAAAGCAAGGTGATTATACCAGCTGAAGGGAATGCAGCAAGTTTGCATCTGTGCTTCAGAGAGACTCTGTGATTTCTGTGCATGTAGTGACCATTTGTTTCTTCAAGTAGAATACTTTGATGTCCAGCTTGGTGCAATCTAAATGAATAGAGAGTTATGTGAACGATAAATTACCAAATAATTTTTGTGGCTCCTGATTCAGGGAAGCCACTGATACAAGGGGCTTAGCAAAGCAGGTGATTTTCTAACATAGACATGTTAAACATTTTGTTCTCCTGCTGTGAGAAGCATTAGAGAGGATAGGATGAGGAAGAGATCAGGATAGGAATCTGAGCTGGAGTGTTATAAACACTGTAGCCAGTATTCCTAGTTAAATCTTAAGGCATTGAAGAGGTCCATCAGGATTAAATTGCTGCATGGCTTTGCAGGAGCCGCTGTCTTTTAAAGTTTTGCAAAACCAGCGCAACTGGAAGATTACAACTTCCGTTCATCGTTCACTAGCTGTACATCTAAGACTGATCTAGGAATGTCACTAGCTTCTCAGTATAAAAAGAGATACTTCCTATTAACCAGTGTCATGCATCTCTAAATCAATAGCAGAAGAAAAGGAATGTAATATAAACAAAAGCTCCCTAAGGCAGTTAACTTTAGAACAAGTAAGAGTTTTAAGGGTGTCCAGTTTCTTCTGCACCTGGAAAATTTTTGCGTTAACTGTACAATTACACCTACTTAGTCATATTTGTTTTTTTAATTAACTGCTGTGCTGTAGTTTTGAAAGAAGTGAGAAAAAGAAGATAGGCACCCCCTAGGGGTACTGAAATGCAAGTGGATGGAAGTGAATGAAACTCATCTAGCCTGTAAACAGATTTCATGTTTCTGACTGAAGGCAGCACAGGCCATGCCAACAGAATTAATAAAAATAAACCCAAGATTAACACTACAGAATGCTAATTTTAAATGCTGATTTTTTTTTAATGTGGCATTCAGAAACAGGATTTAAAGCTGAATATATTAACTTTATGATATTTTAACAAATCATTTATCTCAGTTTTGTTGATGTTGAAAACATCCCATTTTATTGTAGCTATATATTATATATATATAATATTATATATTATTATATTGTAGCTATAAACTACAATTCTGGTCTTTGTTTTCAAAGGCATGCCATCTGGATCCTGCTGTTGCTTTTGACCTTGAGCGGGCAGCTAATCTTGGGAGAATTTAGCGTTTCCTTTAACTGTGACTGGTATATAATCGTATTTCCTACAATAAATCATCATTAACCTCCAGCAATTACAGACTTTGCCTTACTTACTGCTTGCTTTCCAACTTTCTATAAATTCTTATTTGAAGCAATTCACTGATTCATTTTATCTAAAATAAGAAAGCTCACACTTTCTTTAGCTGAGATGAAGCCAAGGCAGACTTTTTAAAATAGTATTGAAGACTTAGTTTTATTAACAACATTTTACTGGGACAGATATTTTCTTTATGTCATACTGCTATATAGCTCATGAATCAAACCAAAACCAAGTAAATATTAATTTAATATTCTTGTCTAGTTTTCACATACAGTCCACTCCCAGTCATGGCCATTTTTAAACCTTACCTTTGTTAGAGATAGGTATACTTTCTTTCATATGTTTTCTAATGTATCTAGATCTTCTTAAGTGTCCTTACACATTTTACTCTTGGATTGCAGAAATTCAAAGCTGGAAACTGGCTGGTAAGACACTAAGCTTTACAGCTGAGGCCATGATAGCTTGTAAGTCTAGAAAAATACTACTTACAGAACTATGGAAAAAAATCCCTCCAAACACATTAGTATGGAAAGATTCAATACACATCCTCAGCACGAGGCCTGTTTTCCTTAATCCTTCATAGTGGATTTCACTGCCTCTTTTAGGAGTAGTTGAAAACCTTTTGGCTAGGAGTGTGCGTAAGCAGTGTCATGCTGAATCTTGTATCAAAAGATACTTTGATTAACCACTAGTAAAACTTACTGGTTGCTATGGTAAGCTTGCACATTTCTAAATACCCATTTACTTACCAAATTTTTGTACATGTAGAATTTGGATTGCTTCTTAGGACTGTGCCACGAAAACCTGTTCCAAGAGATTTTTCTGTATGTGTTGGAACAGAAGGCTAGATGTTACTAAAAACGTTTATTAAATATAGAATACAGACAGTGTGCACCTTACAATACAGCCAGTCTTAACTGCAAATAGTTTTTCTAAGAGCACAACTGTATTGAATTGAAAAGACAGTAATGAGTGTCACCTAGGAATTTCTGATATTTAATTATTTAGATGTGCATGAAGGCCATATTTACATATTTTTACAAAAATTAAAAAAAAAAACAAAACAAAACCAGAAGCACTGAAGACAGTTTCCTTTCATTGTATAAAATAAGGGAAATATTTGAAGGTCATTTGAAATTGGGGTATTAGAATAAAACAGCCCTGAGTAATATCAGGGAAGTTATTAGAATGGTTTAATTAAACGGCTATGTGATCATTCATAGAAGCAATTCATAAGCACTAATCTCTGAACTAACATTTAACACAGGCATTCTGTTAGGACATACCAGTTTACAATACATAATTTTGACACAGACTTCAAAGCTATGGGAGTATTTGTTATGAAACTAGTGCTGTCAAACTCATTCATTAGTTGTCAGTACAGCTTCGCTACCAAATACTGCAATCCAGTTGTGATATTTATTGCTTACAAATGCTTCAAACTACAGGAAATCTTTGGTAAAAACAAAATTGATAAAATTTTCACAATAGCTTTACATGTAGTATTGCACAACAAGGCTTTTTCAATACACGAGAAAAAAAAGGAATGCTCAGATCCTCAGTGAGGAGGTTAGAACTGTACAACATTCATTAGTTTTCCACTATAAGCAAAATTTCTTTTCATAAATGTTTAAAATATTTTCTGGTTTCTTTCAGCATATATGAACATTTATTTTTCAATCTATATTTGAAACAGAAGAGTAGTCAAATAGAACAATTTAAATAAAAATTGGCAGCTATACAGCATTGTTTTGTCTACCCTACTACAGCATCAGATCTTTTCAAGTCTCTTTACTTCACAAAAATCTCAAGAGGAAAGAAAAATGCTAAAAATAATCATAGTCCTCAGCCCTCTATGGAAAAGAGGAAAATAAGTTTCATGTCTATTATTGAACATAGACATTTCTCTAGTGGTCCAATTGTGCAGATTCAAACCTAAGTGGCATTAAGCTGCTCTAAATGAGCTCTCAGCTCAGGACACAGTTCAGTTAGCAGCAGTTCCAGCAAAACCTGAAAAACAAAAAAGAGTTGAGATGATGCAGATGCCAACCAAACGAGATTCTCTTCCTTTCTGTCAGGTTTAGAGCATCACAGATAACAGAAGCACGTAGGTTTGATTTTATTCATCATTCATGCAAATACTTTTCTTTCATCCTGAAGTTAGCACATGCGCTACAGATAACATGGGAAATGTCATAAAGCTGAAAGGAGGCAAGTGATAAGGGCAGCTGCTTTCAGATGGGGATCTCCCATCCAGTATGAACTGTCGCTGTTCTGTCAAAGACTTTGTGGCAAGCACCCAAGCATCGATCTTACACATCTCCTGAGCAGGGTGCATCCTCTCTACTTCTGAGGCTGCATTGTGCGATAAGCTGGTGCACAAAATGAGCCAGAAGATACTGAGGGTGAAGTTGTTATACTTAGACCCAGCTGCATACTCCAACTAGTCCCAACAGTTGGGAAGTGGGACTTTTGGAGGTCTGTCATGGCCAGTTCTTGGAGTTCTCCTTCCCTAGGGTTCTCCAAGATGTGTTAGTTTTTCTAAGCTGTATGAGGAAATCAGGCAAGTTGGATGTGGTAGAGGATCTCTTTTAGACAAAAGCAATGCTGCTGTTAAAACAACTTTTTGTTATTCAAACTTAGTCAGGTAATTGAACCAAGTACATTTTTCTGACTTATTTTAATAACAAAAAATTACTTGCACACAGACCAATAGTTCAAACTAAATCACTACACAACATAACCTGCAGGCTTCAATAATTGCTGAGCTCTACTCATTCAGTAACAGTATTATGAAGTTAAAAAACTACTTTTCTGGTTACTCACGTAAAGTAGATGCTTGTTAGCCTTTCTTTCTTGCAATGCATTGAACACTTTCACTACACCATGACGGGCGTTTTGTTGTCCAACGAGATTCTGCAGAGTATCTGCAACAAACATTACTTCAGCTTATATTGCTTATGTGCTAGGCAAAACCTCCAGCAATACTACTATCCAGAATCACAGCATCATTAGGGTTGGAAATGACCGTCAGGATCATCTTGTTCAACCATAAGGACCCATAAAGGAGAAGAAACAAAGTCACTGCCCTTCAGTGGCCCTTGGTTACAAGATACACAGTCTCTAGTCAAGAACCTTTTAAAAACACAGGTAATTTAGGCCACAGCTTGAAAAGATACCCTTAATTCTTAAGTTACCCAAGTCAGATAGTAGCATGTGCACCTCAATGTCAACATTTTAAGTGTTTTAGCATGATATATAGTATGCCTCTTCAGTTCACCTCACAGAGTGTCAAGTCTAATCTCATATGTCATTAAATCAGTCACTTAAATTACCTTCAGTCACAAAGACGGAATTCCTACAAGAGCTAAAAAAAATTTAGCACTTGATCTCAGACTTCACAGAGAATACTTCCTACAAGTAAGCAGTTCAGAGAATTCTTAGTCAATATTTACATTTTGGATTAAATTAGAGAACAGCGATCCAATGTTCCAGCATTAATCTAAGGTGCATTCAGCTATGTCCTGTTATACAGCTCCAAACTCAGAAACCAACAAGCAAAAAACCAATCAAAGCCACAAACCAACAATGGAAGGCTATTTAGGTAAATAGGTGAATACGTAACACAGGAAGTAAACAGTGGGTTGCTTACACATGCGATAACAAATATTTTGCATGCATATCTGCTGCTTTTTTGCAAAAAACCCAATGTACAGAGGTATATGAGATATCTCAGTGAAGCCAAAAAATGTCATTCTCTTCATATGGAGAAAAGATAAAAAGCATTCAAGCTATGATTAAGTGCATTTCCAAGGGCTAAAGGTAATTATATTGGTTCTTCCCAGTTAGGAGCCTTTGGGTTTACATGATCTCTGAGGAGTCAGAAATTCGTAACTGGACTTGCAGTCCTGTGAATGGGACAGGATGGAGCATCTTAGAATGGTACCCTACAAATGTGCTGGCTGAAAAGGAAGCTACCTAGGCTTGGGAAATAAGGGCAGGCAAAGGAAAGTACTGGAAAACCCACTCAGTCTAGGATCTTCTTCTGTCCATGCTGCAGTCTAACATTCAGTGCTCTGAAATCTCTTATTAGAAATAGACAGCATCACACAACTTTGTGAGTAGACCCCTTTCTCTTCAACTTTGAAATATAAGAGAAAGAAGTAATTGGGGTGGTGCTACTCTCCCTGTTTGCCAAGTAGTTCCAGGTAGCAGAACCACCTGGTATTCGCTCACAGAGAACCAGCAGAGAAAAGAGTCTTGGCTGAGGTTCCTTGATGAATATTACCCATAGAAGTAAAGCGATACTGGATTTTGCATTCACCAATAGTATCTGAATCCACGCCCATTACCAGAAGGCAGGAGAGGCAAAGACCAATGCCAAAATTATCCTTATTTATGCAATTAACTATAGTTCAGAACTCCCCAGAAAAAAATAATGTGATTAACTGGTTTCCTTACTAGCTCTTTAATCTGTGATTAAGCAGAATGAAAGTGATCCTACCTGGAATGTTTTCAAGTAGTTTTTGCTGTGCTCTCTGTTTTGTCTCTTGCTTTTGTTCATTGCTCTTGGCTCTTGGTGGTGGTGCTAACTTTCCATTTGGCCAAAAAGCATCTCGAAACACACCAATGTAGTAAACAAGCATTGGTTCACTGAACATCCAGTGTACAGTGTCACGGATTTGCCTGTAAAGAAGTATAGAAGGGAGCCCATGTTTTCCAAGTTTTATGCAGATTTATTCTTTTTACTCCTGACAATAGTGGAAGAGATGCTCTTTTTCATGTAGGTATGCCAATATACCTCAGTTGATTTCACTGGCATCACAGCAGTTCTGGGTGCTCTGGGATCTAGGTCACTCCAGACACCTGACTGAGACGTGGAGAAGGCTACTTTTCAATGTAATCTACAGACATATATTAAAAATTACAAGTACTACATTGAAATACTACGTTAAAATATACATTGAATTTACATTTCAAGGATGGGCACTACAAAAGCCCCAGTGGGAAAAAGATGTAACAATCAAGTAACTAATTGTAACAAACTCCAAACTAGTTGCATGCACAAATGTGCCCGCTAGGTTAAAAACGGACAAAGTTTTGATAAATGCACAGTAGGTTCCCTCACAGATAGCAAAAGCACCTTACTGAAGGGATTACAAATGCAGGCAGCAGCCTCCTCCTGGGGCTGTAGCACTCATTGTAGCCTTCAGCACCAAGAGTCTGAGGTAGAGAGCAGGCTTCTGGCAGTACTGCTGAACTGTGCCACAGTACAGACAAAACCCTTAAAATCAGTAAATGTAAAAATTCAACCTACATGTAAAAAGCTATATAGCTATATGCATATTCGGTATGCATGCTGTGCTCACACACCTCTCTGTCCTTTTTCAGACATCTTCCATGTTGTCAGTATATATGAACAATTGAACTGATCAATTTAAAACTCACTGTGTATAATGTCCAGTAATTGGAAACCAGTACAATTTAGTGCTATATAACATAATAAAAGGCTTTAAAAATCATGCCGGCATATGCAAATCTAGTCACTGACTGGATGAAGAATAGCTTGTTCTGCTGGTGGAATAGTTTTCCAAAATTTTTCTGACCAGTGATACAGCTTCCCAACACAAAGGTGTGTATTGACAGGCACACTGACTTTATAACCTCATCCAGGCCTCACTTGAAAATACAAAGACAACTTGTACATCTGTGTATTCTCTAATCAACAAATTTGTAAACTGAGCTGTATAAAACAAATGCAGATGATCATATACAACAGAATGTTCAGATTATGTTTTTAACAATTCTGCTCTCAACCTTTTTTCATAAAAAAATGAAGAAGGTTTAGTTAAAGCAATATCTACTTACTTGTTGATAGTTCTTCCAAAAGTGACTTGTACTAGTGCAATTAATGTTTTTCTAACCCACTTGAACACTAGAAAAATGGAAAAATGATGAAAAATAATGACCAAGATGTTAATAACATTATGGAACCCATGATCATGTCAAAAACCTTCCCTCTGTCACCCCTCAAACCAAAATCAAACAACCCACCCCTACAATAAACAGATTGTGATAACACTTTCTAAAATTTCATTAATTGTCCAGGGGTCTCATTTTTCTTGATTGTTTTCCCTGTCCTGTTTGCTATATGGTTTTGAAATCTTGCAGATTACATAAATATATATAATATGGATTTTAGGTTTTACTGTAAACTTTTATGTTTAAAAATATTTCAAGTTTATACAACTATTCAGAACCCTCTTTCTACTAAAAAAGATAAATGTCTTCAAAAGTCTCACCTTTCTCATACCTACTAGTATAATGTACACACAGGAGCACCATTAAAATTCTGAAAATGCGTTCACTCAAACCAAGCACTCAGCTTTCCATTACAAATAGAGGAAACAAATGTGACTGCTTCCCAGTAATTACTGGTTAATATTTCTTTCATGCTGTTCACTATCAGCACAATAAAACCTATATTTGGAAGATACATCTGCCATTTTTGGAAAGTGCTGCATTTTGTAATAGTTACCCTGTAAATAATTTTGTAGATCATTTTGTGTAGCTGCACATTCAAATAGAAACAAAAACAGTTTTCCTTATTACCATCATTCAGTTACGTAAAGGAGGAAAAAATATCCAGTATTTAAAGAAGGCACAATTCTAGCATCTTTTCCATTATACAAATTGTAGAACTAAAATGCATCCATGATTCACTTAGAATGGATATTAAAGTTATATTTCTTTGTTAGAGACATGTTTTATAATAAAGCCACCTTTCCTTCGTCAGAATTCATACATTCTAAAAAACAGCCTGTTTACAAAAAACCATGCTACTGTCCTTTTCTTTTTTCTGTTTTTTTATAAAAAACTTAATGCAAATGCTCTCCCTACTAGTTAAACTTTTATTGAAATTCCAATATAAAATGGGATTTTTGAGTGAAAGCTCCAAAGTTATGAAGAACTGCTCGTGTCCAAACAAACTGGCTATACAGATTTTAAGAGCATTTCCACTTATTGAAACAGCAGAATAATCTAAACTACAAGGTGCCCCAGATTTCTGGGCCAACAGCTTCAACTAGCAGGTTTACAGCTTACTTCCTCGCAGTTCAAAAATCTCTCCAATCAGCATGAAACATGGTTCAGCAAGAGAGTCCTTTTTCCCATCCACCTCCTCTCCATAGTCTGACAGGTCACTATCCTCTTCTGTTTCTTCCTAGGAAGAAAAGCGTAACATGGGTATGCACTGTAATTCCTCATCCTTCTTCCAGAATGGATTTAGTTATTGCCATGCTCTAGGGAAGGAGCACAGCCAACTGTCTCACAAAAGGGCATCAGTGCAAACAACTGCTGCTGGCAGGATCTGGCAAACAGGAACCTTGCTAAGGAGTTTGAAAAGGGATTACACTTCCCTTTGGACAAGAGCGATGATGACACTCTGCTCTGCTGGAGTTGTCATCACTGACTGCTACGGTTTCTGCTTGCAGCCTTGCCCAAGTAAGCATCTCAATGCTGCCTAGATTTTCAGGGTCTACTGCCTATATTGGCCCACCAAAACTAGCTGGATAAAAGAAAGCAGGTGATGTGGGAGGCATGTATTGCTATGAAGCAGTAAGAGCTATAAGGAGGAGATGGCACTGAGAGGTGGTGGTGGTTGCAAAGCCTCCTCTGATGCAACACCCACAAAGGACATCCAGGATGTGGAGCTAGTCAGCTGGAGTTGTTTGCAACACAAACAGCTAGAAAGAAAAGGTGAAAATCTGGTTATTGCACAGGGAGAAGCAGACAGGTGGCTCCCCTGGAGAACAGACAGTGCCTTCACAGGCTGAAGCCCCTCAGTGGGATCAAGCACTAGCCAGTTATCCTTGCAGTCAGTCCAGAATGAAATCCGGCAGTGGAAAGGGAACCAGCCACTGCAGAGACGAGCACCATTAACGAGAACCAGTCCCAGGCAGGTTTTGTCCTGTTCCCCTTCCAAGCCAGTTTAAAGTTCTGTCTGCCAGCCCCACTAGCTCCTGTGCTAGAACTTCTTCCTCTCTGAGATAGCTACATCCCATCAGATGTCAGTAGACCAGGTGTTATGTAGATTATCCCATGGGCAACAAACCCCAAATTTTTCCAATTACACCAATCTCAGAGCCACTCACTGACCTGATGGATCTGCCTATTCCTATCAATACTATTTCTTGTTACCAGAAGGATTGAGGATTGAGAAAATTAATGTCTCTGCTCCTGACCCCTCTACCAATCATCCCAGAGCCCTGAAGTCTTTTGATTGTCTTCAGACTTCTCTTTGTTATTTCACCACTGCCAGTTTGAACAACCAATAGCAGGTAGTAATCAGAGGGACTTACTAGGCTGGACAGTTTTCCAGTAATGTCCCTTATCCGAGCCCCTGGGAGACACCAGACTTCCTTGTGAGTTGGATCTGGTCTGCATACCAGGTCCTCTGTTCCCCTTATTTATTATTCTGAAATGCATTCAGCATCTAGATGCAGAGTATAATTTTGGAAAATATATACAGGATGTTCTTATTTCCAGAGATGCAAGACCACCTTTCTGCCTATTAAGAGGCTGGATCTGTGTATGTTCCTCAAACCCCAGTTATCCTACAGAAGACCCGTTCACTACAGACAACTACAGTATGTAAGAAATTAGTAATTTCTTAGAAATTTTGTATAAATATAACTAAAAAGGGGAAGAGAAACAGCTCCCTTGAAGGTTGCATATCTGCAACATGAGCAACATAGAATAGTGCCATGGAATTACAGTTGATTCTCAATAGTCATCATAGTCTCATAGTCAATGAGCTATTTTAGTCACTCATCTATTATTAATTGCATTTTGATAGACAATTTTTTTATGGCTTAATATCAAATTCTCCAACTGGTTTGCCCACATAGGCTCCTGCCTAAATTTTCAAATTCCCTCAAGCCTGTTCTATTTGCCAGCATTTTTTGTCAAAACTAGCTTTGCTTCAAAAGTTGTCCTAAAATTATTAAGGACACACAGCTGTTGCTGACAATAGAATCTTCTCAAGAGAGAATTTTTACCTGCCAAAACTCCTGTGAAATATGTATGTCAAGACCTCAAGAAAAGGAAAATTTTGCTAAAAAAATTAATCTCACATGGACTACTTTTTTTTTTTATTTATGATATCTTACACATTTGCCTATATGCATTTTTTAAAGGGCAAGAAACTTATAGGGCAGGAAACTTATTTTATTAATCAGCATCTTTTAAATTCATACATAACTCTTATTTCTGACTCTTTGTTCACTTTCAGTAAATTACAAATGACCTTTGGAAATGCCTTCCAATATTACGTGCCATCCAAATATTAATTACTCTCCTGCTTACTTTGGATAAATAATTAAATTTGGGAAGATTACTTTTCTATCACTTACCTCCTGATGAGAAAACAAATCACCAGGAAGTCGTTCAAGAAATGAGGAGAGTGAAAAAGACGACTTCTTTCCTTGCACATCAATAACTTTGAGGTGCTCTGGAGAAGGGCTCAAGAAGGCATAAAGTGCTTCACTCTGGCAGAGTCTTTCATCAGATAGTAATTTCTGTGAAGGAAAAATAATGACTGAAACAACATAGCAATTAAATTTCTTGTTAAGGCACAAGATGTGTCAAGCCATCCAATAAAACCAAGTAAGTCATGGCTCAAAGGTAGCGTGAGAAAAAAAATCCAAGTCTCACTGAGGGTACTTTAAGTACTTGAGGTGCTTCTAATTCTGAAGTACTGGAACTAGTAAGATTAAAGTTTTTCATCTTACAACTTTCTTTTTTTAAAAAAGGTTCTCATTTGTAAGGATTTTGTTAAGAAGTACTGTAGCTAAAAGTGGCAGTTACAGGATTCATTATTTATTATTTCTTAATTAATCAAAGTTTAAATTAACTTACCTCTAGAGGAATGGTTACTATCAGTCAAGCCGATTTCAACTTCAGGCATTTTAGGCAACATTTATAGTCACAACCCTTACATCTGACCTATTTGTTCTAGGCTCTCTCTTCAGGCAATAGAGACACAACATCCTCTCAGTTGTCCTGTTTAGGTATCTGTTTGGTTTGGTTTTGTTTTCTTACCTGCAGAAAGTTATTAAGCTGGTTCTTGGATTTCTCCATGAATTTCTGGTCAATGGATTTGAAGGGCAGCTTGCTGAGAGAAGGCAACTGAACTTTTTTTAATGATGGAAAACACTGTGTAAGAATAAAAAGAGCTCACTTAACATGCATGTGGAGAAAAAGACAGGTGGCTCAGAATGGAAATGAAAATACTCTTTTGTACTCATCTCCCTTCTACACCCCTCTCAGCACCCTGAAAAACACCTTCCTTTACCCACTATGGCATGACACATCTAAACCCTTTCCCACCAACATCATCTATCCCTTATCACACAGAAAGGTTAAAGCACTGTAAGAAAGAAAGCCTTCTCTGTCCCCAAAAGCTGTCATTTTCAATACTTCCCTAGAAGTCAGAGACAAAATCTAGTTTTTTTAAAGCAGGCTCTTCCATGACAGTGCAAAGCATTTTGACATCAAGTTAGTCCAGTAAAACATTATTAAGGGGAAAAAAATAATTATAAACAAGTTTTATAAGCATATGTGTCTATAAAAGACCAGAAATAGATAGAAAACTAGCTCTAAAAGGCTGAAAGCCAAAAGGCTGGTATTAAAACTAGCAGTATTAAATTTTTATCATTCTGACAAATTTTAGCAATTTGTATCTTCTCCCTCCCCTAGCCAAGATTCATACCTCACTGAGTTTGCGGTGTAGGTTCTGAAACTCATTGAGCTTCCTGGGAACAGTCCAGTTCTTAGTTTCAGCTCCACCAACTTCTTGTAAACTCACCATGACAGAGTAACAGGGCACTTGTTCTCCATTCTCTTCTAAAACCTTGTGGGGAAGAAATCAGCAGGTAAGGTATACTATTACATTGAAAGCAAACATTGGAATATCTGAGTCAGCCAAATGGCTGGCTTACAAAATCAGTCACCAGTCTCATGCTTCTCTTGAGATTTGAAAGCTACACGTGGAGGAATACCCTTAATGAACTAAACTTTACCCAAAATGTTGTGCAAGTCCTGAATCAGTCCTCTAGCTAACCACTATTGCACCTTACATACAGTCTTGCAGTGCTGTCCCCCAGTAATCTCCCTGACACATCATCTTCAAGTAGCTGAGTGTTATTTTGGTTTTTAAGGGCCCTACCATGTAGCTTTCTGATTGCTTATCAATAGTCTATTTGTCCCATCTGCATTTACCTAAGTGTTCTCCCTTTATTCCCACCCCTCCTTGCCAGTGCTTCTGCTGAGGCTCACCTACATGCCAAGCACAGCAGCTCTGCAGCTGGGCCCTGTGACCAGCTGCTGCTGTCTCAGTGATTTCTCTGCTCACTTGAGCTATTCTGCATGCACAGAGTATGTGATATCCATGAAGTGTTTATTCCTGAGGGACTCAACTTCACAAAAATACTAATGAGTCCAACTCAGTGATCCCCAGTCAAAGAAAGGAGACACAATTAACCACATTGTGCAAATGGGAAAACCACAGCAAAGAACTTAAACAATTTTTCTTGAGACAACAGCAGCGTGTGACCATATTGTTTCTTCATTTGTTATAAGAATTAACATAAGAATTTCATCCTTTTGTCCTATTGATTCCAGACTTTCGTTTACTTATTTTGAGGAGACAGATAAATTGATTATGAAAAGCAAATAAGGGAAATGCATAAAATACTTAAGTCTACAATATCTGATTTTATATACATACAAACAAAACAATCTTTTTGAGGGAAGTTATAACTTTAAAGCTTTCTCTTTTTTTAAAGAACATTTAACTAATCTGATTAAGAATAAACTTTGAAATTCGTATGATGATGACACGTTTTCTGAGAAGCCTGTAAAGGTCTGACAATGCTTAATGCTATTGATGGATAATCTGACAAGTGACTACATCACCATTGTAAAAGACATGCAGCTAAAATGTACCTTGAGATTTTTTAGGCCATTCAGAGTTGTACATAGAGAATATTCCCTGTGATCCCCAAAGCTGCACATGGACCACTGGGAAGCCAAATCTAGGGCCTAGATTTCACATGTCTCTGTAAAACAGCTGCAGCAGTACCCAGACAGAATACAAAGCACCAGCCTGAATGCCTGAAAATGTGCCTGTTTCTCAGTACAGCTATTTGGAGAACTGTCTATCTCCTGCCAGACTACTGCAGATAGACATGCTTGAACAGCCTCCAAAATGCAGGTCAGACAAACACCATGCAGAAGAATTGGGATTGTCTGGAACAGAACCTGCCCTGTACCTCTGAGCTAGATTGGATGTGTGTAGGTAACTCAAACACCTCCTGGCTGCTACTTTTGAATACTGGGATATCAGCGCTGAAATTGCTGATTTGAGTCATGCCTATCATTCTCCATTCCACATTTGTTCCTAGGGCAGGGATTTGCACACATGTAGGGTCGTCTGAATTGTAATTGTAAGGAGAGAGTCATCCCTCTGAAAGCAAATTCTCAAAATGAGAGGACTTAGTCCTCCTGCTTCAAGTCAGAATACATGTGCAAAATCATTTAAATTCTAATTACTAGATGGAGACAAATTATAAACTTCAAGTACCCTCAAATACCCTCATAAAGTCTTCAGGGTCTTCTTAAGAATGCAAAATTTTTTATGAACTTATGTACTTGTGCATTTGTTTTTCCAAATTAATGCATCATTTGGAAAACAAAAATTGGATGTTAGGAGATCTTCTAAACAAGGAGAACTAGTCATCTGCTATTAACAGGCACCATCTCACACACATTGCTATCATGAATGAATTCAAACTAGAGAGCTCTATTTCTCCAATTCTCCCTTTTGCTGTGTTAAGCAAATGAAAGTATTTTCAGAATCACTTCTTGTGGGAGAAGTTCTTCATTCAAATCCACCCTTCCCAAGAAACACAGTCCAGCACCTGCAGAGCAGACTGTAACACTTCCTCATCTCAAATGGAAACTCCTTTTGCAATGTATTCAAGGGTTGCATTTACCCTTGACAGACCTGTAGCCAACTCAAGATGAACTTCATATACGATATCTCTGCATATCTACTGCTTCCAGCCAAAAGATTCTCCAATGAGTCAGAGACGAAGCCCAGAGTTCTTGCTGAACACCAAGCCTTGTATGCCACAGTGAGACTTCACTGCACTTCTAATACTCTTGTCTCAAAAATCATTCAGTTGAGAACCTTCTTAACCCTCTTCTAGCTCTTAAGGTGCGGCCTCACCAGTGCTAGATGTGAGGGGATGATCACTTCCCTGGTCCTGCTGGCCACACTATTCCTGATACAGGCCAGGATGCCATTGGCCCTCTTGGCCACCTGGGCACACTGCTGGCTCATGTTCAGCCAGGCCCTTTTCCACTGGGCAGTTTTCCAGACACCTCTCAACTGGGTATGGTAACAGTAAGAAACAGGCAACTTTTTTCACCTGAGTCAGATTTAACAATTCCATTCCTCATGAAAGCAGTAGATTTTTTTAAAAGATGTTATGCTCTGAAACCATCTTTCCTTGGACAAGGGAGACAGAATATCTGCTACAATATGAAATGATACATGGCCAAGACCATTAAAGCAGAGCAAATTAAATTATTTAGCTCTAAGTTTTACACCTGTAATGGAAGAGGACTTAGACAAGTTGTTATTACAAGTCCCGTCATTCTGCATGTTCCTACTGTCTTTTTTCAACCTCTACCAGCCAGCCGAAACACTTGAGTCTCAAAAGACAGTTTTATCAGAAATATCAGTATCTAAAAGACACTTATAGGTCAGATCATATTTTTAATATATATGCTATATATAACATGCATATGTTAAATGCACTAGCTCTATGTATCTATATGACACAAAACTATAAAGACTGAAAAACTCAGGATAAGAGATTACAAAAAAACCAGTTTGGACATTTTTTTTTTTTCAATTCTTAAGTAACTCTACTTTTTCATGCACCATTAACTGATTTACTAAATCAGTTTAAAAGTTCAGTGACTGGCTATTACAGTTTTAGCTTCAGTTCTATAGCAAAATTTGTTTTTACTAAGTTTTCCTGCAAAATAATAGGGCCTCCAAGTTTTGCTTTCTCTAAAATCATAGAGCTACATGCTGGGATTAGCAACAGCGTATTTTGCAGATGTGAATATTTTTTGACAGATATTCTTTACAATTTTTTTTTACAGATATGTTATCTACTCATGCCCCTGAAATTGTCAACTGCAGCCAGAATATTCCCAAGCAATTAATTAACACGGATAACTACAACATCCATGTTTTCTCCAGCCTTTTCTTTGAAGCCCAGAGCTGCAAACAGCACAACCAATGCAAGCCTACATTTAATTGCCTAATCCAGTACTACTTCTAAGTTATAGTTAAGGTAGCAAGTAATTAGAAGCCTCTTCCAACCTCCCTCTTATTTAGCCAAACCACCTTCTCCTCTGGTAGTACAGGAGATGCTGGGCAGTTATGTATGGTGCCCCTTACCACAAAGCTACCCTTCTGCAGTTTCAGTGCAGACAGCATTGCCAGATTTTAAAACCAGGCTTCAAAAGCTACAAATGACTCTTAAAAGACAACTTAAGAGCTTCTCAGTTTTCAACTGTGTTATCTGCAAACAGCATTAAAACAAATCCAAACTCAGATGTTTACACGTGAAAAATTTGGTTTTAAAAATGGCAAGTTAAGTTTTTAACCTGTTGGAATGATTTCATTCTTTACAGACAATAACTTTAACTGTTGACAGACCTATCACTACCTTGCAAGAGCTATAAGACACAAACAAATAAACTCAACAGCACATAGTTTTTCCTCCAACAAAAAGTTACCTCAAGATGACTACTTATGTTCTTTTCAGAAACATTTTCTTAGTGGCATAGGAAAGCAAGCCAGTAGAGAACCAATTAAAATTTAATTCTCTGTAGCAATACTGTCAAGAAGATTTCTTATGTACATGTCAGCCTACAGTTACTATATAACAAGCATTCACTGAGTTCCTTTCATGGCAAGTGTTAGAGACAGGAGATGGTAATACTTTTCATTTTCATTACAATTTTTTTTACATTCATTCTACAATTGTCTGCCTATGACCAAATGGAAGAGCAGAGCAAGACAAAAAAAAAAAAAGAGAAGAAAAATGTATCTTCTTCATCTTAGAGGTATAAAGCACTTTCTTTTGGGGTATTCTAGTCCCTTGAAATTGTCCTGCCATTAAATAGAATAATATAAAACAAAAAGTGTAAGTACTGCATATTTGAGACATAGCAGAGACACAGCTGCACCCAAGTGCAATAGCATGGTAATATAAAGAGACAGTTCTCATGAAAAACAATGCCTCTAAGACAGGAAACTGTCAAAACCAGTCTATGTACATGCAGGTAATGTTTGTAACTCCATTACAATAGTGTCTGAGGAATAGAAATTTTGTGCATGCATCACAGTATCCACTGGGGAAACAGAGGAGGAACTCAGAAGTTAGAGTTCCTTCTCCCACAAGTAAATATTAAGCATAAACAGGGTACACAAAGGTATGAGGAAATTGTCCACAAATTTTTATTTTGCTTTTTAACAATCTTTTGAACTGACACAGACGATAAAAAGCTGTAAAAAATACCCTACCTCGCCTGAGACAATGAAGGCTTTCCACATGCCAAGGTTCTCACACCACCAGTCTGTTCTTGCAATGTGCAGCTGAAGGTCACTGTGTTCTCTCTCCATCAGAGTAATTTCATCCTTCAGCTTAGAAACAATCTGCAGAGGAAAGTTCATTGATTACAATTTGTAAGAAAAAGCTTGTGCAACCTGCCTAGTTGTGTGTTTAGGGACACTGTTCATAAAGAAGAAAACGTATAAAAGCAGGGGGAGAAAAATTCACATGGATAAAAAAGTCACAAGTGAGAGAATAAATTATGTCTCTCAGTCTTCTAGAATACACAGTAATCTTGATAGTTAACCCTGATACTAAAATAAAAAACAAGTTAGAAGTACATGCTACTATCGTGTTATGCTATCAGCATAAAAGGCATTTGAGATTGAATTACATATTACACACTGTGTGTTTATACAAACTTGAAATAGGCATTACTGAAGACATCCTCATCACATTCAGGTACACACCATGCGACCGAAGAACCTGGAAACAGATTCTGTTTCTAGGAAATTAGCTATGTAAACAATCACTCAGGAAGTTATCACTTATTTCACTCTAGTTTTGAAAAGGCAAGGATTTATTTTTGAGGAAAGCACTAATTTAAAAAGATGTTCTCATCAAGACACAAACTCACCAACATAATCTAATAAAGAAGAAATAGTGTATCTCATAACATCAGTAAAAAAAGATAACCAAACAACCTGCCAGGAGACAGTATGACAAGAAAAGCTAGAAGTATACATAAGCTGTGACATTAGAAACATGAAAAAAAAGCAGCTGACACTTTTTTCTTTTTAGATATGATGTACCACAGTCAAATTTATCAGTTCTATCACTTGCACCACAAGTGGTACATTCTGCAGAGCTAGAGTAATTCTGTTTTGTTCAGAATTTTTATCCCATGTCAGATGTGAAATGTTATCTACACGACAGCTATGAAACATTCTAGCTGATACCTAACCTTCAGAATAAGTCTGTATGTTATTTACCAACAATATAGAGACTGCTCTACAGTTACCTTATATTGATTCCAGTGGTATCCAGGAACACTCAATAAATACAGCAAAATTGATAAAGTTTCATCATAAATAGAAAGCTGCTACATTTACAAACTAAATAATGAGACTTTACAATAACACTGTATCCATTTTGCTGTTCTGTTTCAGAGAGGTATATATTTTCAAAGACAAAGAATATTTTAGAAACAAAAACATGCAGGATAAAACCCCACTACTTCAGTAGGGGTACAATCCCTGCCTCCTCAAGAGCTTAAGTTTAGAAAGAATATAGCTATTATGTTTCAAGAATGCAACAGGAACACAGAAGTGACACATCCCTGTCAATGGAACAATATATAAATGTTTAGTTATATAGAGTCATAGAATGGCTTAGGCTGGAAGGAGGACACCCCAGAACAGCTGCAACACATTTTCAACTGTCTGCAGTAACCTCCCGCAGAAGGGAGATGTGGAAGGGAGAGAGGGAATGAAGGTGGCCAGAGTAGCTTCAAACATTAATGCTCACATCTTTCTCTTAGGGGTAGCTATCCGCAGAGCTGGGGCAGCAGAGAACAAGCGGGGTGTCACTTCTATTCAAACCAGCATCTTGGCATTCACCCTGAGTGAAGGAAGAAATGTACAAAGAACCCAGGTCCTGAGGAATGACTAATGCCCACATACATTTCTGTCACCCCTAGCAGGAGTTCATTTTAGGGAGACACCTTGGCTACTTGCTCCTCTCAGCCACTGACTACGTTTGCACCTGACAAGCCTGGCCTGACTGTATCCACATAGTCCTGTGATATCACCCTCAGTAGCAACACAAATGACTTGGCCTAAGCTGTGTGCAAATCTCTTGCTTCTCCTGGAATATGTCTTCAGATTGCTTAACTGTTTTACTTTTCAAAGAGTAAAGGAGATTTATTGTTTCTTTTTAACCCAAGTCCAGACAGCTGAAGTTTCATATCCCTCAGAATTTTTCGCCTGATGACAGTGTGCATTCTCCTAGCTTCTAATAAAGGAAATCACTTCTATAGATTTGTGACTTTTTGTTACCCCTTTATTCGAGCAAATTTATCCCAGCTGCAGATTAAGAGGTCGTGCTGTGCTCTTCACAGCCAGCAGAGGGAGAGGAGGTGACCAGCACATCCCCGCACTGCAGGAGCTGCAAGGACAGGACAGTACCTCAAGGAATTACACGGACAAGGCAGGGCAGAGAGGGAAGGAAGAAACACTATGTCCCACCCACAAAGCAGCAAGACCACTGAAAGAGTGGCCGTTATTCCATTGCAAACAAAGCACTATAAATGACGTTTGTAATTTTTAATTACAATAGCTTTAAACAATGTAAAAACAATTAGAAGTAAGCTCTGCTTTCACCTTATATTTAAAAAGTTGGCTGAAATAGCAATTTGATCTGTCTGAAGTGTGGCAACTAGCTATTACACAAATATACATATAATATTAAAAAAACCCCAAAACCCCAAAGACACTAAAGATACTTGCCTTTTTGTCGGGTTTTGGTGAATTGCATATGGAATTTAAAGCCTGTTTCTTATACTCAAGCTTGTCATTTAGTTGGCGAAGTTTATTTACAGCATAACTGGCCTGTTCATTAATTCTTGTGCTGCATTCCTCAGAAGCTTCTTCACAACCTTGGCTCTAGGAATAGAGAGTAGAGGTAATTGCAGCATTAATATGAATAAAGAGACAGTTACTCATAGAATGATAGACCTTAAAGTTCACCTAGTTCCAACCTCCCTGACATGGGCATGGACATCTTCCACTTGGCAAGGCTGTTCAGAGCCTTATCCAGCCTGGCCTTTAACACTTCCAGAGATGGGGCAGGGATGGGTTATTGTTTGCTCCTTAAGAATTTTATCTTGATATAGACAAAAATGTAGGTATAACAGATATTCTAACCATCAGAGCCAACATGAAACACCAGTTTGTTGTAAAAAGCCAAACCAAACCCTGCAATAGACAAAGCCTCATTATCGTTTCTACTACAATTCTTTAGCAACTCTTGCCAACTGTGTAAAATGACCCTCGAACTAAGGCTTTAGTGTAAATAAGAGGTAGAATTAAAATTTATTTTAAAAGCAACAACAGCTTAGTAGTCACAATCAATATTCAGAGCCAGAGAGAAAAGAAATACTTAGCTCTGAGCTAAAGGACAATGAGATGGGACAATGAGGAACAAAACCAAAAGACCCCCACAGTTCTTAACAAACAGTCCTGCCTCCCACAAATCTTCACAGAACAGTTTGTCCTCCTGCAGAACAATCTAAATCAAGACTTTTTGCTTCATAAACACATTTTACTGCTGTTTTTAGATGTCTTAATAAAAATGTGTTAAAAGCACATATGTCTTACCCTAAATTCATAAGTCATTATCATATATTCATTCAGACAAAGCAATAGCTTTTTCCATCTTGTGTACTACAGGCATGCAAAAAATAGAAAACTTCACATCTTTCAGTGACATTCTCTTTAACATCATCTGGCATTTGCCTCAGCCTTCCCTTTTTTTACTGTACATCCCCAGATAGGCTTGGAGACCTTGAGATCCAGCAAACACAGCACTCAGCTTTTACTCTTGCCAGATTCAAAGATCACTGAGGTCTGTTTGTGACTGAATATATCCAAATTTGTCTGTGGGAAGCTGAGTTTAATCTCATGAATGGGAGCTCCATGTCATTTAATGATTATTCCACTAAGTAAGCTATACCTTTTACATAATTAACAAAAAGCTAGCAGAAGGAAGTCTCATCTCAACAATCCTATTGTAAATTCCACAGTATTTTACATCTTAGTAAAAAAAGTCTGAGAAGAGGTACAGTAGCAACAATGAAGAAGTCAGGAGTTCTAGGCTAAGAAATCCACGCCCTTTTCCAGCTCTGCATTTGCCTGCCATGTGGCTGAGTAAAAAGTACTAGCATTAGAGCCCATGCAGAGTAGACAGAAGAAAGGACAGGGCATAAACTCCTCAGGTCAGAGACCTCCAAGCACATGTACAGACCTCAGCTCACAGAAACCTTTTGTCATCTCCTGGAACTACAGAAACACAATTATAATAATAATTAACAATATTGGGTGTTATTCAAACCACTATTTAACAGAACCATAAAATCAAAAAAGCACCTTATACTTGTTTGGAAGCACGGAGGCAAAAAAGGAATCAAAAATGCTATTATCAACACAGAAGAATTAAAAGGCTTTTCATATGAAGTATAGTGCTACTAATCAAAGAATTGCAATTAATTACAAATCAGTGAGGCTCTGATCCCAGAGGTAGGCTACATGATTTCTCTATTATTAACTTCTCAGACACTTAAGGCAAAAACCACTGCTGAACCACAGAAATGCTAGAACTACAAGATCAAGTTACCTGTATTCAAATTATCAGACTTATCAAATAAACAACTCAAAGCTGAGATCATAATGGATCGTGCTGTTTTCCCTGATTGCTAAACTGGTAACGGCTTCCATTTCTGTGAGTGACGCAGAACACAGACTTCCGTCTTATTTTAGAGATCTGACACATGCAGCACCAACGCCATCACCAGACCTTCTTTCCTCAAAGTGCTGAAGGCAAGCACTGCTTGCTTCTGTATTTCTACTTGTGACCTGTGAAAGGAGGTTTGTCCAGGAAACAGAAAGTGCTAACAGACTGGAAAGAGGAAGAAAGAGCTTGTTCCACTTGCAGCAGAACCAGCAGCCTGGCCTTGTCCTGATTCCTATCTTGCGACTTGATTTTCTCACATTTGATCAGGGCTCATCCTTTGTCCTCACCTCCATAAGTGCACTAGATAGCATTTTACGTATCCAGCTACAGCAGTGAAATTTATAGAAAATTAACACAGGTAACTCCCATAGCAGCCCAGGAAGTGAGGATGTACACACAAACTCCAAACTAAACCAAAATCAATCAGTACTTGAGAAAGAATTTCTTATCATTTGTTTTCATCTTGAAGACCCTGAAGCATGGCCCAGTGCCATTAGAACTGCTCTGTTCAAGAGACACTCTATCCGTACATATGACTGCCTACTTGTTGTTAAAAATGAAAAAAATACCCCACCTTTAATCCTATAAGCAGACTTGGCAATATATTAATCTTTAAGATTTCAGGCAGACGCAGACTTCAAATCTGGCACATAGATATCCAAGGACTCAGAGGAAGGACAGATTGATGCTGATGTCAAAATTCTAATTTTTTGGCAGCTACAGTAGATGTTATCTGACAGAGTACAGCCAGCCCTAAAGGGTTGTGTCAGTTTTCTTAGAGAAATGGTTGACTGTGTTAGACTCCTAATAAAGCATATGAAGAGATTAAAAACATTTAATGCCTTATAAAGTTCTGGACAAAACTGGTAAGAGCCATTTCTCCAAGTCTCAATGGTTGCAAGCACAAGGACAAAATGTCTTCGAAGTACCTACCACCCTGAACACATAGCTGAGTTAGCAGTGAGAAAGCTAGAAGACTAGAAAACGTGTCTTGAATATTTTATCAAGGAAAAGAATACAGGGAAAAACAAACAATGAAAAGATTCAGCAAGCTCTAAAAGCACATATTGGAAGTAATTATAACAGCTCACCTCTGCAGATTTGCTGATATACAGACTACAGAAACTATAATAATTCAACTACAGAAATTAAAGACATATTTAAGCAATAAATACAAAAGCCTTAGATTCTGGAAAAATAGTTTCTAAATGGCAGAACGTAGATCAGCATTTCTGGATTCTGCTTATTTGTTTATTTAGATCCAGTTTTAGACGAACTCTCACATTCATTGTGTTCTGATCAAGTTTGGGTGTAAAACAATGAACTCCGTGCTGATCTGAAGCAGCAGCCTGATTGAAAAATGTACTCACTGGTCTGAGACTTGCTCTTCTCAAAATGTTCTTAGATAAATGCAACACAAGTTCCCCTGACATGACTGATTTAGACAGCTCACAGAAAAAAACTGCCCCAAGGAGGACTGTCATTGGATTATTGCTTGTGGCATTTTTTGAATGCTCTGTTTTAGTATTTAGAGTTCTTGTGCTAAATTAATTTTCCAACATGGCTTATTAATTTGTTCAATGAATTAATGAAAAACACACTAAGATTATATTTTTTATTACTTTTTCTTCTCTTTTGTGCAACTTTTAGTATCTATTTTACCTAGAAAACACATAGGAGACAGGGATAGACAATGGCTGGGCAGAAAGCTACTGATGTTTCAGTGAAATTTTCTTCAGTGAAAAGCAGAGCACCTGAGCTTGTATGAGTTATGTTTTGCATTTTCTGTTACTAAGGAACATAATGAAAGACATAAAATACAGAAAGCTTGGAAATATGAAACAACTGCTTTAATTTAAAGTTTAAATGGTCAGTCATTTTGTACTGTTTTGTTTCAAAGAGCTTGTAAAGGTACAAATTTTAACAGATAAAACTGTAAGAGTGATGACAATTATAAATATATCAGAAAAAAAGAAGAGTGATCCAAAGCTCAAGAACAGAAGATGCTACTATATGCTTTTCTCAGGATCATCTCTCACATCACCTTAAATAACAGTGAAAAAATTAGTGACTCACCACTTCATCTTTGTCCTCAGGAGCTAGCTGAGCAGAACTTCTTTCTTCTTCCTTCTTGACTGATCTCTCATATAAATCACTGACAATGAAGGAGGGGTAGTATCTGTCCTTTAGAGTTTCGTAAACATCTGCCTGAATTCTGTAGAATACTTCAATGCCTTTATTTCCCACAAGACTTTGCTGTATTTCTTTATAAAGGGATTTTTCCACAGGTATTTCTCTGCTTTCCACAAAAAAATTCTGATAAATTTCACTTACTAGTTGAGGTATTTCAGCCTGGGAAGCAAGAAGGGAGAGGGAAGAAGAAAAGAACAATGAAAAAATGTTAAAAATATCAGGATGACTCAGGATCCAGGTGCGTAATTTGAAGGATAATCAAGCTCATTTCCTATCCAGATGTATGAGAACACATCTGTGACCCTCTTACTGAGATCAAGCAGACTGCCTGACTGTGCACCTATGCTAAGCTAATTTTACAAGCTGAATACTGATATTTGCCAAGTGAAGAAACAGCTGTGCTCTAAAATTGTCATAGCTTCCCCACCCACTGCTTTTAAAAGTATGCACTAAAAGCTGCTATTAAAAGAGAAGTGCTAGAGCAACATTGTGGTCACCACTTTAAGTTTGGATTGTAAAGCTCTGCTGTCTTCTGCTGAATATGATCAGCTCATTTTATAGGTGATTGTAATTAACTTGTGAGGAAAGAGGGGGGGAAAAAAAGAAAAAAGCACAATTGAGGAGACATTTACAAGTACAGGAGACTGGGGGTTTTCACTGAGCACAGAAGTGAACTTTGTATTCATGAACAGGAAAGAGGAGAAGTAAGACAGCACAGCTCATGATCAGATCTCTGAATTATCATCTCCCTAACCTGACCTGAATTAAAAAGGCTTTCTTCACTCCCTTAGTAAAGGGCAATATTCTTGCCTGCCAGTATCACAGCCATACGGCTGCAGGACACTACCTTTTTGTAATCAAAGCTGTCCCTGGTAGTGGCATCTGTATATCCATATGTATACACATACTGTTTTGAAAGCAAAGAGAGAAATCACAGCTGAAAGGTCATAAAATTATTTATAGCACCTTTTCCAATCACAAAGCAGTTTGGAAATCAAAACTGATTTATAGAACTGTCTTCACAGCGCCTGACAAACTGTTTTTATGAACACCCTCTAGCTCCAGTTGGTTGTTAGGAATTTCTTCAGATTGTATTAATGGCTCACTACTCACACGCTACAATTTGCCACTTTGTTGACAGGATGTTATGTATATTTTCCAATTGACCCAAACCTTTATACATAAGAGACCAGTAAATTTATTGTGAATAAAAAGATAACTGATATCAATCAATTTCATGCTAGCATGAATCCTGGTTTAATAGTTTCCCCAAAAAAATTCACCCTACAAACAGCAAATTTGTCCTCTAACCTTGTTCTGCACCATTACTTCAGGATACCTCTTGCAACTTTAACTGTTATTTTCTAGCCTTGTTTCATGGTTCTTAATCCTACTTTAGCACAAATTACAGTACAGCATTCTTTCTTTCCTCTAACAGTAATGTGTCATTCATGGAGAAAGCTGCTTGTACAGCAACAGAATAGGGAGACGTCTTTTACAGAAAAACCTCTCTTCCAAAAGGATTTTAAAAACATATATACACACATTTTCACTGTTTTGGATTGAATGGGCTACCTATAATTGGGAAGATGAGAAGATGTACAGACTATCCAACAGGAACGGACTTCCAGGTTTCACATGAGCTGATAAAACTAAAGCCAATATATTACTGCAAGTTCTCTCTTTGGTGGAGGAGCAAATAATTCTACTACTTATACACATCAAGTATCCCTTTTACAGCATGTTGCTACACCAAACAACAGTAAATCATAATCACAATAGCCCACAAATTATAATTGCAAAATTGTCTTCAAATATTGACATAAAGTGGTTAAAAACCAAACTGCTTAGCACCCATCCTACATTGATATTTTAGAAACAAAGACATTTACTAAGATCACAACAAGAAGAGATTACTGTCAATGTACAGAGCCATTAAGGTTTGCAATTTATTCCACCTTGTTAGCATTCTTTAGATTCTCCACAGACTCCCACAGACCGATCAAAGCCATCTTGTCCATCCTTTCCATGTAGATTCGAAAGTGCTCCCGGTATAAAGGGTTGGCCAAAATTTCTTCAAACTGAAGAATCTAAAGAAGGGAAAACGAAGAATTAAAAACTGGGAAAATGCCTAACTCCCCCTTCTCTCCATCCCTTATGGGAAAAATCTTTTCACTTGATATGCCCACGGAGCACTATGCATCCCAAAAACATGTACTAGATTCAACTACACAGATCTACTACAGTAATAGGGTTCCTTCATTAAAAAAGTTTTAAGTACTTAGAAGATAAAAGCATCTATGCTCTAATCAGACAGTAAATATCTCCATATCTTTCTGATCAGGAGACAAGACTACGTTTCAAAGGACTACGATGGCATTTCAAGTCACTCATGAAATGCTATTGTAAAAAATTTGATTTCCAACGATCCCACAAAGAAGAGGAGACACACTGAAAGCCGACTGATGTGTTTTTCACTTGTTTCAAACAAAGAGTAACACCAGCAGTTTCGACACCACAGGCCACAGAGCTTTCAGATGTATCTCAGTTATTCCCAGGGACACAGAAAAAGGCAGAACACCTTGGCAGCTAGGACATTTGGTGGCCAGTTCCCACTAAATGTTACTGAAAAACATCTATCAGAAATGCAGCTAGGAAAGAGCGTGTTCAGTGATATAATGCTCACGGACTTTTCCTGAAAAGAGAGTGGAGAGTATACATCAGGCAGAACAGGAAATGAAACAGATTTCCCATGCCCAAGCAGCCATTAAAATGTTGGATTAAAAAGCCATTATCGCTTCCTTATCCTCTACTATTCTTGCGAACTCGAGCCTTTTCTTTGAGAAAAACACCTGAAAACAAAGCACCTCCCTGATGAAATGAACAGAAATTCTCATGTTGAATAAAATTAACAACCTTGCCTTTCTTTGAAAATTAGGACCAATTTTCAAAACATCTGATCAAACCAAATATCCCTTCCCCTCCAACTTTTCAGTCTTGCAGCTGAACTAGTTTTCATGCCACTCATTTAGTACCATTACTTAAATTGCCAGGAATCCAAATAAAACAACCAAAGTGTTCTTGATCTCTTGCTTTGTTCCTCACAGGAACCAACCAACTCAAAACGTTTTCTTTGAAAAGAAAAGCAGACTCTTAAGCACTAAGACCAATGAGTCTTAGCTTCCTATGATTTTGCATTTTATAGTAAAGTTCATTGGTATGGAGCAAGATGTGAACTCTGAGACTGAGGCATTAATTTCTCTAATAAGGGTTTTCCTATCCCTAACAATAATACAATTCAGGTCACATATCAGCATCTCTCTTTCTGGGAAGACTTCTTAATTTTTCTGTAATTTAATAGTACCTGTGAGATTCTACCACCAAGTTACATGTAGGAAAAACAGTTTCCTGGTCTCAAGCGTTACATGTGGAAACTACATACACGGGCACATAAACAATTACTGGCACAAGTCACTTTCTAAATGAACCAAGTTAAAGGTGGTTCTTTAAAAACTGCAGCCACCTATGTCTTGTAAAGTATCTCCCCCAAATTTTGGGCAGTGTTTCAGTAAATTATGTTTTTCTCAGCTGAAATGTTCATTTGCATCTTCAAAGTTCCCCTGTGACAGTCATGTGCCATTCTTCTCTTCATCCTTTACTACACCAATATGTTCTGGACATGACTTGCTCTTAGCTTTAGAGCTATTCAGGTATCTGAACATCTGCCTTTCAAAGCTCACTCTATAAGCCTTATTGAACAACAGAGAGGCAAAAAGCACCTTGCTCAAGCCAGTTTGAATAGAGAAATGGTGATCAGGCTGTCAAAGGGAACAACACAGAGATTACAATTTAAAGGCCAGTCTGCAGTTTAGTCTTGTTGCTTTGCATCATCACACTTTCTAGTCAATCATTTTACCAAGGACAGTGATTTAAAATACAAGCAGAAGAAGATCTTCCAGCCTCTACAACAGATGTCTTCACTATCTTGGGGACTGTCAGCTCTGTAAATAATAGCAGAGGTAATAAATCACAACATGGAGGATGTGCTGTCCCTTTTTGAGCAAGAGGTCACCTTGGTCTCCATGACTCTTATCCAAGGTATCCCTTCCCAGGCTGACAGCAAGGAAGATAACTAACAAGCAGCCCCTCTCAATGGTAACTGGGGGGTAAGTGCTTCTGCAGAGAGCAAGGGAAGTGCAACCATCTGTGTTACCTAATAAAGGGCCTATTGCACCAGTGCCTCACGGTAATAAAAGTGGTGGTGCCTAATGACAGTGTTACACCAATCTCCAAATAGCTACCTTGCACACTAAAATACATTAAAAAACTAAATTAACAGGTAGAACTGCTTATTTAAACTTCTCTTGCAGAAACGAGACCACATAGATGTTTTCTTGCTTTTTCTTTATTTAGGCTATCATAGAACTACCCTGAAATTATTAAATATATTACAAATGCTGTACTAAAAACATTATATTAAAGCTTCAATGACAGACACAAGTTGTTTTTACTTTTGAGGTGGAAAGTTATCATAAATACACATGAGCTGGTTTTGGCTGTCGTAGAGTTAATTTTCTTCCCACTGGTTGATATAGATTTGTGCTGAACACAGGGTTGATGATACAAAGATGTTTTTGTTATTTCTGAGCAGTGCTTACAGGGTCAAGACCTTTTCTGCGTTTCTTATTGCCACATTGGCAAGGAATTTGGGAGTGCATGGGAGGTTTGGAGGAGACATCGCCAGGACAGGTAACCTAAACTGACCAAAGGGATATTTCATACCACAGGACATTGTGCTCAGTATATAAAGTGGAGGGAAGAAGCAGGAAAGGAGATATTGGGAGTGATGATGTTTGTCCTCCCAAGTAACTGTTACACATGATGGGGCCCGGCTCTCCTGGGCATGGCTGAACACCTGCCTGTCTATGGAAAATAGTGAATTAATTTCTTGGTTTGCTTTGCTTGCATGCATGGCTTTTGCTTTCCCTATTAAACTGCCTTGATCTAGCCCATGAGTTTTGCAGCTTTTATGATTCTCTCCCTGATCCTGTTGGTGGGGGAGTGAGCAAGCAGCTGCATAGGACTTGGTCAACTGCTGGGGTTAAACCATGACAGTTGTTTTTGGCATCCAACCATTCTGTGGAGGATCTTTGCTTTTTCAATTTAAAGAGATTCTGCAGTAATTGGTAATCTTCAGCAAAAGATCATTTTATAATTCAGTATCATCACAGATTAGACTACAAAGCTCTAAAATATGCTGACACATACACAGGCATTAAGGCATGTGTACACCCTCAAATCTAACATGCATTTAGCAGATATAATCCTAGAATTATGAGCCTCAATAGCAACCCTTCAAATCCTTTTAACTTGAGAGCAGCTTCTGGGTTTGGAAAAATCAGCAGCTTTACTGTTGCCACATCAATTTTCTGCTCCAACAGGAAAGTAACTCATACACTACAGCTGGTCACAGGCTCTGCCTAAGACTAGGAAGGGTGTAGTTTTTAATTTTTTTTTCCCCTCAAGCAGGCTCCTTTAACAAGCATCCCTAGCATATGCACACAGAAGAGCCTTGTTCCTGGCCCTATAAAGCAGAGACTTGGTCTTGGCAAGCCCTTAAACATAGTCACAACCCTCTCTCTGGAGAGGAACGTAGAACAACTATTTAATTTGAAAGGGTCTGCATAGGCAACAGACACAGAATAGATGCACTATACTATATTTCTTCACAGTACACCAGGTTCCCATTCACTACAACCACATTGACCTATAATGAATAAACACAGTAAAGCTGGTAACAGCACTGCAGATGGTTGGGATGAACAAAATTTGGGTCACTAGGGGAGTTCTTCTGCTGGGATGATGACACACAGACTGCAGGACTTCTGGTTGCTGCTTCAGATTTTTTTTTGTAAGACAGGAATAAGTAGAATTTAAAAAATAATTCTGGAAAAATACATGTCTATTTCCAAGTTGCATTTTAAAAACCCTTAACTAATGCTTTAAATCCTTAACTAAAATTGGTATACTGGTTAAATTTACAGCCTGTATTAATCTTGTTATGTTTTAGAAAGAGGCAAGTCATCAGAAGATTGTCACATTTAGCAGCTGAATGAAATGCAATGATTAGTTATGTACCAGGAAGTATATACTAACTACTTAAGGTACCTGGCTATTTTACTACACATAAACTAATGTTTTAATTTTTTTTTAATTTTACTAATGCCTTGAGACTCACATGTTCATGAACATACTTCTATCATAAGAAACCCCATCTTCAGGCAAGAGGGGAACAACAACTGAAGGTTGTTTTCTTAATATTCCCACAGTGGAAACAAAGTCTTCTGCAGGATTTTCATCTTAGTTCTCATCACTGGATTATGAAGCCATTCCACCTTAAAATACACTCAGTTTTCTTGCTATTTCACAGCTAGTTAACAATTAGATCATCAGACCTCCTCCTACAACTCACGATACACAAAACAGCTCCAGTGAAAGGATGCTGTGAGTCCCTACATCAAATCTCATGGATGAGGTGATCTGGCTGTTGTGCTGAACACAGAGGAAAAAAAATAATTTGCTGAATAAACACAGACAACAAGAATTTAATTACTGCAGTCCTGTGCAAGTACAGTTTCTAAGAAAATTTACTGAAACCACACTGACCATTAAGAAGAATAGATACTTTATATATTACACTAATTCAATCTGCATTTTCTCTGAAAACAAATCTAACACCATGGGCAAAGTATAAATCAGTATCAGAGCTAATGACAGAAACCAGACTAAGAAAGTAGCTGTGGTTTGTCTGTTAGTTTGCTTCTAAGCATTTGATTATAAGTCACATGTTCAGGATTTCCCTAAAGTACCTGGATTCAGGAAAATCAGGCGAGTGAAACATGCACAAAGTCAAATGAATAAAAATCACAAGATTGCATAATCAAACAGGAAACTGACACCATTTTACAATTATATTTTTTTCTTTCTCAGCAGAAAATATTTCAAATTACACCATTTCTGTTTCTTATATCTGTAAGAAGAGAACACTGACAGCTCCAAATAACCAATCTCCATGTGTGACTTTTTAACAGCAACACTATTAATCCTCTACTACTGCAGTAAAGAGAAAGCTTTTTTTAGGATGCATAAGTGAAATCAAAATACATTTAATTCACTACTCAATTCTTTCAAAAAGTCCACAAAGTTAATAACATATGCAAGCTTCTGTACTAAACTTTCATAAGATATTAATTCAAAACACCATCAGTAAATACCCTTTTCTGACTTATTTCATGCAAGTTGAAGAAAGGAAGGCAAACTTACAGTTTGTTCCACACAAGCTAGTTTATTCTTCTGGGAAGGTGCTACACCTTAACAGAAAAGCTAACACAACCAGACTCTAAGGAAAAATTATGGGCCACCATCAGCAACATACCGACATTTTATTACCCACTAAATCCCAAACAATGCCTTTCCCTTTTGTCTAGAAAAAAGCCCAAAAATTCAGTCAATACTGCCCATATAGGAGGGGCCAACATCCATAATAAAAGTGGCCGCCTTGAAATAAGAACCCAGACTGCAGCTATCACAGTGCTAAAGGAGGATGGGAAGAAGTGAAGAGAGACTGCTTCCTCAGCTAAGCTTTGAGCATGCTGTGCTCAGAAAGAGGTTGCATAGACTCCATCTCTCATCCAGCCTTCATTTCTCATCCAACCTCCCTCAGCTTTTTTCCTGGCAACTGCGAGTTTGGGATACAGAAGAAAGAAGCAGTTTTCTTATTTTCTACACTGACATAGCTGTGGAGGGGTTTCTAGGGCTTTGTAACAGTAACATCAAAAGCCTAGAAGCAGAGCTGCCTCAGATCCCATTATTTCCACCATCACTACAACAAATGCCTGTGCAAGGAGTCTTGATTCCTATTAATAGTACCATTAACTCAATATGGAGCTGCTCATTGGTATATTTACAAGATAAAACCCCAGGTCAGCAACTGCCACCAAAAAAAACATTGGTTTATAAAACATGCAACATGAACTTCACAAACTCCTGACCAATCTCTGCCCCTGTCCAGTGCAGCTTCACTACTAGATTCCATTTCTGAAAAATCTTTTGTCATCATTAACTATCCAGAAAAGTTCATAACATCTCAGCAAGCTCCAAAAGTGGCATCAGTGGCTCATGCAGTGCTACCACATGCTCCCCTCTTTACTTTTCTCCTTGGCACCTCTTGCTACACTGAACTTCAGGAAAGAGATCAGGACTGCCTTGGCACAGTTCATGACGCCATCTGAAATCATGCATTAAGGACAAGTGAGGAGTAGGGAATTGTTGTGTATCAGAACATTAGTCAAGAAAAACAAAACCCAAACAGTAAGAACTATTTCTCCATTGTGCTACTTTTTCTTACATGCTGCTAAGTTACAATTATTATAAGGATATCATGAAAATCAAAGATCCCTGCATCAAGAGAAATTATTGTCTACCTAAGGTGAAGAACATAAAATATTCTTTCACATTTGAATACAACAGCTACTGTGCTTTGCCCAAAGTGGGCAGAGTAGATTAGATTAAAAAGTCACTAAAATTAAAGTTTTGCAAGGCTAAGTAGTCATGATTTTATTGTTGTAGATACTGGCTAGTATAATGGTAGTTTTTTTTTTCTAATTTCAAATTATAGTAATGTTGAAAACCAGCATTCAATCAGCAGCTATACCAGAGTTTTTCTGAAACAACTGCCCTGAATTTTGTCCGTTGCCTTTTGTGTTTACTTCTGAATAATTTAATATTTCCAAACCCCATAGATATTTCCTGAAGTCAACACAATGAAGGACAAAGAAATATCACACATCTGTTGTCAATCTTTTATTTGAAAGCAAGTTACCTCTTTCAGGGGGGCTGCTATCATGTCCTTATTAACTCCCTGCATGCAGTATGTCAAAAATCACACATGCTCACAATCCACTCAATCTTTAATGGAATTTCACATTTAGCAATATTCCAAGGTGAGCAATCAATATGTCTTTTCAGGTATTTCAGTAATTTTTTCCCCAAAATAAATAAACTATGCAGCACTTAATTTATAATTGATTCCTGAGGAAAGGGAGGGATTATTGACAGTGAGGTAGTATGATCCAGTGCCAACACATTTAGAATGACCTTCAGACAGTATGATTTATACCTTCTGACTCTGTGGGCCATCTCCTTCATCAGAAATGCCATCTTCCTGCTGATCATAAGCAGGCCCTCCCAGAAGCCTTATTCTCTTCTCACATTGCTTCTTTGCCACTGTCAGCTGATTAATATATCTCTTCACATTGCGAGCCCTCAGTAGATCAGCTTTCATTGCTGCAGTTTCTTTTCCTTTTGAATCTAAGAAGAAAGCAAATCAGAAACAGTATTTTATGACATGGAAACATCATTGTACTATTGCCTCTGTGTCCTGTCTGATCAGAGTCTGTCATTCAGGAATCAACTATCTGCAATCAATATCTGCATGTGAGCACAGATATTGGCAAGTTTATGTTTGAAAGTGAGGGATGATTTTGAAGCATTCTCCCAAGGATAACTCAAGGGTTTATATAAAATAGTTCAGAAAAAAATCCTTATTCAAATGCATAGTGACCCCTAAAGCTCTCTTTCTATAGCTTGTTGTAAGAGACAGGACCAAGACCTCTGTTACAGAATGCATACTTAGCAGATGGCATTAGGAAGTTACCTACAGCCATGGCATATGATAACACATGGAGATGATGGCTTATGTACCTTATTGAACATAGCATTGACTGCCTAGAGTCAAAGGGGACTGGGCTCTATCCCCTCCAGTCCAGCATGACACATTCCCAAACATCTTATTTGCAAATCCAGATTTCTTGAGCCTCATGCAAACAGCATATTATGCATTATCTCCTCCAGACAACAATGACTAAAGTTCACTCAAAATGCTCACATGATTAAGAAAAAAAAAAAGTCTTGTAATGCCATGTCAAGACTGCACAGTACTGTTAAAATGAACTAACATGAAGATGTTATTATTAATTCTTGGTCACCTGAATGTCTAGTGTAATGTTGGTGTACTCTACATTCCAGCCTCTTCAGCTAATTACCAGGGTCTTAAAAAAAAAAAAAAAAAAGAAAAAAAAAGGAAGAGATAAAGCAAATATAAAACCCTATTGTGTTGAAGTCATTCCTGTTATGTATCTGCAGGGTGTATCTGCACTTCGGCCACAAAAATCCCCTGCAACGTTATAAGCTGGGAACAGTGTGGCTGGACAGTCCGCAGGTGGAAAGGGACCTGGGGATACTGGTCGACAGCCAACTGAATATAAGCCGGCAGTGTGCCCTGGCGGCCAAGAAGGCCAACGGCATCCTGGCCAGCATTGGGAATTGTTTGGCCAGCAGCAGCAGGAATGTCATTCTTCCCCTGTACTCAGCACTGGTGAGGACACATCTTGAATATTGTGTCCAGTTCTGGGCCCCTCAGTTTAGGAAGGATGTGGAGATACTCGAGCATGTCCAGAGAAGGGCAACATGGCTGGCGAGGGGCTTGGAACACAAGCCCTATGAGGAACGGTTGAGGGAGCTAAAGTTGTTTAGCCTGGAGAAAAGGAGACTCAGAGGTGACCTTATCGCCCTCTACAACTTCCTGAGAGGAGGTTGTACTCGGGGGTTGGTCTCTTCCACCAGGCAGCAACTGACAGAACGAGAGGACACAGTCTCAAGCTGCATCAAGGAAGGTATAGGCTGGATATTAGGGAAAAAGTTCTTCACAGAAAGAATAATAAAGCACTGGAATAGACTGCCCAGAGAGGTGGTAGAGTCATCATCTCTGGATGTGTTTAAAAAAGACTGGACATGGCACTTGATGCCATAGTCTATTTGGGGTGTTAGGGTATGGGTTGGACTCAATGATCTTTGAGGTCTCTTCCAACCTAGTTATTCTGTGATTCTGTCATCTTATTCACATTTATACACTGGTTTTATTTTCCTCTTCGATGACAGTATTCCTGCCTTTTTGGGCTGAAACTATTGCCCTGTAACAAAGTACTTGGCTCTGGATTATTTGATTACTCAAGGATAAATAGTTATGATCTGGTCTACTATGTTTTCAAGATATCAAATGCTAGTAAAATCACTTATATGAGAACAGCATTCAATTCTCAAAATAGTAGCTGTTAAGAAACAACTACATAGTTGGGTTTGTGAATGCATACAGAACAAAAAAGGAGGTATCTCAATTTATTTAAAATGCATATTTTCAACACATTTCTAATACATTAAGGTACCTTCTCAGGACTGTTTTAATCCTTTTATTCCCCCTAAAGGCCACATGTTACTACTGCACATGACCAAGTTTTGTCATTTGCATAACAAAGGACAACTCAAGGTACATGGAACTCCTTCAAAAGTTCTACATGTTACATGACTCCAAATATTCTCCCATTATCTTTTCTCATTTTTCATCTCACTTTATTTGCTTCATGTATCTTGGTAGGGATCCTTCTCGATTCAAATACTATCAGTGTTTTAATGGATAAGTATCATTTGCACCCAAGCTACAATATAATAGTGAACCACAGAGATGATACTCACTGAAGCAAATGATAAAATTACTTTACTATGGAAAAAAAAGGCCATCTGTTTTCCTGGCATGCTATCTCCACAGGGAAGTCAACAGAGCATTTAATTTAGTGTTTCAGTTCCCTGACCAGAGGTACCAGTATTAATGAGAGAAAAGCAAAGGAAAACACCTTAAGGACAAAAGAATGCTCTTCCTCAATTCAAAACATTTACAGCTATTACAAGTACCTAAACAGCAGTTTAAAATGAAGACTAAACCCAAACATTTTCCTCCTGCACTTGACCCTAAGATGATTTTTACAAGTTTTCAATTCTTTCAATAGCTTAAATGCTTTGGGCTCAAAATGCATACTTGAAATCTCACACTTTTGAAAATCCACAAAACAGACCTATGCAATCATCATTCCTCCTTCTTGAAACAAAAGTATTCTTCCTGGTGAAAACAAGGTATTTTTGGAGGGTTCTCAAAGTAAGCATGTCTACTTTACCTGAAGTTTTATCATCCTGTGATTGCAGCAAGCCTCCAGGAGAGATTAATGAGCCCTACATCCCAGCTGATTCCGGTGATTAACTACTGTATTAACAAAGATCCTTCAAAAACATTTACCTCAGCTCTTCATATCCATAAAGAGCCACTCAACCTAAGAAATACTCAGGGCAGCAATGAAGATCATGCTGGCAGCCTGTTCCTGCTCCATGGGTAAACAGGACTACTCACCACGAAGCCTGGCAGCAAAGTCTTTCACAAATAAACAAGAGGCTGATGAAGAGCAGCCTAGCATGGAATGTGGCTAACGTGTTACAGTGCAGGAAAGACAGTGTGGACAAACACTGAACATTACTTTCCTCTTCAAAATTATGAAAGAGAAGCTAGCAGAAGTCAAGAGAAGTATTTTCAGCTCAGCTGAGGAAAGTTAGGTGGATCTCCGCTCTTCTCCTAACCCTCACCTGCATTTGAGATACCGTACATTTTCAGATCTAAATTGCTCTGCTTTTTCATAGTAAGTCCTATCGAAAAGATAAGTTATAAAGACTTTTCTTATTAATCTATTCTTGTCTGATTCTACCACCATGAAAATACTGAGGTAGAATTAAGTCTTTTTTGCCATATCTAAGTATCAGCAAAGATGATGCTCACTACACACAGGCATCATTGCAGAAACCAAATAAAATCAGAGAAGCAGAAAAGGCTTGCATGTATTCACATACCCTCCAGCAAGCTACAAAAAAATGGAAAAGGAATAGATATAGTCTGTTTCACTAATATGAAAGGAAAAGGAATTATTCAAAAGATGCAGCTGCATGGGGCCTCCATCCCCAAAGGACCAAACTGTCTTTTATTAACTACCTCAAAAATAATTCTGCTTATCAGGGGAAATTTTGATAGGACATGCACTGTCGTGGAGGAACTTCAAAACCCCCAAAAGAGTAGTATGCATCTTTCCCAAAGGAAACTGAATGCAATTAGTACCAAAAGCAGAATTTCAAACTCTGCTTATCAATCCACAGTTGTAAATAATTCAATCTGCACCAAACAACATTAAAATGCAAATAGTTCAAATGAGCTCAAACTTACCAAATAATCAAAGCTATGGTATCTGTGCAAATCTTTTTTCTCCATGAACTTTTGCACATCAGCAGTGTTTTGTGACAAAGCTTTCACATTTTCTTCTAAGTCACTTGTAACTACCTTGATTTGAGCTAAGTCAGAAGCATATCCTAGAGCCCACTAAAACCATTGACTACTCAGACCTAATTTTCTTCCCTTTTTTTTGGTAGTTTTGTCACTTGGTCAGGTTTATATAAATATATGCATTAAATACATTAAATTGCAGTATATATTCACACCTTCCATTATTCTATCAGAATGTTGATCCAATCCAAATAACAGTCATGCCAAAAAACACCACACAAACCTTACTACCATTAAGCACAGTGAAGGATGCACAAAAATAATGTAAATGAAGACATATGTAAAGCCTGCTTAAAGCACAAACTAAATGGTATTTTAGACATGCATGACCTATCCCCTCTCTTGATAGTAACAGCATAAAACAAAGATTTCTGATGTTACCTGTAAAGTTATAAATGACAAAAGTATGAATAAAACTGAAAGTACAAGCTCTTGTTTCTTTACAGCTTCAGGAGCTACAGACATAACACGTGGCAGCATGTACAACAGCACTGGAAAATCTCACTAGTCACCAAAGGAGCAACACACATGCACATCATATGCATTTTTGCAAGACTTTTTGCAGAAGCTAAGTTAAGCACATGTAGGCCCTACTTAATGCCGTGCTTAAGTATGTAAGTGGTCAATTCAACATTTTCATATAAACAGTAAATGTAACCTTCTAATCAACAAACCATTACAGACCTCCTCAAACTCCTACACATTGATTTACACATTTTTCATTTAATTTATGTATGGCTGGAAAAGTATTTGTTCAATTGTGTGCAAGCTGGCAAAGCTTTAAGAATAGTGCATAGAGTTCTACTGGCCACAGACCCAGCAATGGGAAAACCAGCTCTGACATGGTCAGAAGAGAGACTGAGTAAAAAAAGTGAAAAATCCCAAACACTTCAGGCAACAGATCTGGGAGAAGGGACTTACAGGGAGCTCATGGAGAATTTAGGCACTGCATTACCACTGGCAATGTGCAGCACAAGACAGTCTCCCACTCACAGCTGAGAAAAAAAGTCAGGTGGCAATAATGTAAATCTGAGCATGGGAGTCAGTATGTACTATACAGTAAAATGACATTCACCACATAGCCTCTCTCTGTAGGTCCCTGTATCCCCTTTGGTCACATCTATCTGACCCGTCAGCCTCTTCCCTCCCTCTTCCACTGATGGGCATCTCTGCAAACCAATTGTGGAGAAGATGTATTGCCACCAGTAGCACACACAAAGAATCTTGAGAGCAGAAGGAGAAACTTTTTCTATAAAAATTGATTTGAAGATCACAAATTCACAAATCAAACCAAACAAATTACCACAATGAGAATCTGTAACCTTCACTCTCATTCACACTTACTGCTTGAGCGTGAGCTCTAAGACTTGCCAGAAAGCTATGCAAAAATTATTGTATTTGCATGGTGAACCCTGTGTGGAGGATGAAGGTAGAGGGGAGGAATCATAATGAAGTTTTGTCATAATTAATTTAAGGTGGTATCTCTAATCCACACACACGATTGGAAGGCTTAGCAGAAGAGACCTACTGCAGCACAGATCTCTCCATAGGAAATGGATGCTTATTTGATCTGTCTCACAATTCTGCTTTAAAAGGAGCAGTTTTCTCAACAGAGATTCCCTGGCATCGATTACACTGTAGTGTCTGAAAAACAGTCCCATCCAGTCATCCAAGGGTGGTTTCCAGTCATGCTGTGAAGTCACGTGTAAGATAGAGGGCAGAGAAAATTAAAACACAAATCAAACAAATCCCTTTACAAACAATCTAAATCCCTTTAGAAAAAAAAAACCCACAAACCTATTGAGAGGCTTGCTCTGTATTACCCTAATACAAGGTAAGCGCTTTCATGGGTTTTTGACTTTGTTTTAAATAGCAACTAGTAAAAAGAGATCCTTGCTGAAATTCTTGCAGGATCCTGTAATATAATATCAGTACAAGGTAAAAGAAGAATATGTTTTAAAACTAGAACTAGTGTATTTAATCAGCTTCTTATTCATGTTACAGTCAATACCAAGTTGTTATAGCAACTTACTTCTGTTGCTCTTTCATGATTGGTGTTTCTGAAACATTTTCTTTACGAAAATTAAGATTTATTCTTGCTTCTAGAAACTCACATCCTCTGTCATTCATACTACAATGCCCAATCCATATATTTGTCCTCTTAAAAACCACTTTAGAAGTTCAAAATGCAGTAAACATTTTCAGATAAGAATTTATAGCCCTTCTTTAGCAGATGGATTTTGTAAAACAAACAAACACCCCAAAACTAAAGAAACTAATAAAAAAACCCTCACCACAACAAAAAAACACCTAAACTAAGTTACCTAAAATTTAGCATAAATTTGGTCCAGTACTTAGAAGGAATCTTTATTAAAAGGTAAGAAGAGGAGAGAGTTTTACAGTTAAAAGATGTAGAAAGATGTGATTCTTCCAACCACAGCACATGTGACTGTAGAGAAGGGTACTGTCTGAAAATATCAACAGGAAGAAAAATCAAACACAAGTTAAAAAAATGCAACCAAACCAACCCCCCAACAACAACAAAACAGAACTACCACCAAAACCAAGCCTCCTAGCCTTCTCCTACAGTCATTGCTTTAGTGATCCTGATCATTTTGGAACAAGACACATAGGAAGACACAGTTGGAAAAGTAAGGCAGATACATGTACACAGATTCTGTGCTTTTGTGCCAATGTGAATGAGGCTGGTAGTGCAGTGTCAGCTTGTAAGGTAACAGCTTCCATTTACAGTGGCCTTCACTGCTCCAAAATAAACTATCAATGCCTCTGAAAACAATAATGCTATATTCGGTTTCTTATGCAACTTTAGCAATGGCCAAAAGCAATTCTCCTGACCACAGAAATTTTATCTTCCACCCACAACTGACATCATACTGCAAACCTCTCAAATTACTTTGAGTCTCAACTTTTTAAGACCTGTGACTGAGTGCTTAACATGAATCAGACAGTTTTGTACATTTTCATTTGCTCCCTTATGCTCACATGCCAGAAGATTCAAGTGATAAAAATCTGAAAATAAAACTGTAACATGCCATTTTTTAACTACGGAGGGTTTAATACAACAATGTTTAGAATCACTTTAAAGTACTTCCTGATTTTATTAGAGGGCCATAACAGCTAAATATTTTGTCAATAGGTGGCACCAGCACTAGTTAAATTAAGTGTAAAGAACCCTGTCCTTACTGAGGAACAAGCATTCTTCCTCTCCAACCCTGCTGGGCACCAGCACTACTTTAGCATCCCCAGATGAAATAGTAAAAAAATTCAGGTAAATATGTAGCTCCTATGAGAAGTCATCAGTCTGAAACCTGGTCCTCAGGTTACTCATCCTTTAATAGTAAACACCTGTCCTAGGTTGAAGTATATTCTATTACCATCTCTGTTATCATCTGTTAATGGGCCATCAATGCCTCACCCATGACTCAGAGATAGCTCCTTCCTGGACTATCTGCTGTTAATGGGCCCATCAGGCCTTATCACACGACTCACCATCCCATTGTGAGATGTTTTGCCCAGAGGGAGGAGACAACAATTCCATCCTGGATATAAGCTGAGACTCTGAACACCACAGGAGCGCTTACCTACTGGACTCCCAGAGGACAAGAGCTACCATTGGACTTTCTCACCTCTTTTCCTTTTTACAGGATCACTGCTTCAACGGAACTGCTTTGCTTGGACTGCTATTATCATAGAGTGTCAGGGTGTATCTGACTTTGTCACTGTTCTTGTACTACTGCATTTGTTTCTTTTAATTTTTTTTTCTATTAAATTATAATTCTGACTTGCGATCTCCCACTAGTTTGATTTCAAACTAGTACAACACCTAATCCTTGTATAAAATAAATATTTAGTCACTTTTAAAGAATTAATTATGTCTCCTCAACCAATAGCAAAGGTATATCCTACTCAGGCATATTTCTTTCTAGTCATGCAGTTGCACAATACTTCCTTTGCTAAGCAAAGTATAAATAGTATAAACAATAGCTAAGCACTTAATGCTGTAGAGCATTGGCCACTCCTGCTGTAATAACCAGTCCTCAGTTTTTTTGCTGTATCTTTTTCTATTGAAAACATTGCCTCAGAAAGGTCCCATGGCTCCAGCTGATGGAGGCTGAGACTGCTGTCATATGGGACCCCACCTGCATCCAGGTCTGGGGACCTCAGCACAGGAAAGACAGATCTGTTGAAGCAGACCCAAAGGAGAATCATGAAGAGGATGATAGGGATGGAACACCTCCTCCCATGAGGAAAGGCTGAGAGAACGAAGGTTGTTCAGCCTGGAGAAGGCTCTGGGGAGACCCGATTGTGATCCTTCAATACTTAAAAGAGGCCTATAAGAAAGTTGGGGACAGTTTTTAGAAGGGTCTGTTGCAACAGGATAAGGGGTAATGGTTTTAAACCAAAAAGAGGTCAATCTAGATCAGACATACAATGACAGTGGTGAAACGCTAGAACCAGGTTGCCCAGAGAAGTGGTAGATGCCCCATTCCTGGAAACATTCAGGGTCAGGTGGATGGGGCTCTGAGGAGCCTAATCTAATTGAAGGTTTCTGCTCACTGCAGGGGGGTTGGTTTAAATGACCTTTAAAGGTCCCTTCCAACTCAAACAATTCTGAGTCTCTACATCCATGTACATACTATTCTAGATTTGCTCTACTCTTACAGCTTGAGTGAACATCAGGCTCAACAGAATGCTGGCCAGCCAAAGTTCAGCTGCTCTAGCTGAACGCCCAGGCACGAAAGAAGCAGTTACATTTTCAGGACACTACTTTACCATAGGAAAAAGGAAATAGCTACCACTAAATTGTCTCTTGGCAGGTTGCCCATGACATAAGAGGCATTTCCTGCATTTATTGCAGGAAAGGAGAGACTCTCATATACATCCAACATCCATGCTTTCACACAGGTATGCACTAGGTACTGAGGGAACAGATTAAAAAGAGAAAGAATAAGATTGTGGAAAAAGACTTCCTTTTTGCATAAAGCTTACATTTAGTTTTTCACCATTAAATCCAGGGGTAGCATGATGCTCTAGCATCCAGAAATGGAAACATCAAAAGGTGACATTAAGTACTGTCTGTTCTACAAGATTTCAGCAATCTTTACATTAGCAGTGAACCGTGCTGGCTTCTTTGGTTTGTTGAGTTTTTTTGTTTGGTTGGTTTTGGGTTTTTTTGTTGTTGTTGGCTTTGGTTTGTTTTAAGGAAGATAGCAGAGCTGTTTTCTTGAAACTTTTCTTCTTAAAATTCAAGAATATATTAGATTCATTAGCACATTAGATAAAATGCCTCCCCCTACTTCAGTAAAAACAAGACACAAAACAGCCTTCAGAACTAGATTTTAACCTTCTCTAGTTTTGATAGCCCTCTTAAAGTTTATTGTACATAGATACAGCCTGAAAATTTTTGGCAGATGAAAGCCTTTGCGGATTAACTGAAATGGCTTAGAAATCTGTCCTAAGTTTGTGTAAACTATAAAAGATGGTATTGCGTGCCCCTGTTGGACATACTGTTCTACATGTGTCAAGAAAAAAACTGTCATGCTTTTCTTGAGATGCAATGTGAATAGCTATTGTTTATTTAGTAAACCAAAGGTTTAGCCACAATAGTCCCACTGGCTAACATAGCCAGCAGAGGTGATCATCCCTCAAATGACAAACAAGGTTGTCCATAGGGCTAAACTAGTAATGAAAGTCTATGCCATAACACAAAACTTCAATGCACCAGCTAGCGAAATTTCTGTTGGACTTTTTTTAAATACAGATAGAAGTCAAGAATCCAGAAAAATGCAGAACCACCACAGAATAAGTGGAACCAGATCTATAATCTTTTTGTATCTGTTCAGCAGTACCAGACACTTGCGGCTTCAGGAAAAAAAAAATCTTCTGTTCAGGGTTTAGAAAAGTGGATAGTCAAATAGATGAACTCAAGTGAGACAGATAAGAGTGAGACAGTAATTAATTGTAGGAACCTAAACTGTATAAAAATATTCCCCAAATCAATTCTTATCTCAAAAAGACCAATGGCAACACAAATGGGAATACAGGCTAAGCAAGATTGATTTTTCATAATGTAGAGTTAACTTCCCTGTTCTCATTTTATTACTTTATGAAACAGACTTTCCATTAAATTAACTTTCATTTGAGAAATATTAATATCTATTTCCATAATGTACACTCAAATAAAAACCTGCTTTTCCTTTTACCTTTGTTTGACCCAAGCAATATATCTTACTGGAACGCACACCTAGCTCTATTTTAGAATGCAAACAAAAAGCATTATCAGTCTTGGCAACTTTATACTTCTAAAAACCTGAGCATGGGCCTCAAACGCTTCAGATTGCCCCAAGTTTCCCCACCCCACAGAGTGTTCATTTTCTGTTTCTGAATTTTTCATTACACCTAAATTGTTTTTTCAAGTTTTCCTTTCTGATGCAAGGAGCAAAAAAAGGATTTTGGATTTTTTTAACCTGTGAGATAGAGATTACATGGAGCCTAAAAATATTTTAGATTTATTTATAAAGAAATTAATTTTTACTGTATGTTGCCTTTTTATTATGCATTGATACAACTTAAATATATCTGCCTAAGCAAAAATTTGGTCTGTAATTTTGTCATTAGTACCATCTCCTGAAGATGTATCACAGTTTTGGTACATTTTGACAACCATAAAAAGCAGTCTATATATAATAAATGTAAGTACAAATATAAGATGTGCAGGCCTTTAAAAAGGCAGACATTTCCAAAGTGTTGCAGAAAGGTTTAAGAGCACTCTTTATTGCAATGCAAAAACATAATACAACAAACAGTCAAAAAGTCTGACTGAATTATTCTGTATCATTTCTTTCTCAGTGTTCTGAAAGGAGAACAGTCAGCCTTTGAAGAGCGGATTGTATGAAAGAGGAAACAAGATGCTCAGCATATGAATTTGTAATGCCAGAAATCCCAGTGGCAGCAAGTTCTGAAAAAAAATGCATCATGATCTTCCTCATGATCCATCAGCTTAGATGAAGATCAGGTGGGGGATAATCACACCATGGGAGTTTGTGGAGGATCCAGACAAATGAAACATATCTGAAATACTAAAGGCATAGCATTCCTAAAATCTGTCTAAAAAACCCACACACACTGATTGCATATGTATGTTGGGAGTTCAAACAGCTTTTCAAAATGAAAACAGCAGATGTGACTTAACAAAATTGAGTCTTACCTTTCTGCCTCTTCACTTGGGGAATATTGCTGATTGTGGTTGCCTGAACTATTTCCACTACAATTTGATACCTAGTTTTAAAAACAGTAGGGAACAAGGGTGAACAGGGAGAAGAGAAGAAAAGATAACATTGTATTAATTTTTTACAACACGTTCTTCATACAGCACACTTAAGAATTATTAAGAATCAATACACTTCCAACTTCTCCCCACCTAGAAACAGATTAATTACTCAGTATACCTGCAACCTAAGAAGTAGTGTGCACATGGAGTAGAAAAAAAAGGTTATCTTGAAACAAAAAGAAAACATCCAACTAGCAATAATACTGCCCTCTTCTCCCAACTGCTCCCACTGCACAGTTAATATTCAGTAAAAGCAATTTAAAGTCACATTCCAAACATCAAATGTAACTTTTCTGTAGGAAACTACAATATGAGTTCAGTGCAAAAGTAAAGAGCTATCTGTAATATTCTTCCAGATAATGCATTAATACATATATAATACATATACATACATATACAGCTTAGAGGGAAAAAATGACACTAAAATATATAAAACTTTAAAGTACTATGCTCCAGGAATAATTAAAACATGTTTATTACCTGAAATTATACTACCCATAAAACCAAACAGCTAATGCAGCTAGAGAACTCAATTTTAAGTAAAACTGATTTTGCAACTAACAAACACTATGCACTCAGCAAAGAAAATGACTGTCAGTTAAGCCTTTCATAAATATCAAAGACCTGGTCATAACAAACATACAAATTCCTCTCAGTGCACTTATTTTGGTAGCTATTAATACTGGAAAGAAAGCAACTATTCTAGTGAATTTAGTATCTATCAATTTAACTCTTAGATGAAAGCTGAAGCCTCATAGAAAGGGTGCTATTTCTGTGACTACTTCTCCTCCATTTGAGAAAGAGCCTATGACCCTTTTCCACAAACTTTTTTCACCAACATCACTCAACTCCCTTCATTTCTCTTGCCTCCTAAAACTCCTTTAGGAGTTTGATTGTCTCTGGCTCTTTGTATAGAGACAGTTTTACACACACAGCATACACTCACAACTACGCTTTCAGAATATTTTTTCTGCAGCAATCTTTAGTCTACCCAAATCATTCAATTATCAAGTTGAAACCTGAAAATCTGTTTGCAAAACTTTAGTTTTTCTAACCCTATTTCCATTTTCCATTACTGTTTCTTGTTTGTTTCCATTCACCACCACAGTTCTTGCTTAGTTCATCAGAGGAAGAACAGCCCCATAGTAAGAGCAGTATGCTGGTGTGTAAGAAGTCTCACAGCTCAGACAGACTTCCCAAATTATTCAGGGCAGCTCACTTTGACTTTTGATGTCTTGGTTATATGATCTCTAAATGCACTGCAACACCTCATTCAGGTGTAGGGTAACTGTGAACATTATGAATTGATCAAACCACGCACAACCAACCAAATAAATATTGCACATGGACAGTAGTTTCCACCTTTTTCTTGCAACTTTTTCCTTCCAAATTTATGCTCATTTGTTCACATTCATGGTTTTACATGTTTTCATTACCAATACTGTAAAACAGCATCTCTTTTTCTGTTCCTCATTGTATTACCTTCAGTATGGGAGATGCTCTGAGCTACATCCTCAAAGATACTGTTTAGTCTGTTCCTCCTAAGCACTGGACTCTGGCTGTAACTACACGACAAGACTGTTGTACAACACTGCAACACAGAAATACTACCCTAGCCAGACTGCCAGACCATGACCCTTTCTCTCTGAAAGTCTGTTTCAAATATTCTAGCTGCTACATTGATGAGCAAGCATCTAAAAATTTTTAAATGTGATGTGTTTGTTAATTTAATTTTGAAGTAGTGACTGTACTTGATAAACTGGACCATCCATGGCCTCACACTCACATTACTTCTACCTTCCCACTTTTATCTCTTACCTATTCTTTATGACCTTCCTTCATTTCTTAAGTAAAAAATTATATAGAGCCAGTAATAACAGTCTTTCTTACCATGAATACTTTTGCTGCTGTCTTAATAAGTAACAGAATAAATATAATGCTGATCTTGAAAGCAGATTAAAAACTATCCACCAGTTTATTTCCTTATCACTATTTGCTCTCAGCTATGTTTTTAACTTGCCAGATCTTATCTTTAGTCTCCTTCTGACAGAGAAAATACATTTGTTTCACAGCTGTTGTGGAAGAATTCATCTTTTCTTCCTTATTTGTAGCAGACTTCCAATAAATCCATGCTAACTTCAATCTGAGGGGAAATGAAGGTGGAATTTCACTGTTTAACTTGTTCTTCTTGAAAGACACAGGGCTAACACACTTTGTGAGAACTTCATAATACAGGAATAAAAGTTTGCCCCCCTTCATGACAAGCAACAAAGAAATGAAACATGATAAAGAGTGAGTTTGAAGAATATTCACAGACAACCATACAAGAGTCCCTTCTGTGAAAGCTTTGGTGGTTTGTTTGGTATTCTTTCCCAAACAAACTCAAGTTTTCAGAAGGCAAAATTTTGACAAAAAAAAAAAAAANAAAAAATAGTCCCTCAGAAATCAGCAGATTACTTCATATGAAAGGGATGTTTCCACAAAAACAATAGAGATAGATTCTGCTAAGAGTTAAAATGACTAAACCTTACAGGTCTGCTACAGATACTAACAAACTATGAATTCAAAAGTATATCCAAAAATAATAGTAAGTAGTTCCCGTGTCATTTAAGTAAGTTGTAAATATAAAATCCAGAAAAGAAATGTAGAAAATCAATACAATATTTCTTCTTAAGGTAATGCTGCCAATGTAGGAGGGAAGATGTAGAAAATCCTAGTGCCATTATTATCCTTTCAGGGAGGGCTATTTGCACAGCAGAGAGCTTTACAGATGCTTACAAGGAGATCTACACACCCTTCCTCTCTTTTCTGATTTCCTCGCCAAGAGCAACACGCATCCCTCACCCAGGTTTCCTCTGATCCAGCCAGGGCTTTTCCTTGTATTCCCCAGCACAAATACCTGGCTTTAATCACAAGAAACCCTCTCAAAATTTTGTTAATGAAATCAGTGTGGAAGGACGCCTTATGGGACTTCTGATACTGTCACATGTAGACATCAAGGCGCATCAAGAAGTCTGTGCCTTCTTGTATTGGTTTCTCTGTGGCCAGGTTTTGGTGGCAGTGGGGGGGGCTGAGGGAGAGGCTTCTTCGAGAAGCTGCTGGAAGTTTCCCCCATGTCCAGGCCGGGCCCGCTGCTGGCCAAGGCCAGGCCAATCAGTAGTTGAAGGAACGCCTCTGTGATAACTTATTTAAGGAGGAAGAAAAAAAAAAAGCTGGTAGGAGACGAAGATGGCTGCCGGAGAGGAGCAGGGTGAGAGCCTGTGAGCAACAACGCAGACACCAAGGTCAGTGCAGAAGGAGGGGGAGGAGATGCTCCTGGCGCCGGAGCTGAGATCCAGCTGCAGCCCATGGGGAAGACCATGGTGAAGCAGCTGTGCCCCTGCAGCCCATGGAGGACCACAGGAGTGCAGAGATCCACCTGTAGCCCG
>VXBA01002397.1:659281-690534 GCA_013399895.1 Serilophus lunatus | reverse complement strand
GAGCAGTTTGTGAGAGGAACTGTATCCTGTGAGGGATGGACCCCATGGAATGTGGCTGGAAGGACTCTTCTCCCCAAGCAGCGGCTGGGAACAGCAGCTGACCACAGCAACATTTCCCCCCCCACCTCACCTTTTCCCTTGACCGCTGCGGGAGAGCAGGTTGGATGTAAGAAGGAGGGGGTGGGGGGTAAAAGGTGTCTCTTATTCTCTCACTCTTAGCTCTGATCTTGTTAGTAATAAACCTGACTATTATTCCCACATGGAGTCTTGTTTTGCCTGTGACGGTGATTAAGAAAGAATCTGTTGTAGTCCTTATCATGAATAACGAAACCTCTCGTTATATTCTCTGTCTTCTATAGCTGGGCAAGGGGGAGTGAGAGAGTGGCTGTAGTGGGCCCCTGGCACTTAGCCCGGGTTAAACCACTACACTTCTCAACAGTGGTCAGTTAAGAGTCTGAGGAAATGTTTATCAGTGTCTCATGGCCTCTTGAACTGAGCAAGGTATTTTATGTTTATTTTATTCAATAGATATTAGTCAATCTGCAAAGACAAGCATGGCAGGCATTCATTAAAAAAAAAGTCTCCAGGCAGCTGTACTGCCTTGTGATAAATTTCCCTCAAAGTTAAGCCTACACAGAAAATTACTACTACTTATCTCTTTCTCTGCCCAGATGTTACGTGACAACATTAGGAGTAACAGGAGAGGGTTAACAGTTAATGAATGCCATGTAGCTTGCTTAGAACAGGCACTGAAAAATTATTTCCAAAAAAACCAAGGAAAGGAATTCTTGATGAACAGAATATTATTATCCAGAATAGCATCTAACTGTGAAACCTCTTTAAGTACAATATGCCAGTAATTTATTTGTTGTAAGAAGAGAACTGTAAGCATTTTCCCCACTCCCATCACTCCAACAGAATCTGAGATGACTACAGGCTGGCTCATCTCTCTCAGATTGTTCCCACAGAGCTGGAGCACAAATAGAATAGGAACACCTTCTCCCACAGGGAAATAATCTTTAACCACCATCACAGAGACTGCCTCTATACGAACAGAGGAAGGAAGAACACCACCTCCAAAATCAAATACTATTTCTCTCCAAAAAGAAGATACATTTTCTCAGACATTTTCTATTCAAATATTGATCAGCTCAGATTGATCAACATTTTGTAGGGTGTAGCGGAACACATTTCAAGATGATGACAGTTGGACTCCACAAGCTAGAAAGGTAAAACATAAGTGCAAGCCAAAACCACATTATTTCATAAAGCAAATCTGCTCTCTGGTATTATAGAAGGGTTTAAAGTGACCTATCAGCTAAAAAGAGAACACATTGGGCATTAATGTGCTTGAACAACAACAACAGAAGAGTTGGGTTTCTTTTGAAACAAGCAGATCCATTAGTGTGATTATGCTAATAAATATGTTCAATTAGGTTTTAGGCAGAGTTCTAATAGAGAATAATTTCTGCTCTCAGGAAAAACACACTGTCCCAGAGTAAAGAGCAAATTTTACAGCAGATGAACAATAAGTAGCCAAGCAACAGAATCATTTTGCCATCACCTAAATGTATTTTCCTATCTCAGAAATGCAAGTTGTTTCAGAATCAAAGAGAAGAACAAGAGAAAGTACAATGTTATTTATGCAGCCCACATGCTCCATCTTGGTTAGCAATCTCTTGTCCTGAACAAGCCAAGTCTAAGAGAAGTTCAGGGTCACAACAGATAACACACAATGCACCAAACAATGCTGATATGCCTATGTATCTCAGATGTTGCTGCAGCCATTTGGGAAGAGAAAAATCTGACCTGCAGCAACAACAGGAGTCAGGAAGAGAAAAAAATACCAGTTCTGGCTAGTGGTAAGAGATCAGGACAAATACTCTGGAAATGGCTTCAACAGTCTTACAAAGCTTTGCTCTGCTCCACAAAACCAACTCAAGGACATCTGTGGAGGTTTTACAACAGTAGTATGTCTATTCCCTGCTTTACAGTCACTTGCTCCTTATCCTTTCATATAAATCAGAAATCAGAGGAGAAGCAGCTCAGCTATAAAGACAAAGACAAGCCTAAACAACTGGTTCTTGGGCAGGCAGGACTGAGATGCAAATAACATCTCATGTTAAGATGAAAAACGTAAGGAGAAAGATGAGATGGGGGAATGGAATTAGTATGAAAGTGAGGAGGTGCTATTTGCATAGGAAAACAGGAACATCAAACAAACTCATGATATGTAGGAGCAGAGTGGTGGTTATTTTTCTTTAAGGAATTCTTCAGAGTTCATTAACTTGTTTAAGAACGATGCAGTTTGGAAACACTTCCCTGAAATAGTGCAGGAAAACATCTCAGTGGTAAAATATGCTGGAACTCAAATCCCTCTTTCCATGTCACAGAACAAGCTGTTCCAAATTATCAGTGTCCCTAAGGTCACTACAGTTCACAGCCACTACACCATCATGGCCAGTCATAATTCATAAGGATAATGAGGAGATAACCACATGCACTAGTGGAAATTCAACAGATTATTTCATTGAACTTTGCAGAGGCAAGATTTCCTACCTTTCAAGAATTTACACTTTTCAAAAGTACAGTCATCTCTCATACACTATGAAGAGGAATTTTTATGCAATTTCTGCCACTGAGATAAAATGCTGACTATATTAGAGATCTAACAAATATTGTGGCTTATCATGCTTACTCTCTCCACTTTTCCAAACAAAAAGAAATCTAAAATTAAAAAGACAAATCACAATCCATTCAAATCTCAGTAGTGAGCTGGAAAAGAAGCATGTTTAGTTTTGAATGAGCTACAGTGAAACATTAAATACCTCAGTTGTTTCAGGAACTCAACATCAGAGCTGCTGTTAATGAGCTTGATGAACTCCTCATAAGAAGGAGCATATGTGTAGTCTTTCTTCTGATGCTCATTCATCTGTTCTCTGTACTCCAGCTGGCTGAGTAGCATTCGGTTAATATAATCTGGATCACTCAGCAGTTCCACCACTGGTTTCAGTACTGGAGAAGAAAAATATTTTCAAACAAAATCCTTATGCTGAAGAATAACTGCTGTCTTGCAAAAAAAAAATTGTAGATATAAGACAAAAAAACCATACAATTTGATAAAAATCCCCAAATCCCAAACCAGTCTTCTGGACTGCATAGTATACTTGAGATAATACTTTTTTATTCTACTTAAAACTTATTTATTCTATTGCACATTGATGCACATTATCTATTGTCTTGATGGACATGGACAAAGCTGAGCTCTATTTGGAAAGTTCCAAGTGTTTTTCTCATTTCTTCTGTGTACTTTGAAGACTGTGACATTACAGCCACTATAAATGAAAACTGAAAGCAAACTGAATTGCATAATATACTTGAGACTTCATAATTTCTGAATTTGACTTCAGTGACATAAAACAATCATAGTGTATTTCTAATACATATTTTATCAAATATAGTAAAGTGTATCTGATAATAAAAAAGCAAAATAGAAACCCCTGAATTAAAAAACCACATAGGATAAATCAAAGTCTAAAATAATGAATTAAATCTGACATCATGATTTTGTTATAACACATCCTTAAGTCTATGGATTCTATGTATCTGAATAAAAGGCCAGAATTATTTATATAATCACTAAAAAAAATGCCAAGGAATACTGCAAAATTGTTCCTCTGTGAAAAAGTAGAAAATGAGAAAGGACAAATAGTGTTTTATCCTGAAATGCACTCAATAGCCTGACATCAGTCAGGAGAGTTAAGTATATTCTCAAAATCAAGCAAGTACTTAAAGTGTCTTCCTGGTTATCACAGAAATTTAATTTCAGAATGTAAAAGCAAAGCATCATGACTTGTACATAACGAAGCTTGTAATTGCTAATGTTATATAGGTGCAAGTGCTTAATCATCTCTGGTCTTTGATCTACCTTTTGTTGCAAGTATTTCTGCAAGGACTATGCGCAAGCTGACAGACTGGACATCCTTTGAGGGTAGAAGACAATACACCAGAACTTGAGAACATTTTTGCAGGAATCTTACTTCTTCATCAGAGCTCCTCAAGCATGAGTGCAGCAAAAAAGGTCTTGGTGGATCTTCCTGCCTAAAGGGAAAAAAATAAAAAAAAAATAAAAAACACAAAAGGAAGGATAGAAGAGAACTCACATACCATTTGTTTTGTCATTAGTTGCTAACAGATAAAATGCAAAATGCTGCAGCATGAAGCACTGGGTGAGCACTGTGCACCACTGAACACGCACAGCAATATGCTGCTGGGTGAGCAAGCCCATGATAGCACAGTGTGTTGTTTGTAGACTCCCCACAAACAGATTTTTAGATGACAGCTCTGAAAGAAACAAGGAGCAAACCTCCCTCACCTTGATTCTGTGCCCAATACTGTCTGGTTTATCTCTTCACAGGTACCAGTGGTTTTCTGGACATCTCAGAGCATGTTAGACTGAACTCCTTAGTGCAGGTCACAGCTGCACCTTTTCTTTATACAAAAACAGCTGCAGAAGGAGAGACAAGGTACCCTAGCAGTCCTTTCATGGCCACATGCCTGATGTGCTCCAATCCATTTTGACAGCAAGGTGACCAAGCAAGCCAGTGGTTACAGCAAGTCAGACACAGTGTCACCTGAGAGGTGCCCCAGTAACGTACAAAGACAGCCAGGACTGATCTTCACAAGAAGGCTCTAAGCTGTTACAAGGTCTTGGATCTGTCATGTATCATAGCAGTGCCTCCTCCTATTTTCCATAACATCATCTTTCTTGCCAGAGTCAGACCTTGCTAGTTAGACTCAACTGACTGTTACTTACAGAGCTTCTCCAAGGCCGTTGCCTCTGTACATGAAAAAGTGACCAAGCACTGTATACAGCTAAAACAAAAGTTTTCAGTTGGATACCATTGTATGGCCACTAGTGACAGGCAGCATTGTATAACAATTGATTTTTGCTAGTCAGTCCAGGAAGATGAAAATATGTTGGAATAGTAACAATAATTCTAATTTTGTTTTAATAATACAAGTAGCGTTTCTTAAGGACACCAAAATAAGTTTTATAATTAATTTTCAGAACAATATGATTTTAAAGATGACTTTTGATTTGACTGAAGCCTCTTATTCAATTACAAATCAAATGTTTTGCAAATATGGATCATGGAAGGGGTTTCAATTTTTATACATAAGACAAATTTCAAAACAAGTCCCTTGGAACAACTCAGATGTAAATACTCTGTTCTGAGGAGCAATGGTTTATGAAGATGATGTGTAATCTTGATTATTAACCAGCCCAGGTGGTGCAGCTGACTCAGTTCAAAAAGCTGTTTGTCTTGTTTTTGTAGGATCTTTTCTCTGTGACAGCTGAATACATAGCTATTTTCCTTAGTGCATTTCCATTCCTCTTGCATATTCCAGACATATCCTAAAGCCTCCTCTATACCACATCAAACATTCCCCATCACATTCTCCCCTAAAGGCATTCATTATTTATCCAAAACCAGATGCATCCCAGGAGGATTACTGACAGACAGTGTCTGGGTCATTTACCTACAGCCACCTCTTACTGGGGAAATAAAGTCTTTCTTTTCCAAACAGGTTGGCCCACCCAAAATCAGCCACTTAGATGCACAGCTGGAAGAATACGCAAAATTCTGGCAAGCAGGATGACTTATAAAGAACATACAATCATTAAAGTTGAAAAAGACCTTTTAGATCACCAAGTCCAGCCATTAACCCAAGACTGCCGAGTCCATTACTAAACTCTGTCCTTAACTGCCACGTTTACATGAATTTTTAACACTTTCAGGGACAGCAATTCTGCCAGTTCCATAGGCAACCTGACCATCCTTTCAGTGAAGAAGTTTTTCCTAATAATCTAAACCTCTCCCAGCACAAATAGAAGCCATTTCATCTTGTCCTGTTGCTTTTTACCTGCAAGAAGAGACTGATCCCGCCTCACCACAACCTCCTTTCAGGTAGTTGTAGAGAGCAATAAGGACTCCCCTGAGCCTCCTTTTCTCTGGGCTAAACAGTCATAGCTTCCTCAGCTGCTCCTCATAAGTCTCATGCTCCAGACCCTTCCCCAGCTCTGTTGCCCTTCTCCAGACACGCTTCAGCACCTCAACATCTTTCTTGCAGTGAGGGGCCCAAAACTAAACGCCGGATTTGAGGTGCAGCCTCACCAATGATGAGGATGGGGATTATCACTTCAACTGATTCCTGCATACTAACAACAATGCAGAGTTAGAACCAAAAACATGTGCAAAGCACGAAACAGAGGCACAATGCACATCACATTTCAATGAACTGAGATTAGTCTTATTTGTCTTCAATATGGTTCTACAAGCTTCCTCAGAAATGCCAGTCTGGGACTGCAAACACACTGGAACATTAACTGCACCTATAGTATATCACCCATGCAAGAGAAGTCTGTCTCCCTCCCTCCTGTACAAATTTATTCCCATTCAAGAGACAATGCACACAGCGTTGGTGATTTAGACTCATGCCAGGATTTTTCTGACATATAGTCAACAGAACAAAAATGGAAAACGTAACAGAGTAAAAAAGGGCATAGGCAAATATTTGATTCTTGCCCTTGTAATTTGTCTAATGTGTTCCTGCCTACAGGAATGCAAGGGAGGAGCAGTTACATACTCTTCAGTTTACAGGCCCTTTAAGAAAATTCCAATTTTTTATGGTGCTATCATCATTACCTAAGAAGGTATGAATCTCTAGAAGAGGGCTTCTTTCACTGATTTTCTTAGCCAAACTGTATCTAAATGTGAGCTAAAAATCTTCCCTTCTGCTTTTTATGAAAAAAATAGAAAAAACAGTCTTCAGGAAATTCAACTCTAAACAAGTCTTACGTATCAGTGCCAAATGGTTGTGTCAACAAATCCTGCAGTTTTCACTGCTGTCGGGCAAGAGAAATAAAGAGAAGACTGAAAGCAGGAGAGGAAGCTTGGGGAGAGGCTTAACAGCTACAGAATAAGTCAACATGCCTGTGATAAAACAGACAAGGCATACAAGCTTATATTCTCCTTTGCATGTATATAGGAAGCATTACACTTCTATTTTTCTCAATATTACCATTGATCAGCTTGCAGGGAAATACTGCATGCCAACAAAAGGTCTGCCTAGTAAGCAGCAACCCTTTTAACTCAGGCTTTCCCTTCACTGATACATGTAAAAAGATGGAGCAGTGAGCAAGCACAGAAGAACTAACACCACTACCCAGATACCAAACCATGTCTGTTTAGTGTCTTGCAGCAGGAGCTGAGATGGCTTGAGCAGGCATATTATTACAGCTTGATATAAAACCTACACCTTCAACTCTGTGGGAATGTGGAATTGTTTATTTTGCAGAGAGTAAACAGGAAGAGCAGAAACTTAAGTGCAACCCCCATGCATGTATCCAAAGCAGGGTGCTGCTACACCTCTCCAGTCTCAATAAAGGTATTAAGCACTATTAAACAATCCAAATAGTAACATAGACATTATTTCTCTTCCTGTCTAATTTTGAACATGTGTTATTAGAATTCTGTGGTTGGACTTTCCAACTAAAATGTCACTTAGTAATCTCAGAAAACTCTGAAAAAACTGCATGCAGATAATTTTAGAGAAAGGTTTGAAAACCTAGCCAATTATCCATAAATTCTGAGCACAAGTGTGTGCAGTGAACTGATATGAATGTGGCACTGTAGCAAACAGTTCCAAAAATGGCATGATACAGGCTTTGTAAACCAGTCTCATTTAATCTGCTTTAGGCGATACACAAATAATAGCAAGTGGCAACTTAATTCAATTGTGTCTTCTTGAACAATAAACACTAAAGTAATAGTGACATATATTGGTCTATCAGGATTCAGGTTGACTTTAGTGATTTAAAACAGTAGACACACAATATACTTACAGGTCATATCCACCAACAGTCCCCATGAGCTACAAAGCCAGCCTTAACCTTGCCCAAGTTTCTTTTCTGCAATTTCCATTTTATGAAAAGCCTGCTCTGAATTTTCAAACACTATCCAATACTTTTTCATAGTATCAGAAAGCGAAGGAATTTCCTTCAGCTGCTTCTCAAAGCACTGGAAGGTAAAGCAGCAGAGTATGAACATATGAATATCCCACAGATAGGGCCTGCCAAAGTGAACATTCCTTAGTAGCAGGTCTGTTTTAAGCTGTGCTTTTCTTTGGGAACAAAATGCCGCCTTCTGTAACTATCCCCTGCTCTGAGACTGCCTTGTGCAATTACTGATTTTGTGTCCCACTAAATGTCATCAATATGAGGACTTTACCCCTTAATGCTTCAAACCTGCAAATTCATCAAACTCTTTATAAAGGAAAGAAGAGCAGCAGATTTGCTGTGATACTCCTAAGGGCAAGCAGTTGAAACATTACTAGTGTTACGGAAATATCATCTTTTCCTTTCTATACCATAAATAAGCAACTGCACCAATATCAACACCTCTAACAACAATTCTTTATTTCTCAGGAATGCAGAACCCGTGGTTGTTCCATAATACTGGACTATCACCTGGGCTTCCAGGTTTCCTAATACAGGGACCTCATGCAAATATCTCCTTTTTTTTCCTAGGATCTACTATAAATATTCACATTTTTTTATTAGGACCATCTGGTAACTCCCTGTATTGTAAAGATTGATTGTAGTCAGGAATATCAAAAGGCTCTTGGTATTTGTGGTTGGGTGTATGCCTCTGATGCAAGGATCTTTGACAAATATAAGTCATTCTGCTTTGAAATTAGGAAGCAAGCAATTAAATAAATTACACATATACACAGATCCCCCACATCCTCTCCCCCTGGAAAAAAACAAACACACAAACCAAAAACCAAAACAAACCCCGATGTAAAAAGCATTAACAACTACAGAAAATTACTTAAGGGTTCTTTCTTTAAATAAATAAATACATACATAGATCACAAAGTGTTCCCTTCAGCCTTGCTATTTCTTTATTTAGTCTTTCAAGAGAGTCTTGCAGCAAGTATCAATCAGTACAACTGCGAGCTGAAGTACACGTGAAAAACTCACTCTAAATGACTGGCATCAGTATATTCAACATTCACCACGTGCTTTCATTAAACTGATTCTGAGAACTACCCGAACAACAGGCAGGCTGCATCTCTTCACTTGTATCACCCTCAGAGCTCTAAGCTTCTTGACAGGGCAGCAAAGCAAAAATTGTTTGGTCTATTTGAGCTTTCTAATAAAGAAAAGAAACAGATTTAGACCTTTACAAGCCAGTATAACAAATACATGTGAAAACAGTACCTACTTAAAAAACCCCAAAAACAGAACTACATCTCTGAAAACAAACCACATCAAATCGAGAAAGCACAACAAAAAACATGGACAAAGCCAAACCCAAAATTTCCATAGCTACCATTTTAGCACACTAAATCAGCAAGTTTTACAAATCACTTCAACTAGTGTGCACTTTGACTGTTATTTATACATGCCCCAATTACCTCTTTTAGGAAAAAGCATTTGACATGTCATATTAAGAATAGATACAAAGAACGTATGAATAACTTACAAGCTGTGGTATGACCACATCAGCACTAGGACATCCTGATACTTATTGTGGTGTCTGGGTTTTCCTCAATCATTAACAGAAAACCCAATCTTCCTAGTTTGAAAGCAGTGGTGAGCTTTAGACCTGGTACAACTCATGGATTGACTTTAATAACATGCTCTGACCTTGGCTTTTCATGACCATTTTGTTCTAAGCACAGCTGCTCCCATTGCAACAAGTATCTACAATTTCATTCTAATCCCATTGATACACTTCTCCAGAGGCCGACTGTGATAAACAGTTCTGAATATTCTTGGTGGGTGGCAAATGGCATTATAAAAGAAATACAAGACCTGTGGGAGGTGTTTAGCTGCTATCCAGAGAATCTGGATGCATGTATAGAATTAACCAAGTTAAATCTCAAATGCTTAAACTCCCTTTTGCATCAGTCTGCTCTTGATCAGCTTGTGGTGGCAGCACCTTTTTTATTTTTACAATCTTACCACAACACATACTGTAATCACAAAAACCTTGAAGTCATATATCCTATACATATTCACATGAGCCAAGAAAATTACCAACTGAGTTGTTTTCCCTCCATACCCCTTCCCACTTGCCCATTGTGCTGGTTTGGGCTGGCATAATTTTCTTCACAGTGGCTAGTATGGGGCTGTGTTTCAGATTTGTGCTGAAAAGTGTTGATAATATAGAGATGGTTTTGTTATTGCTGATCACTGCTTAGACGGCATCAAGGCCCTTTTCTGCTTTATGAATCACCCTGCTGCTGAGGGTGCACAAGAAGTTGGGAGGAGACACAGCTGGGAAAGCTGACCTCAACTGACCAAAGGGATGTTCCATATCATACGACATCATGCTCAGCATATAAAGCTGGGGAAAGAAGAAGGAATGGGAGGGACATTTAGAGTGATGACATTTGTCTTCTCAAGTCACCATTACATGTGATGTAGCCCTGCTCTCCTGGGGATGGCTGAACATCTGTCTGCCCACGGGAAGTACTGAATGAATTCCTTGTTTTGCTCTGGTTGCATGTGAAGCTTTTACTTTACATATAAAACTGTCTTTATCTCAACGCATGAGTTTTCTCATTTGTATTTTTTCAGTTCTCTCCCAAAGCTCTTGGTGAGTGGTTTGCATGGGCCTTAGTTCCTGGCTGGGGTTAAACCATGACACCTACTTCCATCATGCAGGCAAATCTTATTTTGCCTACACTGCATCCAGCACAGGGTTTTATTTATCAAATGTTAATAGTTCTGTAATAATATCTGAGGCAGCTATTCTTAGCCTACAATAAGTATAAGGAAACTCCCTCTTCCTTTCCTGTGGACAGCTTCAGAGAAAGACTCTTAACTATAGTTTTGTACCTTGTTAAGTCCTTCTGATACCAACTAAGTATTTCATCTAGAAGAATAGCTGTCTCTTGCTTTCAACAAAGCTATTATGCTACCAAAGGAAGTGTACATTCCTGGGATCCAGTAATTCTAGCCCCCAGAAAGTATACTGCCACCACACACAACACTGCATCCACATACCAATATGAATATTTCCATCACTGTACACCCCTTTACTCAGCCCATGGTCCATCCTTGATCACCAAGGGAGACATGCTTTCCTAGCACTTGCCCTCATTTGTTGGCCTCTCCTGGCCATTGATCTTGAGCTGTTTATTACTAAGCAGATCCTCACAATGGTTAAGATAAGTCAGAGGGAAAGCAGGAGCAAAGGGAAAAACTGTAGCATCCTTCCTTGTTCTCAAAGGTCTCAGCTTGTTTTCATCCTCTCAGACATCCTGGTCAATCACAGTTTGAAGTTAGTCAGTGAAAGTAGAAAAGTAAAGGGATTTATGTGGCTGACATGCATCCAGTAACAAAATACACGAACTTCACTCTGAAAAACAGATATTGCTATCCTTGGGGCCACAGACAGTTTCTTTCTTCTACTTCAGTGGATTTATCTGTTGTCATATAGGAAAACTGAGACAAAGTGGCTTAGGTGGCAACCCCTATGAGTATGAGCAGCATTTTAAACTTCATAAGCTGCCACATAATAGACAAAATGCTTTTTGCTGTAAAACTGCAGTATAAACTCAGCAGCAAAATGAGATGCAGTGCTCCAAGAAGCATCACAACAGGAAAGACATCTTGCTCTAACTACAGTCCCTGTTCAACTTTATTATCCAAAACCAGCTGGATTCATTATTAGAGACACAAAGGGAAACATTAATGTCAATGAAATTTACTACTGTCTTTAAAACATTAACAGAAAGCAAAGTACATCAAGAAGATCTGTGTTCCCTACATTATGAAGATGAATTTTCTGTGTTTGAACTGTGACAATTGTGATTTAACCCAGCAGGCAGCTGAACACCATACAGCCATTCACTCACTCCCTCATGCCACCACGGTGAGATGGGGAAGATAAGTAGGAAAAAGATAAAACTCCTGACTTTAGGGTGACCTAATTGCAGCTTTCCAGTACCTGAAGGGAACCTAGAAGAAAGATGGAGAGAGACTATTTACAAGAGCATGTAGTGGGTAGGACAAGAGGGAATGGCTTCAGAGAGAGTAGGTTTAGATTAAATGTCAGAAAAAATTCTTTACTGTGTGGGTGGTGAGGCATCAGAACAGGTTGTCCAGAGAAGTTGTGGATGTGCCACCCCAGAACTGTTCAAGGCCAGGTTGGATGGGGCTCTGAGCAACGTTATCTAGTGAAAGGTGAACCTGCCTATAGCAGTGGGTTTGGTACTAGATGATCTTTAGGCCTTTTCCAACCCAGGCTATTCTATGATTCTATTACTTGAGATAAAGAGAGTTTAACAGAACAGAAATAGCAGGGAAATTAATAATAATAGAATTAGAATACACAAAACAAGTGATGCACAATGCAATTGCTCAACACCTGCTGACTGATGCCCAGCCAGTTCCCAAGCAGCAGCTACCAGACAGCTTTTCTCCTAATGCATATCCTGAGCATGACACCATATGGTGTGGAATATCCCTTTGGCCAGTTTGGGTCTGCTGTCCTGGCTGCGTCACTTCCCAGCCTCTTGTGTCTCCCACCTCTCCACTGGCAGGGCAATATGAGAAGCTAATTAGGAACGACTAGAACACCAGTGTGTTATCAACATTATTCACATCCTAAATCCAAAACACAGCATTGTACCACCTACTAGAAGAAAATTACCTCTGCCCCAGCAGAAACCAGGATAGCAATATAGGAACTAATTGAAGGCTTCCAAGCTATAAGTGACACACTTAGTAGTTCTCAGTCTATAGCTCAAACTGTCAGCAGGTTCTAGCACAGTAAGCTCCACAGAAGTAGGCAATTTTGTACAAAACTCAAATTATTCTTAAAGCCACAAATTGCCTGAAAAAGAAAACATTATCAGAGCATTTGCTGTGTTCTCAGAATCTCAGAATTAACAAGGTTGGAAAAGACCATTAAGATCATCAAGTACAACCTATCACCTAACATCCCATCCACTAAACCATGGCACTAAGTACCTCATCCAGCCTCGCCTTAAACACATCCAGGGATGGTGACTCCACCACCTCCTTGGGTAGCCAAATCCAATGGGAAATTACTCGTTCTGTGAAAATTTTTTCCTAACATCTAGCCTAAACTTCCCTTGATGCAGCTTGAGACTGTATCCTCTCATGTTTATTACATGCATGCTCAGACCACTCAGCAGCACAAATTCCGTCTATAGCATGTGAGCACAATGTCACCTTTCTGCTGACTTCGACAGAATATGTACAAAGCATTTGAACACTCTCCATCTGCCAAGAAAAGGTGAGCCCTCTGCAATTTCCATACAGCTCCACAGACCTTTTGAGCAAGTTCTGATGAGGAGAATATTCTAGTGCTTCACAACTTGTGTCATGCAGCATCAGCTGCTGATCTGTCAGTCACATTAAAACCAGACACTTCTTTTTGCAAGTTCACAGCCTTGCAGTCTGTGAAAAACAGTCAATGGGTCCAGTTCCAACCTCAATAAATTCTGCAGTTAGAACTGTAGGGTTGGTTTGGTTTCCTTGGTTGTTGTTTTTGTTGTTGGGGTTTTTTTTGGGGGGGAGAAGTTGTTTGTTTTGTTTAACCTGCTATCACATTAGTCCTTGACAGGGTTGTTTTCATGGCAATGTTGATGCATCTTGCCATACCCAGCACTGATTAAGGTGCATTTACCACTCCCAAGTAAAAAAGTTAAATGGAAAATACCCAAGAGAATTTATTTTAGCTCTATATAGCGAAAATCCTACGAAGACCAGATGAAGTGGTCATAATTCTCAGCAGATAAGAAACTCCATCAACAATCACCATTAATATTATTTAGTAATTCTAGATTCTACATCCCCAGCTTCAAACAGAAAAACATTTAGACTTAAAAAAAAAATTTTTTAAAAAATCAATACCCTCATTATTCTTTAACTGTTCAAATCAAAAACCTTCCCAAAACCAAGTGCTTTACTGTAATAAAGGACAAGTACAAGCATAATACTTAAAAGTCAAGGAGCACACTTAGGACCTTTACTTGACCGAGAGATTACCACATTCCAGAGCTAAAAGAAAGTAGTATCGGGAATCCAGTGCAAGATTACTGCAAAGTACATACACCTTTATTTCATCTTTCCTTGAATGCAACCACCCTTTAGTTTCTTTTCCATCTGTACTTTTTCAACACATTAGCTTACTTAAAGCTGAGATCTACTACAAATATTTTAACCCTATCTTCTGCTCCAGAACAGAAAGAAGTGTCAAGGCTGACAGATTAGTCACTGACAGAGGACTGCTGATTTTTTTTTTCTCTGAAGGTGTATCAAAAAAAATGTGTCTCTAACTGTAGGCAAAACAACTTGACAGAATAAATTATAGTCTAAATCTGAATGACCAAAGCATATTTCAATTAGGATAAGTGAAATTCAGGTAAACGTAGACACAAGCCCAAACTTGATGCACAATTGGACAAATTAAACTGCATAGGCTAAGAGTTCGCATTTGCAACTACAATTTGGATCCAACTCCAGTATTCAGTGGATAGCTGACTTTTTCAAGTGGACAAAAAAGAGGAAATTAAATTAAGAAAATAACCTACATAGAGAAAGAAAATAGAGCCAACAATTTTTCCAGTAGAAAAATCTTGTTACTGCAGGACAGGACACTTAGAGAAATCACAAGGCTTTGCCTCCCTGGGTTACAAGAAATGGAAAGCTGAACGGAATTAACCCTCATGCTATTTTGGGAAAGGTGCAAGTAACAATCTCATCTCTTGACTCCTGTGACAGTACCCCTTCTTTCCCTTGCAGGTTCACACTACTTTGCAGATCACACAGCCCACTTCCTACTGTGTACAAAAGATCCAAGGATGGAACAGAAACAGCAGTGAATCCAAACTCTGAGAAAAAGGAGGACAAGTGTTTCCTTGCACAGGTCTTACAGATGCCCTGAAGCTTGCTTGATCTCCAGAACTGGTAATAAGCTTGAATTATTTTCCTTATCAGTTCCCTACAAAAGCATGACACTCTTCGATACATTGATATACCACACCTGAAAGCAGAGAGACAAGCAGAAAATTCCAATGAAATGCAGAGTTGTGTTTTTACCTGGCATTGGCTCCTTTAAGGTCACAGAAGTGCGAGAGTAAAGCTTTCACTACATCATTGCAGACAACTTTAACTACATCGATGTGACTCAGCCTCTGTCGCAGCTGCTTGGCAATCTCCCAAAAGTCTTCAGATAGCAGCTGGTACAGCTGCCCTTCATCTCTGCTGAGTTGTCCATACCAGGACAGGATGTAATCTCTATAGCCGTAGTCAAACACTGAAAGGAGAAATAAAACAATAAATAGCAAGAACTGCAAAAGAAGAAGGAACACCAAAATAGGAAAAGTGTAATCTTCCGCCCTTTTCCCCCAAAACTGGGTGGGTAACAGGTTTCATATCTACTTTTGAGTTTTCAATTTTTGCCAAAGAAAGTAAGGTTGGCAAAGTTCCAGCAATCTGCACCTAACAGGTTACTGGAGGTCATTTTGCAAAGCAAAGCCTGTAAGTGGATTTGCTCAGACAGTCAGGTTACCAGCTACACACAAAAATTCAGACTAATACCTGTCTCTCCACCGCAGCTTTATATGTGGTTAGATGAACTATCATATAATCTGACTGTGTCTAAACTGTTGCAGACTGAAACCAGCCATCTTTACATAGAAATTCAACAGTCTCCATTCCAAAGACACAGTTAAAAGGAGAGGTGGTAAGATTTCTGGATTTCAAAAGACATATACAACCACAGAAATTACATTATAGGATCAGAATAGCTAAGATAGAACAAGTAGATTAGCAAGACCATATGAACTTCAAAAATGATGAAGCATTCCAAACCATATCTACGGGAAATACCAAGATTACTGTAATTTCAAGTCCCATGGCAACACCATCTTCTACTATTCTGACTTTTCCTTTTAATATTTGTGTGACACCAGTTTTATTGATGCTTCACTCTAGTGGATCTCCCTGGAGGTCTAAGTGGGAGCAGGAGGTGTTCACAGAGCACCCATGAACTGTGCTTAGCAGTTACAACAAATAGGGGAAAAGAGAGTTGTGAGAGTCAATTTGCAAAAGAAGGGAATAAAGTTGTATGCCTGATAATTGATAATCTGAGCAGCTTCTTTACCAGACATCTTGATTTCACACTTTCATATCAAAAGTACATTTCATTTGTCAGTGTAAGCCTGTGGTGCAAAATGCTCATATGACTCTACTATTTCTTACTTTCCACTTTGATAGAAGTTGTTTGTTTGGCAGTTCAATAAACTTTGAAAATCTTCTTGGCACTGCAATGGTGAACTAGTAGCATACTAATAGGACAACAAGTTAAATTGAATACTTTTGCCTGCCTTTTCAGTCAAAACTAGCACACCTCATTCAACATCATCTTGTTAAACACATTTCAAAGAAGTGGCTAAAATTGATAGAAGTTTCTAGTCAAATTTTCATAAATCAGCTTTCTCAGATTTATAAAGAAAACAAGTCACTTCAATGAGTACGCTGAAATATATCTTTAAAAGTCTTTTGCTAAGTAATTTTAAGGCTTTTTAAGTAAGAATTTGGAAAAAAACAACAGTTCAATAAACAAATAAATAAATGTTTGAAGAATTTATTCTTTTTTCTGATCTAGGAGATAAAAAATATGCAGAGTCATATTGCAGGATGGGAACTTCCAATGTTGAAACACACCCAATTTCATTACTTTTCCAAAATAGAAGAAACCATAATTTATTGAAAAGTCTCACCCACAAATACTATTCAGTGATAAAAACATTTAACAAGTTAGTGGTCTTCTGGTAAGCAAGGTGAGGAACAATCCATCAATACACCAAATAGCAACTGGGAACAGCATTTTAAAAACTGAAGTTTTATTAGTTATCTCATGTTTCCCATTATGACACACATTTCAAGTATCTATTTTTCCACAGTGGTCCCCATGTCCTTCTGCAGCCACCTTTTTCTTGTAGCTTAGTTACTCTCTTATGTTGCAAGATCCAAAATGCCATGAAAAGCTGATCACAGCACAAAATCTTCTTTTTCACCTACTTTTTAAGAGACCAATAGTTTCTCAAGCACATTCAAAACACACTGCATTGTGGTATTTCTTATCATCATCACTGCCAAATTACATCTTTTCAATTTTCTTAGACACCCTCTCTACCTTTTGCAAAGTAGCAGATTTGTCCAGCTCAGGTGGTGGTAGGAGTCTGAACTGGTCCCCACGTTTAAAATCTCATAAGAATTGAAGGACTCCTAGCTAAATGAATGAGGCATTTTAAAGCATCTTGTTGAACAGCATGTTGCATTAGACAGCAAAAGTTGTCAAAAATTCCTGGGATTTATAAATACTTTAATCCTGATCAGTGCACGATTGGAAATGGAATTATATAGAGATGGTATTTTTTATATCACTAGTAATTAAGTTTTATTTAACCATGAAATGATAAAAAAACCCCAAACAAACACACACAAAAAAACAAAACCACACACACCAAAACCCATTCACATCATGACAACTGCAAATTTCAGAACTGTCTTCAGGCAAGAAGTTCTATTTTCAGACAGACTGATCATTTTACTCTAATAAAAAAATTAAGTACTGCTTTTGGGATTCATTTAGTATCTGAAACTTAAGTTGACTCAGTCACCTCCCAAATCCAAAATGCTTGCTTAAATGCTTGCTTGGCAGAGCAAAAAGTACAGCCTTATCTTTGTAAAACTGTATAACAGAGAAGTTGGCTTCATCACTCAGGCCTGGAAGAAATGCAACAAAATCTGACAAGTTTTCTCTCCAAAATTCAGAGTGGGAATGGAGGGTACAAGCTACTCTGAAAAAACAAATAGCAGAAAGGCAAGTGAGCTGTCACTATAGAAGGTACTTAACTCTGAAAAATGAATCACTTACATATTAGTAACTTTCTTTCAGCCTTACTGAGTGGGAATGGCCTCAAGCACCCAACTGAATGATCTGTGGGATGAACACCTTGGATGAACACAGCTCCCAAAATTTTACAGACATGTGAGTTACTCCTACATGCAAGTAACAGGCAGGAAGTGTAACATGACTCTTTCCCTCAGTATTCCACAATACTTATCTGCCTCCAATAACCCCACTAACTCCAATTCTGTGCTTATGTCAAGACTTCATTTCAAATTCCAAGGCAAGTTATCAAAATATAAAGTACATGTGTGAAAGACTACAGCAAGTAACTTGTCTGTGCTTGTTTCTACAGGTAATGTTAAGACTCTACAATACTTTTCACATCATCAAGAATCCTCTAATCTGACTGATTCCAGATGCAAATGTTTCCTAAAAATAAATTAGTTTACCTTCACAGAAACATGACATAAAGTGTTCTAATTTTATATTTTACCTGCCTATCCTGCCAGCAGCTATGCATAAAAATAACATAAAAGCTTGAGCTGTGTTTTTAAAAAGACAACCAATCTATATAAAGCAATTTAATTTTCAAGTATACTCTCATTTATGAAAAAGATAAGAGAAAGTGCTGCAAAGAAATCTTAAGGGAAAAATTATTCAAAATTTGATAAAATATTTACAAATGGCTGATAGACTGTATCAGCCAGAAATCCAAATGTTGATTTTAAATGGACTTCTTATGGCAAGAATCGCACTAAACAGGAAGACCGTATGCAAAAGTCTACAAGATTTATCAGTTCAGGAAAACCCAATCAAGAATATTTTAAATGCTACTCCCTTGCTTTGTGCCCAAGTATTAAGGACTGTATTTGAACACATTTCTGTTAAAAAAAAAGAGCCACTAAAATGACAAGATATCAGTTCAATTGCAAAAACATCACATTACATACTTGAATAGACCTCTTGGGAAGACCAAGACTCTGTACTTTTACTTTATATCACGGGGGAAACAAGGGTCATATTTTAAAATCCTGGAATATTGGGTAGTTACACTGTGCTAGGACAACAAGAGATATTCAGATTCCAATGCACCTAAGTAAAAACTCACCTTCTTTCAGTGCCTTATCCATGTTGTGAGAAATAACCACTCTCCTTGATTGGATTGAATCATGGGAGCTTCCAGACCAATTACTCTGAAATTCAAACAACATTCATCATAAGAGGAAGGAATAAACCAAAATTTCAGAAGGAATAAAACTGGAATTCAAGGCAATAGTACCGTACCATTTGGTCTTTATACAAACATTGTCACCCCACACAGTTAAAACAGAGGAGTGTCAATTATCTATGAGGTTATTATATGTTGTTCATTAAGGTCATATTAACATTCACTATTGTGTAGTGTACATTGTACCACTTGCCAAATTATCTTAAATTAGGGATTTGGGGTATAAGGGAGGTATATTTATTTGCAATTCAAAGCAGTGAGAATAGAACATGCATGTAACAGAACTGGAACTCTTCAGTATTTTCACAGCAAATACAACAGCTTTATATCTTACTGTGACGATAGACTTAATTTAGCCTCATAAACCACTTTTAAAACAAAGGAGAAGCCTACAATAATTTTTGTACACATTCTTCTGGGCTTCTTCCTTCAAAGGTACTTCTGGTTGTTCATTGTAAGCTGCTGTCCTATACAACCATTTGTCTATATTGGAGTATTTGCTCTTCCAGTGCCCAAACAGATGGGTGGATGGGGAAACATTTTTCAGGGTGTAGACAAAGAGCAGTGATTCATGCTGTATTTATATAGAAAGGAGTGCAATTCAAAACTGAAAAAGAAATCGTCCCCACTGTCACTCAGCTTACGTGACTCCCCTTGATGAGAGCTCAGATTCTCTTTGGTAAGGAGACAGCACTTCAGAAAACATCACCATCCCTCCAACATTCACCAAATAGATAATAAGGAAGAAGTACAAACTTTAAGTAAAAACACATTACCTTCTTAAAGGTAATGCACCATTATTTCAGCCAATTTGCAGTCTAATACTCAGTGTATTTTGTTATAATGTGTTTTTCTTCTACTGCATGTAGAGTCTAAAAACACTTGTCTAATGGGATGCAAACAAAGGAGTCTAACATTACTTTTAACAGCAAAATCAAGCTTTTCAGGCTCATCCACATCTAACACACAGCATTGTGACAGATAATTTCTTTCAGCCCACAGTTGATTTGTTCCGGCTTTTGGGTGAGTAAAGCAATACTCCCTAGAATTTTTCCAGTCACTATTCAGAGACAATGACTGTGGTCTTTCAGCTGATTTCCCTGACAGCACTATCAATGGCAAGAGCAGCAAGACTTCAGCAGATCTGCCTCCCTATCCAATCCCCCCTTACTACCAAAACTGCAATTAACAAGGGGTAAGAACAGAGTATTTAGTGAATCACTATAGATGTTCACACCCCTTTTTACCTGAACACAACTCTGGTAAAAGCTAAAGCCACGTGCACCTAAACAGCTGCAGAAAGTATTTTTGCTTTTTGTAAGAGAACCTAAGAGTATTTGTACCTCTGGCTGTCACAGCTCCTCAACACAAAGATTGTTAATTCTAGTCACACAATTACTTCGGGATTTTTCTGCTTTATTTGAAGCAGGAAATCATATGATTCATAACCACTCCAATTTAAAAAGAGAAAAAAAGACAAATTCACAGAGACATTAAACACTCAAAATACATTAGGGGAGAGTGCAGGGATTCAGAAAGCCCAATTAAGCAAACTCAGGTCTTTCTGTGAAAAAAGAGCTTTTAAACGTGAGGCCACAATTCTGGCTGAAGCTCTGTGCTCAACACTCTCCATCTTCCTTAGCACTCACTACCTTGGGTATCCTACAAGGCTAATCCTTCTGCTGAACTGAGCCACATCTGCATAGAGGTCAGTAACCTCGACCAGCTGACTTAGGCATCTACAGTTCTCATATGTTGCAGAAGTGTTTTTTAACAGCCTAAAGCATCAGGAAGGGCTCCAATGCAGCACTTGCCAGATTACTCCTTCCAAAATTAGATTAAATACAAGCTAAAACAACAAAAAAAAAGTCCTTCAGAGGGGATCTATAGTTGCAAGCAGCTTGATCCACATGACCATTTATGGTTCAAACTTGAACACTCATTTTCAGAACAAGGCAGACTACTATTGCCTCAGCAAAATGCTGCCTCTTAAACACCAAGATAGACTACAAGCTTGCAAGAACATATTCCATTGAGAAGTGTCCTCTGTGGTTCATATGTTTGACTTTTCAAAAGGCACGGACTACTGACTTTAAAAAAGAGTTGTTCAATACATGATCAAAAAGAATGTAAAAGGTAAAAAGTGAATACTACCACTAGCAAACTAGTGATTTTGCTGCTGCATGAATGTAATTACTGAAGGGCAAAGGAAGATGCATAGCATATTGGACTAAGAAGTTTTCCATACTAATACAGGTATTGTATACACAACCATGAACTGTCAGAGAGAAACACAGAGAACAGTTAAAAACTGTTGGTTTAAAACAAGATTTTGATGTTATTAAAAATCAAATTTTCAAGAACAAATGAGAACTAAATATTTGAATGTTCAAATATCTTGGAGTGATCATGTTTAGGTTAGAAAAGACTTATAGGATCACTGAGTCCAACCATTAACTTATGATGTTGGTTGGGTTAGTTCAGGCTGAAGGTAAAACAGTTCGGGGAGACCTTATTGCTGTCTCCAACTGCCGAATGAGAAGGTACAGAGAAGAGGGAGCCAGACTCTTCTTGCAGATGCATGGGACATTAGGAAACATTGCAACACAGGAAATTCCATCACAAGGCTAAACTATTTGTATCATGAGGTTTGTTAAGTATCAGAATGGGTATGCTGAGGCTGTGGAGTCTCCATCCTTCTCAACAGGAGAAAACCCTGAGCAACATTACCTAATTGGACTCACTCTGAGCAGGAGGCTGGACTAGATACCCTCCAGACATTCTTTCCAGACTGAAAGACTCATGATCCTTCAGAGAACTGTGAAATTAATTTCATGATTGATAATACATCAGATCTTAAGATGCCTTGTAAAAACAGCTTATCAAACTCATTTTTCCTTCTCATTTTATAAACTTACATTTAGCAATATCAAGTCTTAAGTTTTGTTAGATTTCCTTTCAAAAAGTTCTGTTTCTGTGACAATAATAATGAATTATTAAATAAGAAGACAGCCCGGAGTTAGATGACAAACACCTTAAAACAACAGTAACAACCTGGTAACAAATAACCAGCATTTGTGATAACAGAAGGGTTTCAGGAAATTCTCAGTCCAAGCTCAGTTCTAACAGCTGAGAGAATGAAAAATCCAGCAGATTTCACTGGAAGACTTGCTTCCCAGCCCTGCCTCAAATCAGATGGAAGACATATGCAGAGAACAGGTTCAGCTAGATAGCCTAGATTTGAATGTTTTCTTCATGTCACTCATCTAAAGAGAAACGGTGCTAGATTTCATGAAATAGTTGGCATAACCCTGACTGAGCCAAAGATGTTTGCAAATGGATTTAACACAGCCAAAGTTCTACCTTAGATGCACTTTCATACCGATTAAAACCTGGCATGTTCCTCTAAGTCCTGCCTTGCACTATCACAGCCCCCAAAACTAATAAAAGAATTAATTTTTTTTAATTGAAATCTGGCTCCACTCCATAGAATTCATTGTTGAAGAATGGCAGAAATCAGACTGAAATTTAAACAAGAGTTAACAAAAGGGCTTGAAGGGGTAGGGGTTGAGCACTTTTGGAAAAGTACATGCTAAGGATGAGGTTGCTAACAAACACAAAGGCCTGTTTCCTGGAACAGTTCAAGTTTTCCTCGATTGCGACTTTGTTTACAGACTGAAAAAAAGGATGTGTACATTTCCTGTAGACTTCTGAACAAAACTCATTGTTCGGTACTTCTGAAAATTATTTAAGATGCATAAAATAAGTCTGAATGGGCTAAGAAAAAACAAACACCAAGGCTGGCATTGAGCCTGAAATTTTGTCTTAGGTTTGGTCTCTTGCAGATGCAAAAAATAAGTTAATGGTGTAACGTCAATGTTTAAACAATTTAAGTAATTTAAAATTAGTTCTGAAAAAAAACAATAAATGTTAAATAATACAGAATTAAGAAAGTGTTTCAACGACACTCAATAAATGGCAAAGCACAGAGAACACAGGAGTACCTTCCACTATCAAGAAATCAATCTGCAACACTTGGTCATCAAATGCAATGTTTAAAACATAGCAGCAGAAAGCCAGGGATCTGCTACAGGCATGCCATATGCACCTTTATTCTACAATGGAATTAAGGCCAGGAGCAGAGAAAAAAATTACAATTATTTCTATTACATTAACTCAGTTACATCAAAACTGAAACAGAGCTCAGGACAGATCCCATAATATAAATGGGTGTTGTTTAACACTCAGTTTAATCACTGATCTAGAAGGCAAAGACTGCATCTAATTCAGCTACATGAACCATCCAGCTGTTGCCCTATTAACTTCCCTCTTATTTTTGTAAACCATACATTACAATCAGACTGGACCTTGATGAGAGTCACACCTTCAAACAATACTTCAGTGAACTCTCCATAAATTAATCTCTAGCTGACACAGATAGATGCTTTCTTATAGTAGCAATTGTTACTTCAACTTATAATGCAAAATTAAATTTTCTATATACAAGACTTAATATTTTTAATTAATACTTACAGTTCTATTTAAGATTACAAGGTAAGTATGTATGCATCATATTAAGCATTAATCTATATATATTAAGGGATACCATAACTACCAATTTAAAAATCAACATAAGGCATGTTAATCCTATTATCCTAAGCATCATTATCTCACTAAGGATTTTATGATATCATTGCAGCTTATTTCCACTAACATGGTAGCTTCTGGAACATGTACACTGTTGTTATCAGGTGAGGTTGTTCTATCTTAACTGTACCATGTTCAAAACTGGTAAAACTGTTGTAGTGTAAAAACTTGATAATCAGGGCAGAACTTTCTTCATTTGACATTTCCAAACTTACAGGAATAGGAAAATGAAATATTTCTCATGTAATACTTTCAGTCTCTTAAGTACAGCTGATGAACTAATTCGCAAGTTATCATTCAGATTTCTGCTCAGCAAGAAGTACAGCATTATTCTGTGCTGGTATCTTTAATATTGCCATCAAAATAAGGTCTAACATGCATTCTCAGGGTACATGCACACAGCCCTAGTCTGCTGAACACTTCCACATTCTTCTGTAAGAAACAACAAGAACCTATGGTCTATACTTCAAGGCCAAAAGAGACATATGGTATGAAAACTGAATTGCTGGCAAGCCAGGAGAACCTGCACAGACCCAGACTCGTGCCTGAGCTGCAGAGTCTCAGCTGGCAGAGAGAAACTCCTGCATTGTCTGTTGCTATACCCTCCCTCCACATGACTTTTCACCACACAAAGGGTGTTCTGTCGTTTCAACAAATCATGCCAAACAAATTGTCATAATTAATTTTATTAATATTAACTTGTTCTCTTTCACTGTGCATATTTAAAAGGGGGAAAGATGGTACAGAACGACTGATCACAAAAACTGCCCATCGGCGCAATGCAAACTTGTTCCCCTTTTGGACACTGTTTCCTTTTTTAACCATTTAACAAAGTAACAGCTGGGGAAAGGATATAATGTTCTACATAACCAGCTCTTTCCTGGGGTAAATTTTGCTGCTCATCTCAGCAGAGAACAAGGAACTTAAGACTTGGCCATAAAAGGGAACTTGATCAGAATGATTCTGATACACACATACAGTATTTTCAATACCAAAACACACCCTGAATGCAGGATGCTTTCACTCTTGATCTTATTACATCCATCTTATTACACACATCTTATTGTATCCACCTTCAAGAGTCCCCTGTAAGAGACTTGAGCAGCAAGATCTCAGTGAGGCCACCACCTGCCCTTATTGACTCAGCAGGGCTTGGCTAATCACAAAAATGAACTAGCTCCCTGGTTATGTTTTCAGTCATAAAACACTGTTCAAATAAAAAGCAGTCCTTAAGAAGGTAAAAACAGTCTGAATCACAGTAAAGTATGAAATGTCAATCTAACACAAAGTTGAGAAAATTAAATGTCAAGCACAATATAATGCAGAGCTGAAGACAACACAGGATACAATGAAATGAATCAAAAAGGACTGCATAACAAGACAAGAAATCTATAAATATACATGAGTAAAAGTCTGTGTGGAAAAGCAAGTCCGCTCACCGCTAGAGAGTTATGGGAAAAACAAGAGAGACTCTGAGAAACATTTAATTTCCTGAGGTCAGTCTACTGTGAAAATAAAGTTATCACTTCAAAGTTACACCTGCAGGTAATCCACTTATGCAAAGCTTCAATTATTAAAAAGTTTATAAATCCCAAATTATAACAGATATTCCAAAGTTCCTTAAAAATAAACTGCAGCAGAAATGTTGAAACTACAGGTCCCTGCTAAACTGTAACTGAACATTTGCAATTCATAAAATTTTAATATTTTTAAATATGAAATAGAAAATGCTAAAATACCTTTTTATTATTTTAACTCCAGGACTTTCCTACCAGTAAACTAACCTGCATCATCAAAAGCTGATTGTTGACCTGCCTTTAAAAGAGAAAGAACTAAGAACAAATGTATGAGACTCTGAGTTCTGTTAAAAACACACCAAAATGAAACACATTTTCTACTTTCAACCCAGAAACAACTGATAAATTAAAAGAATGACAATAGACCAGAATATTTGGTTCTAAGTCCAAGAGGATCTAAATCTAGCATGACAGGAGACAAGCCAGCAGAGTCTGCTACTCCTTCTCACAGGTACCACAAAAATCCTGCAATATCAGAGCTCTGAATATCCCCTGTTGGGCCAGAGAATGAGACAGATCATAAGAGATGCTCACCTTTAGGTTGAGGAGAACCCATAAATACTTGTGAAGACTTACTAAGGCATAAAGATCAAAACTGAAAGGAGTTAGGAAGTTTCTATTCTCAATCATAGCTACTCCAAACTGCTTACTGCCTTGAGAACTGCTTTGCATCTCACTTGAAATTCATGCCCACAGATGGCAAACCTTCTACTTTCCACAGATGCAAACTTACCTTTGCAAGCTTCATGTCATGGCGAAAGCCCAACAGCGAAGGAAAATAAAACACTATGTGTCCTTTTTCTCTGCTTCCCTTATGTTCCTCACAAAGAGTAGAGCACTCAGACTGAATACCATGGCAGATACTCAGCCCCAGTTAAGCTGCCATCCCATTAGAATCGTTTGGACCATTTCTGGTAATCTCATTACCCATCCTCCTGTGCCTTAAATAAAAAACAGTACTATGTTCCAGGATCCAGATATTTCATTAGCTACCTGATCCAATGAAAAATGTTTACCCATAGCCTCCCATTACTTCGAGATTCACAAAAAAATCCACCTTCAAGGATGGAACAAGCATTAAGGAACATGATCATGTATGTCTCTCTTGGGGATACAAAGCAAAAGTAAACTACTTCTGAAAATTGGGAACTATTAAACACTAGTGAACAAGAGCAACCAAATATGTCAGGAGCTGAGTTTTAAAGGAATACTCAAAATCACTGACAATTATTGATTACAGGAAACTAAACCCAGGACATTAGAATCAGTCTACCCTTTTCACTGGAAAAAAAGCACATTTATTACTGTTCTGTTAGTGATGCAGACAGACTTGGTGGATCATTCTCTATAGAGAGTATCAGTCATTTAATCCAAATTTAAAATGCAGCATTTAAATCTAATAAACTTTGGTTTTGGCTTTATTTAAATGAAGTTGATAATGCATTTCTTTTTTTTTATTCGGAGCTTTTGCTTTGAATCAGAGTCAAAACATTATGCTGAAAACTCCATCCTGCCAAGTTTTTTGGCAGAGAAACGACTCACTGGAAACGTGGGAAAAAGTTTTGTCCTTTCTCTTCTCACTAACTTGGTTAACGTGGTTCTTCATATGAGTCAAAGCCATCTTCTCTACAATCACACAAGTTAAAAGCAGTGTTGGGAGCAAGCCTGCATTTAAAGAGGTGACACATGTTCTAATCAGGGTTATCTTTGCTATGAGCAAGCCCACTGATACTTGAGAAGCAAAAATGACCTTTGAGACAGATGTTTCTACTAAAGCGCAATCAGGTTATCATGACTTTTTGCTGTCTAGCATTTTGCTGTTCTCCTCCATCACAAATAATCTTGTCCTACAATAGCTCCTCAAAAATATCTGACGAGTGCTGAAAAATGCCATACAGTAACATACAGTTTCAAGGAGTTGTTCAATTCCCACTACTTCAATATAAATAGAAACTATTTATTAATGCCTGTAAGTACTTAAAGTAGTAAGTAAAACACTACTGTAATTTGTCTGTACACCTCTCTTACCAATGCAATGTAGAAGCCAGGAGGCTGCCCAGATACATTTTGTGAATAGAGATGTCACACACATTAAAACCCAACTTTAGCAGGAGGTCTTCACCATTCAAGTCCCAAAGGATTCATACAAACAATATTTAGGACAAAGCACAGCTTCACACTCAAAAGATAGGTTTTTTGGTAGCAAGTTCAAGCAAAATGAAGAAAAGGAAAGCACCTTGCTCTTCTGACATCCAAACCTGCAACATTGCACCGCCTCACCCAAGTTACTAGCATGAGCAGGTCCAAGAAAATCCACAGCACTGAATTCTCACGTGGTAATTGAAAACATACCAAAAAAAAATCTCCCTTTTTTCAGCACAGCATAAAGGAATTGATGCAAGTCCCTTTGAAGTTCATCAAGAGTACTCCCACTCACTTTCCAAGAGCTGAGTCTGACTCCCACTAGAGTAAATATTTATTACTGAAGACTTAGTGTTCCCCAATTTGTTAACCCCAAAGTGAACATCACTCAAAGAATGAAAAGTGAACCTATCTGCCTAGAGTTCATGTGTACAACACAGGCAGAGCAAGATGCCAATCATAATAAGGCTTTTTCCTAATTATTAGGCCAACAGAGTGTTCTTTCCTATTCTTGAGGAAGACACAACAATGCTGAAGACATTATAGCTACGGGCCCCCAGAAAAGACAACAGGATCATGAGGCTCTATGAAAAAATGTGAGAGTAACAACTGAATGACAATACAGCAGAGTAAATGCAAAAGGATGTATAATAAAAACATTAACCTACATATTTTTCAAAAATAAATGTACGCAGGAACCTTATAAAGAAACATTTTAGTGAATGGCCTACATTTCTATATGCTACCTGTCTACACAATTTTATTTTCTTCACCTACATGTTGCTAAAGCCCCATCTAGGAAATCTGCTCTATATATACAAAATTGCGTTCAGGAAAAGTCTGTCAAGAAGCTTTGCAGTCCTGAAGCCACTCTGTATCAGAAAGAAATCAACAAAGCTGTAAATTGAAGGCATGAGAATCCAATTAAGATGCCTGGAATTACATCTTCTAAATAGAAAGGGTAAAATACCTCACTCCTTTTTTGGCCATCCCTTTCATACCGTCAGATTAAATTTTGAGAACAGTGCAAAGAGGGAGGAAAGAAACATTTGAACTGAATCGGAGAGAAGCTAAAGAAACAATCCCGAGAAAAGGGTTGTAGCAGGTACTGCTGCTTTAGCAGTGAATGTTAAATACCAGATTTCAATCCCCTTCTGAAACAACAAAGGCATACCACAGAGCTACAGTAAATACAAACACAACAGATTAGACCATACAAAGTAAGAGTGGGTGTGGACTATTTATAAATACAAATCCAATGGATGGACACAAAAGGAGAACATCTTCAAGAGAAATGCACTGAAACATACAACAAAAAGAAAGTGCAGATGGCACAGTAACTAAAGTGATGGTATTTTTCTCTGGACCATTCTAGTTGCACTGCTGTCCTGTAGGTTCATATATTCCATTTTTCACAAAAGGGGTGAGAAAGAGAGCAATTTTTTTTTGGTCTTCAAATCTTGCCTTCCAAAATTAAACTGATAGTATTATTTGGCCATTTCACAAATCTGAAAGTTTCTCCTCATTGCAGCATCAGGGAGATTTCAATTTCTTAGTGTATATATAGATTTTTTTTGGTACCATGTAAAAGCAAATTAACACACATCCAGATGTTCAGCTAAGTATACCAGTACGTAAAGGCCACTGCAGACAAGGCATTAACACTGAAACATTTAATTTTGTAAATATGAAAGCAAAAGGACTTGTTGCTACAATTGTCTGTAACTACCTGAAAGCAGGTTGCAGTGAGGTGGATGTCAGGCTCTTCTCCCAGGCAACCAGAAGTAGAACAAGAGGGACAAGTAGGACAAGCTGCACCAGGGGAGGTTTAGGTAAGATAGTGATTGGGCATTGGAATGGGCTGCCCAGGAAGGTGGTGGAGTCACCATCCATTGAGGTATTTAAGAAGAGACTGGATGTGGCACTTAGTGCCATGGTCTAGTACACAAGGTAGTTTGGTCAAAGGTTGGACCCGATCTCAGAGGTCTTTTCCAACCTGGTTAATTCTGTGATTCTGTGTTGTTTTGATGATCAATCCATCCATTCATTTTTTTCCATTTGGTCTAAGGTAGTTAAATGGTTAAATACAAAAGCTTATAGTCCTTTATTACAAGGTGCTTATGCACTTAACACATTTGTTCCATAGCACTCCTGTGACAAAAACCAGTCAAACAATCCTTAGCTGTACTCACATAATGCACCACACAGAGAACAAGTACCTTCTGCTTACCACTTGTTCACTTTGTGCATTGCATCTTCTCACTTCCCCACTTCCCACCCTTAATGCTAATATACATAATTTATTCTTCACTCCCTTCAAAAAGCTGAATATGATGTTGGGTCTTCAAAGCAAAGAGGATTTTTTTTAAAAGTCTACATAGCCACAAATAGATTGCAAGTTGTATTATCCACTCTAGTCACCATCCCCTGGCCAAATGGTCCCTACTGACAATATCCCACCAGTTTCCATTAAAGGCAGGTCTTGAAAAGTGCATTGCTCCCAAACACAGGCCCTTTCTCTCCCTAGGTCAAAGAATGAAGGAAGAAACCACTACTGCACGTTGTTAGCTGCTTTGATTGAAAAGACATAAACACAGACAACTGTATCAACAAGTAATCTCTAACAGGTCCTCTGCCCTGCCAGCACCCACTGCTTCCTGCAAATTCAGCTGTAACAACTGTAGCCCCAGAAACACATATGTGACAGCATTATTTGTTTGCTGCTAAGTAGAAGAGTACATGTACTGAGTTATCAGAACAACGAGGCTGTTATACCCAGGCAGCACAAATTATACTCCTTTTCTTTTGCAGAGCGATCTCAGGTATCCTGTGACGCTACTGAAGGGAAATAGAAATTACACAGTACAGTCTGCTACTGCTGCAGCACTTCATGTGCAAACACACCTACAACCCACCAGTGAGAAGCCAAGGGCGCCCGATCAATCAAACACCATACCCCTGTTACCCACAGCCAAGCAAGAGTTGTAGGCAACTCCTCATTTTCAGCAGTAATTTTTCAGGCCTGTCTAGGATCAGGTCCCAAGCACCGAATAACTTGATGGGGGACACGGGTGTGGATGGAAAGAAAGTTTGCAAATACTTTGTGCTACTGGTCCCAATTAGAAGAAACAAAAAATTACTAAGGAGCAAGCCACAAAAAGCTCCATTAGCTCCATCAAATAGTACATTTTACAACATGTACAGAAAATACAATTGTTTATCTTTTGCAGAGAGCTATGCAATGGCTTGCGAGCACACTGGCACTACAGCACTATCTGAAGCTGTCCAACTTCAGAGCACGCATTTAAGCAATGCTGTGCTACCTCTTTTAACAAGTCTCTCTCTTTTATCAATGATATTTTGAAGGAAAGAGGAGAAAAGGATTTGAGACAGCCAACAGTGAAGAGCCGTGCAAGGGTTCCCGCAATCCGGAGGTCTCTCTCAGAGCAAAGACTTGATTTTCCCCGGGCGCCTGCTACCCTCCAGCACAACTTTTGCCACCGACAGCCCCGCGGAGGGGCAGAGTGCGGCAGGCTCCCGTGGCCGCGGGAGCACACCGGCACGCCGGGTTAGGGCGGCGTGGCGCTCCGCGGCGGAGCGAAAGCCGCGCCACCTCCGGCCCCGCCGGCGGGCAGGGAGGGCGCCCCGCGGCCGCCGCCCGCTCCGCTCCCGCTACTCACCCCCGCG
>VXBA01002397.1:596867-652842 GCA_013399895.1 Serilophus lunatus | reverse complement strand
AGGTGCCTGGAGGGTGGTTGGGGGCGGTTGGGGACGACGGGCATGTTCATCCCCCGTCTGCGGCAATTTATTCCCGAAACAAGGTGGGAGACCTGTTTTGTTCGTATGTACATATATATTATTTTTAACCATTATGTACGTATGATTTTTTTTTTTAATTTCCATTTGCTGGCTTCCCCCTCGCGTCCCTGTTCTGCGCGCACGTTTGTGTCCCCGAGCGTGTCGTGCGCGCTGCCTTTGCCGGGCCGGGGCTGGGGCTGGGGCTGGGACTGGGATTGGGGCTGGGGCTGGGACTGGGGCTGAGGCTGGNTTCTCTCTGTCTCCCGCTCTCTCGTCCCCTGCCCGTGAGTATCCGCCCCGGCTCTGCACGGTTACCACAACAAAGCCGGGAGAGGGGAGGACGAGGACAGCGGCGGCTGTTGCCGGGAGCCGCCGGGCCGGCAGTGGGGCCTGCGGCGCCTCCTTCCCCACGGAAGGTGCCTGGAGGGTGGTTGGGGGCGGTTGGGGACGACGGGCATGTTCATCCCCCGTCTGCGGCAATTTATTCCCGAAACAAGGTGGGAGACCTGTTTTGTTCGTATGTACATATATATTATTTTTAACCATTATGTACGTATGATTTTTTTTTTTTATTTTCATTTTCTGGCTTCCCCCTCGCGTCCCTNTCGCGTCCCTGTTCTGCGCGCACGTTTGTGTCCCCGAGCGTGTCGTGCGCGCTGCCTTTGCCGGGCCGGGGCTGGGGCTGGGGCTGGGACTGGGATTGGGGCTGGGGCTGGGACTGGGGCTGAGACTGGGACTGGGGCTGGGCTGGGAGTGGAACTGGGACTGGGACTGGGGCTGAGGCTGAGACTGAGGCTGGGCTGCGCTGCCGGGGTTCGGTCGTGCCGCCCTGAGACGGGTGTTACCCCACAGCGGTGCCGGGCCTACCCGCTTTGCTCCTCAGGGGGGTTGGAAAAGCGGCGGGAGAGGCTCTTGTGAGGCACCTGCCCGTCGTAGCCGTGGGCTTTGGTAGCGAGCGAGTCGCTGTGCCGTCCTTTAAAGTTACTGGGCTGGAAGGGACACGTTGCGGTGATGCTCAGATGGAGTTCAGTGGGGTGTTCTGGTTTGGTCTGATTAGTGGTATTTAAGTTAACTCAAATGGTTATTGTGAACAGCGTACCTCGAGCGTGTTAAATCATTGCAAGAGTCACGCCTGCATGCGTTACTCAGGACGGCAGTCTTTTAACTCCCCCTGCTCTGCACAGGGCCGTCCATGTCCTTTGCTCACAGTTCCCAAGGTGGGGCCGTAGTTTGGAAAAATAACCTCTTGCCCCCTGTGCATTTGTAGGGAAATCACACAAGAGGTAGCTGTGAAAGCCGGGCCCCTGCAGGAGGGCAGAGGACCAAATTTGTTTGAAAGCAACTCAGAAAGTGGAAAAATCAAAATGCATTATTCCATTGTGTTTGTCAAACTCTATTGTTTTTCTGGAGTTTTCACAGCACATAATGGAAATTGGAAATTTTGAAATATAGCTCAGCTTGGCTTATGGCACAACGTAATTTAAAATCATATAACCTTTATGCAGGGCTGAAATTTTTCCTTTACAATTGTGCTAAACAGTTTTTCAGAAACTAGTATAATTGTACTATGCAAATACTTGCACTTGTTCTTACTATAAAACGTATATTAAAAACACATCTCGTTTTCATTTGGACATGTATATATTTAAAAATTGTGTGGTTAAAATTTCTATGCAACATTCATAAAAATGCCAGGACAACGATGTGGGATGGAATTAATGTAACAGGAATAACAGTGCTAAATTTCTTTTGTATTCCTGCCTTTGTCAGTAGTTGAGCTGCTCAATAGAGAGCATTGTGCACATTTTTACTTCTATGAAAAAATAGTTAACTTCTCTTTCTTGGATAGAAGGTGATTGCTGGAGCTGTCGATGGAGAGGGAACAAAGTTCCACCAGGTTAAGTTCTCCAGAGGAGTTACTTGAACACTAAAATGAAGTCGTCATTGCTAGAAAATAAGTAAGCTTAAGAATGAAATAACTGGCATTTTAAAATATAGTTAACTTTTATGACCTATGGGGGTTTTTATTTTGGTTTCCTGCCCACCTGTCTTTAGAAGGGCATTCTGAGGGTCCTGTGTTTCTTCACAAGACTTCCATGGGCTCAGAAGGCCGTCAGGACTGCAGAGCCTGTTGAGGCTTGGAAAGTGCAATTGGCCAATCCCTTTAAAAGTTCAACCCAGGAATACGTAAAAGCACAAAATATGTGGAATGGGTGGTGTATGATTGTCTGTGGCAAAGGGGACAGAGGTATCTACAAGCTTTTTAAAGTCTGCCCTTTTGGATAACATAATTTTTTACCTGAAGCTTTGAGGGAAGAGTCTGAAAGTCAGCTGGGTCCTGGATGAGCCTAGATATCTCCCTAAATTCATGGGAGGTTGAACAGCTGTTACTGTTATGGCTGTTCCTTACTGCTTCCACCAGAGCTGTTTCGTAAAGCTGGTGTTATATATGACCAAGACTGGTGATTGTAATGGTCTAAAACATGACCTATGTTCCTTGGCTAGATTTTTTTCCACCCAACAATTTCAGCTGATGTTGAAGTCACAATTCAGTGGTGAGTATTTTTAATTCTTGAAGTGTTTCATTGTAATAACCAAATAAACACTGGAACTCTAGGAAAAAACAGTATTATGTTGAATTTAATAGAGGCCTATGTTTCAGCATCTTAACTGTTTTTCCATACTTGATATCTTCTCATCTGAAGAAACAAGCAAGTCACAAAAATATAATGCAAGAGATTATCTCGAGAGGCTTTTACCTCATTTGCCCCATACACACATTTTCTGAAAACAAATATATTTAGATTCTTCCTAAGTGGTATTTGTTGAAGCTGCACTTCATATACTGATTTAGTGACTGAATTTCTGTACTTCCCCCTGCCCATCTGTACCAGAGAGTGCTTGTTCCTCCCACTGAAAATTAAGAATTGCATCTTATTTTCAGTGGCTGTGGGGAATATAATTGTTACATCTGTAAAACTGTATATGTATCTTTAAAGTTGTGATAGTAGGCACATCTTGTGATCAAGGGCTTTCTGAAGTGAACCCTTCCAGAAATTCAGGTTTGTTTGATATGTGTGGAAGCACATCTATGGAAACTGCTGAAGGAAATGCAGCTGATGCCTATTTGTGTAGTTAGGTCACTAACCATAGTAAATCCTTAACATTAGAAGCATGAAAACACTTCAGTGAGCATTATCTGTTATGGGGCGCAGGTTGTGTGCTGTGTCACTTGGTAGGGGTGGTCTGATATTCTAAAGTATGCTGTGATTTATCTGCTGCTGGTTGTGAAGTAATATACTTGCTTCCTTTGTGGTCTTGCCATCTATTTCAGGAGACTGGCTCAGAGGCAAATCCAGAAAAATCACAAAGTAGGTGGCATGTGAGCAGTAGACATAGTCAGCTCTTGGATAAAAGTTTCAGTGCTCTTGGACTGTATTGTGGGTTTATTTTTGAGGTCTGGCTTCCCAACAGTAGCAGATGGACATCTGTAGATTCTAAACATTTCTGGGCCACACCTCTGCTGTGTGCAATGAATGAGGCAGGAACATGGGCTGGTCACAACAGGTCTGTTACGAGGTTAGAGCAGGGGGAAAGTTACCATACTGATGTTGATGAGAGAATTGGTGTTTCTCATTTCCTTTTGAACTGTGGTGAAAGAGGGGTTTTATGCCTCTGTGTAGTTTCAAATGCCTGACTCCCAATAACTGCAACAACAGCCTTAGTAGGTCCCAAGGGATCTGACATTTGATTGATACACTTGGATCTTAAAGAAAGCACTTACAGATTAACCCATGACTGATGCAAATGTAACTCCAGCCTTATATGGCAGATATGATGTTTTGTTTCAATAAGAAGAATTATTTTCCTTTTTCTTTCATGCAGTTTGGACTCCTGTGCCAGAATCACCCCCTTTGGTTGTGGATAGTCTCGTTGGATATGTTTTGCTCCAAAATTTAAATCCTGATGTTGGGTAGAAGTAGTACCAGTATAGCAGGAGTGGGAAAACTAAGCTGCCTCTGACTTTGCTCTTCACCCTCGATACCTGACAGTCCAGTCTGTCTTTTTCTTGGCTTTCTGTACCTGTTCTATGTTGTAGAAGGGCTGTGGCTATGGGTCACTTTTGGGAAAGGTCAATGCCAGTGACCCCTTTTGCTCTAGCATCTTACTGACTTCTAGTCTCTGAGGTAGCTGGAGGTGGGACTCTTCCAGGTAGTGGGAAATGGTATGGCAGCAGGCACATGAGATTTTGTTGTGGGTGGTGTCACGCTTGTAGAGATGGAGGGTCTTATGAAGCAAATCCTTCCAGGAGCTGCTGATACTTTCATCAACCAACATTGTCATTGATTTTGATTGTAAGGTTCTTCTTTTCCCTCTGGGTTTAGAGGGTTTGCTGGCCATTTTCTTGGAATTCTCAGCAGTGAAGGACTAGCCGTGGTCTTCTTAGACAGGCCTGATGGGCATCATCACTCCCCTCAGTTAACCACAGAATTCTCTGGCCCAGCCTTTCTGCTCAAGAGGTCACAAGGTGACCTTTGTTGAAGAACCTGAGGGACAAAAGATCAGTGTGTTTGTATGATTGAACTCCTGGAGCTACAGATCTGTGCCTCTCAGAGTAATGTATTACAGCTTTTCAGACTAGCAGATTGCTCAAGAGGAACTATTTTTTCTTCCTCCTCCCCTCCTCTCTTCTCTCCCCTGTCCCACTCCCTGTACATTTTCTTTCAAGCCTTTGCCCTGCAGTCATTTACGGCTCTTTGGTGGTCATGTGCTTTCATTTCCTTTAACCAGTGATGACAATTGACTGTGTTCCAGGGTTCTCTAGAGGTGAACTGAATTCTTATTTGAAATAGCCAGGAGACTCAGGACTTTCTGTTGCAATTCTCTTAAAAGGACTCATGTACTTTGGAGCACCTCCAGTGAGCCTACCTCTGTTTGAGACAGAACTGCTGTTCTGAGGGCTAATCTGTTGTAGGTTTGGGAGTTACTAAACTGTATCTTAGAGCGTAGAGGGGAAAATTCTACTCTTGTGTCCAGCAGAGAGAATCAGGTCTCAAACCAAACAATGGACGAAAAAAAAAAAGCAGAGGAATAAGGGCATCAACAGCTGTATATACTGATCCCATAGATTTAAAGTAGCAGCTCTTTCTTCCTTTCTCTTTAGCTAGGAGAGAGAAAAAGACAGTGAAAGGCATTAGAAAGTCAGCTGAGTATCAGCCATAGGAGTGGTTTCAGATGCACTAGAAACAATGGTAGTTCTGATATGAGCTTGAATTAGGTCCTGTGAGATCTAGAGTGTGAGGGACAAGCATGGTTCTGTGGTCTGTTTAGATTACTTAGTTCAGGCACAAGTCTGCTACTGTCTCAAGAGCCAACAAGAGCTTTGTCATTAATCAGCAGTAAATACTTACATGTAGGTTGTAATCTGAGCAAAGGGATTCACCTCCATGTAATTATGTCTGGGTGGTTGATCAGCAGCAACATGGTTGGTTACCTGTAACTGAGCAGAGACAGATTTTTCTTGCAGGTCAACCATGGAAGGATAGAAGCTCATAATAGTTGGAAGATGCAACATTGTGAGATGCCAGATTGTTCTCATGAACTCACTGGAAGGATTTTGCGTTAAAAATACAAAGGCTCCCAAAACTCGCCTGAGAGATTTATTAAAAGGGGCCTTCAGTTCTTTTATGTCTTGAGGCTGTGCACGAGCAAAACACTACAGTGCTTCTCAGGGGATCAAAATAACACACATTTACTGGCAAACTTTGAAAAGTAAGGGAACTTGGCATAAGTTTAAAACAAGCATACATAAAGCATTTCAGAAAGCATTGGCTTAGCATCCAGGTTTTAGTTAAATATCAAGAAAAGGAACCTAGGTGAAGAGGAAGAAGTGAAGGAGAGAGAATTATAGCTGCTGCCTTAGATCCAGCATACATTTAGCTACCAGGAGTCTGGGAATGGTAGGGCTGTGGAATCAGGCAGTGGCAGCATGGTGTGGTTTTTTTTGTCTAGACTCCTGTGGCCACCACCCCCAGGTGGGGCTTCCAGTGTGTCAGCCATAGGGGATCTGGATAGAGGCTCCAGGGGGTGTGGTGTGAGGTGTCAGGTGTGCCAGTGAGTAATAGCCACTCTGGGCTGGACTAAAGGATGCAGGGATGGAGCAGTGCAACATCCCACCTTGGCAGAACTTGCCTGGCCCCACCCTCCCCCCAGGTTTGTTTTGAGCCATTGATAACTTTTTAATAACTTTTTAATAACTTTTTAATAACTTTTTCAGTCCCTCAGAGACATGGAAAATTCTGATTAAAGAAAAAAATTGCAATGAATAATCGTATCATAGACTGGTTGGAGTTGGAAGGGACCTTAAAGATCATCCAGTTCCAACCCTCAATGAGGGTTGTCAAGCACTGGAGCAGATGTCCACGTGGGACATGAAGTGTTCCTCCGTGGAATTTTGAAAACTTGGTTGGACAAAGCCCTCAGCAACACTAGATCCAGCTTTGAAGCTCACCTTGCTTTAAGCAAAGGACTGGACTCTATCCAGAGGATCCCTTCCAACCTAAATTTTCCTAGGATTCTAATTCCAGCTCCTGTCTGCCCTGTGGTGTTTTTCAGAATAACTTGCCTGTGCCTCAACCGGCCCTTCCATCTCAGATCCAGTGACAAATGTATGGAGGAGCAGAGCTTGGATAGATTTGTAGTGTTGAAGTTTATTCTGGGTTGAATTGGGGAAATAGGTACTTGGGTTTGGAGAACCTAGGGTGTGCAGAGCAGCTGTTAGCAGGCATTATGCACTCAGCTTGGAAAATTAGAATATCTACTAAAGAGACCTATTGTTTCATTCACTGAGGATTTCCCTCAAGGGCAATAGTCTCCCAAGATCTATATGTCCTCCTTTGCATGCTTTATTGTTTCTTACTAGCAAATATAAAAGCTTTAATTAAAAGAGGGGGTAGGTAGGACTGGATATGAGTGGTTTGTCACATGTCTGGAAGTAGCTGCAGTAGTTGATCTTTTCGACTGTTGAGTGTGTCTGAGAACAAAGTAGGGTTTGGGATAGTCTGCTTTACGTATTTTAAGCCTTGCATTTTCCCGTGTTTCCCCTCTTTTAAACTAAACAAACCTACAGAAATAAGACTTTTCTTATCTTAACATTCGTACTACTCTTTTCAAATTTGTCTTTTTTGTTTGTTTGCTGGGGTTTTTTTAAGCTTCAGCCAAAAATGAGGAAGGGATGAAGAAGGAGGGAGGTGTGGTTCATTTTTCATTTAGCAACCTTTCCCAACTTTACCCTACAAAGAGGTGATTTAGCAGTCAGCATGTTTAAGGGAGCAGGATCCCCAGAGGGGAAATGACGAGCACGTAGAATTAGAGGATTTTGGACTGTCACAAAGAACATGTGCCATTGGCAGTATAAATCTTTCAATTAAAACACTTTAACCTTCCAACCCCTTAGCTCTTAAGCACTTGTTTCTGCTCTCTGAGATCAGGAGGTGAGGTCATTGTTTTGAGCTGGAAACTTCTACCTCCTCAGAAGACAGATGCCATCTATGGAAGAACTAATTGTATGGTCTGGGAGAAGGTTGCCTGCTTAGTTACTTCTTTCCTTATCAATTATACTTACAAAGCAAAATTAGTAACCCTAAACCAGGAGGTGCCCTATTGGAACTAAATACAGTATTATATAACTTCTAATACTTTACATTTGTGCTTATTAGTACGCCCTAGGGCGATGTCTGTTCCCTTTTGTTGCTGGAAACATACCATTGACTTGAGTGTACTATAGCTTGGCTGTATTACTGCCTTTGTGGTGATGCACAGTATGTATACAGTAACTTCAGACATTTCTGATTCAGCCCCCAGCATGTGTAAAGGGCTTGTCTTCCACTTTTATTAAATACCAGGATCTTACAATGTTCTGAAAACATTTAGAGCCTTTAGAGGATGCATTAAGTACAAATTCAAGAGTGCAGTGTTCTGCATGCTAAGAATATGTATGTTACCAGATAGGAAAGAACCTCCAGCTTTCCTTGAAGTGTGATGTACTGCATGCTAGGAAATTGTATGTTATGAGGTAAGAAAAAACCCCAGCTTTCCTCTCCATATGAACCATCTTCTTCCTCAATTATGAAAGTAGAATGCATAAAAGAAAATTGATCACTGCTTGTAATTGAATGTTGATTTTTAATTTTTTTCTGTGATTTATTTCAGTACTCTTGGATACATGCCTTTCAGATGATCTGCATTTTAAAAATGTGAAAGATTGATTGCATAACTGTAAGGTTTAACCAAGTTTAAAACCCCCAAGTCTTGTATTAAGTACTTAATGTATCTCAAAAGTATTAGTTTCTGACATTCAAATAATCTTATCAGAAGGCAGTATATGTTCACAAAGCCACATCTAAGTCTGTATCCTCATTTTACAACTTTTTATGTACCATCTTACCTTTGTAGAAGATACTTTATATTGTAGTCTTGCCTCAAGGCCTGCTATTAGGTGTTGCCTACCAAAATATTTCCAGTAGTGCTGTAGTTGGCAGGTTTGAAGCTGGCAGGGGAAAAAAAAACCTTGATATGCTTACTGTGAATAAGGTCTCCATCTGTTTTTGGACATGGGAAGGATGTCAAAATGCTGCTTGTCCTTTGGGCAATGCAACAGCAGGCAGTGGTTGAACTATGCAAGAGCTCTGTGATCTTTGCTCTTGCAATGTCCAGCTGGGAAGAATGCAGATGTGGCCTTGGTAGGTGTTCAGAAGCTCCTGATGAGAAAGTGTGGATCCCTCAAGCCCTGACAGCCAGGCTATGTGTTCTCCTTCTCTGCTTGGCCACTGCTTTCTAATCTTGAACGGGTCAAGCTGTGTGTTTACAGTTGAAGGGATTGCAAAGCAGTATGAGCTAGGAGGAGCTGCAGTGAGGGAGAGGCAAAGGCAAAAGGGTGTGCTTGGTTAGGGTCATGAGGAAGTGTGACAAGAAAAGGGGGATGAGCGATAGAGAATTACATGTGGAGAAGAAATATTACAGTAAAAAATGATCTGATAAATAATTAGTGGCCAGCCTGCTCATTTTAGTTGATCAGACTTGTGCTAGAGGGTTTCATGGCAGAAAGCCACAAAAAGCACGTGTTGCTTTGTAAATAAATACAGCGGTCATTAGAATTAGCATTTAATGCTAAGTATTTGAGTGTAATGAAGTTTTGGGGGGGATTTAAGAGTCTCACTTGTTGATTCCAGACACCTTTTTTTAAGGTTTACGTTGTGCCTTTTGTGTTTGGGGTGCGTGTTTCCAATTCCTCTAAAACAGTGTTGTTTGACAGGTAGCAAGATAGCTGATTGACATAGACCTTTAAAAATTCTGTGTTTTGAAGTTATTTTTAGCCAGAACCTTTCTTGGAAATTCCTTTTTTCACCTTTATTTGCCATGGCAACGAACTATGTCATTTAAGGGAGACCATTCCTTCTGTAAAATATTCTAGTTCACCAGCCTTGTTGCTTCCACTGTTTTCATGTGTTTGGTTTCCTTAGGTCTGAAGAATGTTACGTATTTATTGATTGCAACTCACAAAATTTATGTAAAATTTGTTGTCAAGAGTAGGAGGATAGAGCTGCTGGTGACATGGGACCCTTAGTCTTTGATACTGCCTAATTTTATTTGGTTGTGGAGTGTTTGGATTTTTTTATTTTAAATCTATGTATATATTTTCTACTGAGTTTTCTATCCTCCTGCCACACGCATGGGATTAAGCACCGTATAATTCTGCAAGAATTTTGACACAACAGGAGCAGGTTTGTAGAGCATAATGGTGAGCACTGAGGTCCTGGCATCCACAACAATGTGTATTTGTGCTTGCCATGATCTGGTCCATGGACTGAATGGTGACTGCTCATTTACATATACCGGTTTCATGCCTGGAGCACACTTTTTAAAGTTCAGATTCATCTGAAAGAATACGTTTTCTTACTGGGCTGTGAAGTGCGAGTTACAGAGGACTGTCAAGAAAAGCAGACTCCTTATCCAAACTAAAACATGAACACCGACACCCCCTGTCATTATCACAATTTAACCTACAGAATTGTGGGGGTTTTGGTGTGAATTGAAATAGCTCCTACTTTTAAGTGCTTAAAGTCTGCAGCTTGAATGACTGTGTCAGCCAAGATGGTGACTACTGTATACAAACAAGGTTTTTAATATAAAATTCAAACTAATGATAGCTCATTTGTGGCTCCATCTTAAAATGGCTCTAGCTTAAAGGGACAAAATAAGACTTCACGTGCATGTTTGTAATAGTTAAGACTATTTAGCCATTAATGTTCGGCTAATTTGCTTAGGAGTATAGATTTGAAATTGTGGTGGGTTTTGTTGGCTTAAAGTAAAGCCTTTAGGTCTAACGTATAAGCTGTGTGCAATAAGGTGATACTAAATTTCTTTATTGAACTCACTATGGAATTGTCCACAGTAACATAGCAATTTATAATTCTGCAATTAACTGTTACAGCTAAAAGAGTAAAGAACACAACTATTATACTAAAAGTGTCCTTGGATCTGTTTTTATGCTAATCTTTGGAAATGTCTTCTGATGCTTGCAGGAGGCACTTCGTATCTCAGTATGGACCATTTTGAAGACATATCAGATGGTGAAGTGGATCATGCTTTCTTTGACAGTGATTTTGAGGAAGAGAAAAAGAAAGCTGCAGAAAATGGTGGAAGTATAGAGAAAGAAAGTACAAAGGCGGTTCTTGCAGACATTGATTTGGTTTCTAATTCAAAGGATGCAGAGTGTTGTAAGGAGGAAAGTGAAGAAACACAGATAGATTTGCAAAAGGATCAATCCCCAGAAAATAGCACAGATCATCTTAGGGATGCTTTATCTTTGTCAGTCCCTCCAGCTGTGGAGAATGCAGGAGAGTCTGCAGTAACACCTGCAGAAAATAGAGGAACACAAGAGAACGTTCCTGCTGGAATCCCCAAGATAGTTAAAGAGGGTGAAGAAGATTATTATACAGATGAAGAAGATAGTAGTGATGATGGCAAAAAACAGAAGGTTAGACCAAAGTCAGCTAAGCAACCAAACACCATAAAAAAGGCTAGCAAAAAATACACCAATATCAGCTCCTCCTCCTCTTCTTCCTCCTCGTCGTCCTCCTCATCCTCAAGCTCAGACACAGATTGTTCTGATACAGATTCTGACAGCTGTTTATCGGATTCATCTCATTCTTCCCCAAGGATGAATGTTTGTAGAAATGCTCTTCTGTCTCCAAAACAAAAATTCAAGTCAGCAATGAAATTAGCAGAGGGAAAACCAAAGCTTGGTGATGACTTGGATGAGTCTGAAGACACAGTGACTGATGTAACACCTCTGTCAACTCCAGACATCAGTCCTATCCAGTCTTTTGAACTTGTAGCGTCAAATGATAAGAAACTAAAAGTAAAGAGACAGGAAAATGTGAACCAAGAATTATATGGTAATTTTGGGAATTTAAGTACAACACAAAATTCGCAAAACATGAGGGACTGGGAAATCTAACCTTATATCTGTATTTTTTCATTAGATTCAGAGTTTGATCGCAGATACAGTCGAAAAGTCTTGCATGATGCCATGGATCTGAATCAGCTTTTGAAAGGTGACTTTCAAGTTTTCTTTTTACAGGGTAAAATATCTGTCCATTGTTGAGAACAGTTGAGTTCTAGTGGAAGAGAATGAGGTTTAAATGTGCCACATGCATTTTTAAAACCAGTTGGTGTTTAAGTGGTGTTGATGTAATTCTTTGTTTTTTTATGTAACAGTACTGATTCAACAGTAGAAAAAAGGAGCATGTGTATGAGCGTGTGTTGGTTTGCATAGACCTCAGAGTAAGATATACAGATGGAGCGAGTCTCTAAAAAATTTGATACATTAACAAATTGAATAATAAAACTGCACAATCATTTCAAGGTGTATTGAACTGTGCCATAATTTACTATCCAAATGAAAATACTACTCTTTCTGTGGAAATGCCGGATTGTCAACCTCCAAAATTGAAAGGTAGTCCAAAATTTCAATGCGTGATAAAAAGTATTCATACATTTAAACTTCTAGTACCTTTTTTGATAATGAAACAGAAGTATTTGAAATTCTTTTTCTGAACTAAGTATCTGCTTTCTAAAATACCATAGGTTGAGTAAAGGTATTTTAAAAGAAATAGAGCAGATAATCTTTACTACAACTCAAGTGGTTGCTCCTGGCCAATAGACTTACTAGCTCTTAATAATGAAGCCTAGGAGAGAACTTGGAATCTCTTTCCCTGCCTTCATTGCAAACCTTCATTGTATGAGGAGAGAATGCACTGGGTTATTTAATGTGCATATTTTAAGGTCAATGTGCTTTTGCATTTGTTCTTATGGCCCAGAGTTTTCAGTAGTAAAATCTATAGAATAAAGGAGCCCTGGCTCAAGAAATCTGCTGATCTCAGCTGAAAAAAGCCTCTTACAGTTTGAGTCTGATATATTTCAAGCCAGGTTTGTTGTACTTAAATAAGCCTAGCATGGTCAAAACTGCATTTGTCGTTCTTTACTTTGGACCTTGCCAAACCGAGCTTCTAGTGAATAAGGATTTAAAATATATTGCATACATGACTTAGCTTTCCTATGAGTGAAAATGAGGATTTTACTAGTATGGAAGTTCTTCTGATGGTAAGAAACGCAATGCTAGCCATCAAGAAAGGTAGAGCTTGTTCTCATTTCTGACATCCCTTGTGCTTCCACCACTTTTTCGTACTAGAAAAGACTCCAACCAGTTGTCAAAACATGATGTCAGAAGAGGTGTTGCTCGGCAATAGAAATTATGATGTCCCACATCTTTATTTGTTCCCTGTTAGCAACTGTTAGCAATTTAGTAACTGGTGATTATAGAAGGATTCATCCATCCCTAAAACAAATGACTATTATAGTTCAGAGTAGGTACTCTCAGAGATGAGTCTCTGGGGGGAAGAAGTTTTTCCTCAGATAGAAAACAATTCTAAGTAACAATAATAAAGATAGAGTAATGAGAACTAGAATTCGTATAGTCTGGCAGCTAATGTTCCTGATTAACATGCATATTACTCCCAAATGCCTCTCTAAATTGGCAAGCATAACATAGTTTCATTATTTTGTGCATTTTGGAGTTTAAATGGGGTAGGATTATTAATGGTGGAAAGTAACTAGTCTGTGTGTATCTTTATTTGAATTTATTTGGTATTAATACAGTGGGATAGCCCAAGGTATATACAGTGCTATACAGTGCTGAAGAATTTAGCACTTCATGTTTTCTTCTTTATAAAATGGGGTCGACACCTGCTTATTTTACAGAAGTGTCTGTGAGAATTAATCTCTAAATCCTTGGTATTAGCTATTATTAACTTGAGGAGGTGGTGTGATGGGGTAAGTAGGGCAATTGGCCACAGGCTGAAAACCAGTTCTATCCTTGAAGCTCTCACTGACCTCTCTGTTGATAAAGCTTTTTGTCTGTTCTATGCCTTAGATTTTTAAAGTAGTCAGAACTCACAGTGTTAAAAGGATTGTAATTTAAATGTCATCATTATGATAGTAAAAGCTCTCTTTTTCTGAATAAAATCTATTGTAGAACGGTAAATAGCAGCCTCAGCTGAACATGTAGCAATTGCTTGAACTTTTTTTTTTTCTGCTATAATTTTTCATTCAGGAAACAACAAGTTTTTGGTAACTGAAACTGAGTCCTCTTAGGGATATGTTATTTGTGTGCTCATTCATGCTGAACTACTATATTTGTAGAATAACTGTTAAGCATTATCTCAATTTAAAGTAGACACTGAAATATATATATGTACCCAAACTGTAGAGTTGAACAAAGCATTTATGGTTTTTCTAGTGAGTTTCATTTAGTTTGTATGTTCAGAGTTTAGAGTTACTCTGTGTGTGTAGTATGCATGTGTATGCATTTTTTTCACAGACCTATAAACTTATGGAGGTAGAAGAGCAATTATCAGCTTATTCTTATATTTAGAGTTTAAAAACAGATTGAAAAATCTGTAAGATTATGAAGAGATATTTTCCCAACATACTTGAGAAAATATGTAATTATGGGGAAAAAAATTCCAACACCTGCAAGATGTCAGTTGTCTTTCTCATGGCATCAAGAGATACTTTGCAGCCCTATTTCAGCATATTTAAATAGGGAAAATTTGCACCTGAAAAGGGCTTTCTCCTTGTAAGAAGTAATATCTATACAGGTTAACCTAGATGGCTAAACCACGGCTAAAGTATTAAGGAAAAATTTATTCTGAAGTCAGATACCCCAAATACACTGCTAAAAATCGTGCAGCACACAAAAAAGCAGCCCCAGGTGTAACAACACCTCTTGCAAGTGCATGACTTCAAAGCAGTATCTCCTCTGTGCTTTATGGTTTCTTTCTCTCCCCAGTGGCCTTTCACAAGTGTGAGAACTGCTCTCTCTTCTTGCAACAGGGGAGTAAACTTCTCAAAACAAAAAATAGGTGAAAAATAGGTAGTACCATTCGTGGGAAAGAATTTTCTCCCACACTGGATTTTTCCTAGGCCTAGTTTACTTAGCAGTGAAAACATCCTTGAGCGAAACTCATTTTTTTTAACCTCAAAGAAATCTTCTGCATTTACTCTTCTTTCCCTACACTTCTTAATAAACCACCGAATCACGAATTCTTCAAAATCCTTTTTAAAGAGCTCAGTGGCATGAAGTAATGGATGTCCTGAGAAGTATTTGTTTAGGGATACCACAGGGAAATACTTTCACATTGAAACTACTAGACTTTGATGAAGAACTGTAATTGATTGAAATCCTTTTGTATTTTTCAAGTGTATTACAGATGTGGTAGTGGAGCAGTATAAAACAAAACAAGTAAGTGTGAACACTGAAGCAATTTATACTGAGATTGCAGTAGATATACTGAAACATGCAGGATTCTAATTTTAGCCTTAATGCCATTAGGACAGCGATATCATGCCATCCTAATGCACTTGCTAATTACAATTTGTATTTTAAATAAGGTTTGGCCTTTCTCATTTTGCAAGGTCATTTCAACGCTGAGAAGTTGAAAGCAATAAACAGTTTATTTATTGCTTTAAAAAAAGTCAGGTATCTCTCCATGGAAACCCACTTTCCTAGAAATCCTGTGAATACCAGGCAATTTTCTTTTCCTGCATACCAGTAAATGAGAAGTGGACTGCACACTGAGAAGTCATTATGCAAATGCTGCTGCTTATTTATCACATCCCCTAAATTATATTTATGGTCTGACTGACAATGAAAGTAAGTAGGGGTTTAGTTAAATTACTTGCTACCCACTGATGGAGTAAAGAGAGGATAGGTAAATCATATTTAATTTTTCCAAGACTTAAAAACTCTTTAGAACCTTAAGTCATAACCTTAAACTAGTGTTATCTCATGGTGTCAGTGGTCACAGCAAAAATAGTCAAGTAAACCACTCAAGCTTGCATTGCAATTGAAAAAGAATAGTTTGGGTGTATTGTTGAGTAAATGATTGGTGATACTCTTTCAGTAAAATGATACAGCATGCATTTTTTTTTACTAGTAGTCTTTACTAAACTGTAAATTCTCCTGTCACACAGTAGCTAAGAAAACCAATTTTGCATTTGTGTAGCTTAGAAAAGATCATCTACAGATAGGCTTCAGTAAGTTGTGTTTTGCTTTGGAGTGGTGTTTGCAGCTTAAATTCTTCCTTAACATAGATCTTAACTGAGTAAAGCACAAGTCTTAATTTGTTTACCAACTTCAAGTCCAGTAAACCAACTACTCCTACTGCGTTACCTGGTCCAATCCCTTGGTCTACTGCAGCAGTGTTGCTGCAAAGTGCTGATTGTGAAATTTCAGATGTGGTTCTTGGGTTATACAGAAGGCTGATAGTAATATCATTTGAGGAACTGAAGAAACTAGCGAGAAACTGGTGAATTTTAAATTGACCTTTTCACTCCATCCCCTTGAAAAAAATTAACAAGTCTGTAATTCAACAGTGTATCAATGGATTACATACTGGGTTTTGGCAGTCCTCTGCTCAGGCTTCACTGAATAACTTCACAGCAGAACCTTTGTGGTTATTGCAATTCTTTCATGGTATTAATGTATTTCTTTTGAGTTATGATAAATTCAGTATTCTGACTGTTAGCAAGCTCTTAACTACTGTTGGCAGTTTTTACACTAAGAATAAATAATAATGAGGCTAAGAATGGACAACATGCTGAAGAAAGTGCGCTGGAGTCTCTTTGCCTGACATGAGTGAGAAAGGTTATCTTTGTGGTGAAGTGATAAAAGGTGTGGATGAGGTGCTGAAGAAGTTAAATACATTGAAAAGACTTATGAGAGGCTAAGGAAAGGGAGGTGAATGAAAAAAGTCTGTTGGGGGGATGTGACTGAATAAGCTGGAAGTGAAAGTACAGTTTGTAAAATTTTGTCATGCTTTACTCGTAGATGTATATATATATAGAAGTAATAATATTCAGTAGAGCGTGCATGGACATGTATATAGGTATGGGGTCACACTAATTGCCTGAGAGCTTCTTTCCAGTAAATACTTTTGTGTTGAATGCTACAGAAGTTGCCGACCACTACCCCCAGGAGATCTGAGTTACAAAGTAACGCATTTCTTGTTGAGCCCTGCGTGTAGCGATCACTGCCGAGTTCCTCGAATCTTTGTTTCTAAAAGCGTTTACTGGCCAGCACTAGGGGAAAGGGAAAGATGTTTGTTCCTTGTTCCTGCTCTGGTTTTATTTTTCAAATTGCACCTAGCAGGGGTTTACCAGAAAAGTGAGCAAATCAGAAAATAATTACCTTGAAGAATTTTTAATCTCTGAACTGGTTATAGTTCATAGCTGCATCATAAGCATATACAGTCTCTGCCAAAGTATAGCCAGCTGCCTGATAAAGAATTTAAACAGTCATATAGAGAAAAGGCATGAAACTTATATTTCTAATTGAAAATGTCTTCATCCAGAATACCATTGCTTTAAATTGAATTTGTCTAGTTCACACCTTTTGTAGAAAAAGAGTTATTGGAAGTTTGCACTGACATTCAGAAGCTTAAATGTCTCTTGTGACTTCACCAATAGCATCAGTGCCACAACGGTAGGTCAAGACAAGTTCAGCAGCTGTTCTTTGCAACAACCTGATTTCCACTCTTGCACGTGATAATCAGTTGTCTTTAACCCATGAGATGCTCTGGATATAAGGCAAAAGGTAAAATTACCTTTCATAGCTCCATAATGATACAATTACCAATTATGTAAACTGATAACTTCATGTGGTTGTTCAAATTACTTTTTTCCACTTATTCTCTGCAGTACTGGTTTTACATGTTCCCATAAAGACACATTTAATTATTTTCTATTGAGAGATATGCTGCAGCTTGATGTTGTCATATGAATTGTGTGGCTCTAGTTATTTTCTTTGCATTTCTTTTTGTTCCTTGTAGGCTTATCCAGATGAGTCTCGTTCCAGGTTTGTTTCCTTCAATGGTGTTGGTAGCTGTTTTCCCTTGGGAATAACTTACTAAACTGTAAAGATGTTTTGCAAGATATTTATTAACATGTTGGTCATCACACTTAATCTGTGCTAGTTTGCATTGTGTTTTGTTTTTGCATCTTCTCTTGGCAAATGAGAGCAGTATTGGCTAATGTGGGCAGCCTCATAGTTAAAGCTGCCTGGGGGCAGTTCTTGCCTGTGTTCACTGGTATACTGATGGAGCAAGCTTACTAATTTCCAGAGGGATGTTGAAAGAGGGATTCATGAAGTGTTTGGATTTTGCTTTTTGGCTACTGTTCCTAAATTTGACAAAGACAGTAACAGTATTTACTTGCATCATTTCAGAAATAAACCTAGTTGAGATATGGCAAGAAAGATTTCATTTTGTTTTGACGTAAGAAAACACTCGTGATTCTTTGAGGCTTTTAAGCTGTTATAGGCTGACTCAGACATCCCTTGTGAACAAATTGCTAATGCAGAAGTGTTTGCTGACGAAATACTCCTGGATGCCTGGTTGATTTTTTTTTCTTTCTGCTTTGGATGCTTGTTTTGCTTGTGGGGGGCTTTTAGGGGTAAGAGAGAGAGGTGTCTTCTGAAGGTGCTGTGATACTGGAGGAGTGTGGGGAATGGCTTGAGTAAGGCTTCTTTGTCTGTGTCTCAGCTCTAAAAGTCTGTTTAATTTAATGTGGTACTGCCATTCCTGCACCATAGATAATGCAATGGTTGGATGGGGTAATACTATGACACCAAAGCTGCAGTTGCCAGATCTACTGCAGAGCTTTAGAAAGTAAAGGCTTAGAAATAGGTCAACAGCAACGCTCCAGCGGGACTATAATAAATATAGCTGGCTCTGGCTAAGAGTGAAGTTTTCCCAGCTATCTTATCTTGCAGTTGTGCAAGTCTGACTTGCTGTGTATTTTTAAGTGTGCATTCTTTGTCTAGAAACATTATATCGTGGTTTGATTGTTCATTTGCTGTTTTAAATGCCAGGCCCTAGTAATTTTTCTTACATGTGCTCGCTCATTGCGATCCATTAAATTGAATTTGCATCATTCCCTTTGTATTTCCTGCACCAGCATAATGTAGGATTGCTTCAGGAGCAAAGGATGAACAAAATCACTTCAGGGAGTGCACTTCATATCTCTGAGTCATGCTTCCTCAGTGTCAGTTTTCTGCCTGAAACATTGTTTCTATTCTGGTCTCTCAGTTAAAACAGATACTTTAGATTAACTTTGGAGCCAAGTTTAAATTTCTTTCTATATGCAAACATCTAAATACTAATTTATGGTTTAATTCTTGATTCTGTAATTTATTTCTAGAACTGGCCTGAAGCTGCTTTCTAATCTGCATATTTATTTCACTGTTTGCTGTTTTAAAGCTTTCTTACAGCTGGAGAAAAAAGAACAAAAGTTAACCTTTGATCAGCCATCTAAGGGAATAAGGAAAAATTATTCTTTCACAAACGAAGAGGTAAGGCAGATCGATCGGGAAAACCAAAGGTTACTAAAAGAACTGTCCAGACAGTCTACAAAGCCAAGAAGAAGCACCACACTGAGGAAGACATCTATACCTCCTCCTAGATTGTACCACAGTGCCCTCAACAGGCAAAAAGAGCAGCAAAGAATTGAAAGAGAAAACCTGGTAAGTTTTGAGTATGAATATGGATCAGTAAATTGGGAAGGAATCTCTCTTGTCAGATGAGCTATTGTTTAATATTTAGAAAACTGACAAGGCAACACTTGGACCTTTACTGCAGTAAGTCTTCAAGGAGTTTCTATTGTCAATGAATTTCTATTATCATTCTGTTTGCATAATTGTTCATATATGTAAGTTTGTTGGGTTTTGGGAGGAAGGTGGGGGCTATGATACTTTTTTCAGATGAAAATGGACTTTAGTTTATGTGAATTTGCTCTACTTTGGTATCATTAAGTTTAAGAGGAACAACTGTTATTGTTAACACACTCAAAATGTTAGATAGCAGTCGGACTGTGTTCATCCTGCATCATGAATCATGATTACTAGTCTCAAGAACAGTCTTGTAGAAAATAAAACAGTCCATATGATAGCTTCAACCCCAATATATTTTAAATACAAAGGATACAAAGTCAATATCAGTTTTGATTTTTGATTAATTTTATAGGTATTTGTCTCTTAGAATATTTGTAGCATTCTGCTTATCACAGGGTTTATGAAGGCAATCACAATAGCTTACTTCAGTGGAAAACAAAAAGTTCAGACTCATTTGTAAGGACATTGGCAGAGTACTCAAATAACAAAAGTAACACTAGTTTGATTAATATACTTCTAGTGGTAGAATTGTAATACATCCATCTAATGACATTTTCATATTTCCTATTTATTTCTCAATGTGTTTGTAAAAGAAATAAAATACAATCAAAATAGTTGTAAAAGATATACTAGAAAAAAGATTTACAACTTTTTTCCCTTCCGTGTAAGTGTAGGTTGCAATTTCCTTTTTTATATGCTCAGAGATACAGATTCAACACAAAGATACAAACAGATTCAAACAGATACAAAGAAAGTCTAATTGCCTTGTTAATCTGTTAGATTTTAATTCTTCCACCTTTCAGACATCTGGATTGTTGAAAAATTTCAAATTGGGAAACTTTCCCCAGCTCCACTAGTCTGCTGATGACATTATACTTCACAGTCTGAAAGAACTGAGCACAAGAATTTGTTATAGGTGTATGATACTTCTCAGTGGCTGGGGAAGAAGTGATTTTAGACTCTGGTGTGTTCAGGTTGGTAGGAGGGCTTTCTTCACGTGTTGGGGGTGGTAAATGTGTTTATGTTTATTTAAAACGTTGAAAACAGGACAGCATAACACATGAACCTTGACAATAGGAATGCAGGCTCAGTCTGTGGGGAGGCAGTGTCATGTCAGGATGTCAGGATGTAACAGTAATGTGCTGTTCTGCATAACAAGAGGTGATTCCAGTAAATTGATGTATAGGATGTTTTACAGTACACTTCTGTTTACACAATGCCTCAAGCCTTTTATGATATATTGCAGTATTTGTTCAACATTGTTTTGCCTTTGCACTTTTTGGATCAAAATTGCAACAAATCTAAACACATAAAGTCATTTCACACATGGCTGTTTTAGTACACGTTATAGTGGTTGTGTGTAGTCTAAGAAATAATATTCTTCATGTACTTGTTCATTTGTACTTTAGCTGTTGTTGTTAGCAACATGGATGAACATGATTGATATAAGAATAATTCCTAGAATTTATTTTAGGACATCATGCTAGTTTAGACTATAAATCATTTGGTTTATTCTTTTCTCTGAACTCAATATGATATATTCTGCTCTTCTTTTTGGAACAACTCTTATGTTTTAACATTGGTATAGTTTCTCAGCAATTTTGTTTACTTTTTTATTCTGCTTGAAGTGTATGTGCACCTAGAGCATCACAGTTGTAACATTGATTTTTCTAGCACTATGTTTTAGGGTTAACGTGTGACATGATTTTCTCGGAAACTAAATAAAAGAGCAACCCTACCCCGCCCATTGAGGATTTTTTTTTTTTTTTATATAGACAAAAGTATGTGCTTTGTGAAGTTGTTGTTTTCTGGTCAGACGCTTTCTTCACCTTTGTAGGTTTGAAGAGGTGGAATTCCATGGATCTTCCTTATCTGTCTCCTATTGCTTCTCACGAATTCTTTTATACAAAGCCTGAGGGTACTACATTCTGGATATGCTGCTTGACACATCTTAGTGAAACATTTGTTGGAGAAGGCTGCAGAGTGTTGCAAATAATTCAAGAATAGAAATCTACAGCAGTAGTCTCTGAAGGGGATTAAAGAGTTTTGATGCAGAGATTTATTTTTTTCCCTATTGGTTTACAGCTTTTATAATTTCTTGCCCAACTTAACAACTTGTCTAGGGAAAACTTTCAACTGTTCCACTATAGTGTTCTTGAAGTGGTGCCTATACTTACTGTTATCAGAAAGTTTGATTTCTGGTACAGGCATTTGGCATCAGAGGTGATGCAGGGCGAGTAAGTCAAATTTTAGGAAATTAGTAATCTGAATGGTTTAGTGCTCTCTAGCTTTGTGAAAGGGTGCAAAGAGGTATGGGGAATATATGTTGTTCCCATAGACTGTTAGAAAGAGCTATGGTGGAGTGAAAAAGATGCATTGCTCTGAGGAACAGTACTTATAAAGTATTGATAAGCAATTTATGGAAAAAACATTATTAGCAGAATAGATTGCTGCTAAAATTAATGCCAGAATTGTGTACTTGCTGCTTTTGACTATGTGCTTTTCATAAATGGAACTTGCTTTTGGTGCCTTATCTGAACTAGCAAGACCAGAGTGATGTGCTTGCCAATAGAGGATGCTGCTGATTCAGAAAACCTTCTACTCTTGTGTTTGAAGATATTCTTGACCCAGTCTCTTCTTCAGCGGAAAAGGACTTAAGTGTGACTGATGTGTTACATTTCCCCAAGCCTGCATATAGTGTGTCTGTCTGTATTGACACATTAATCATTATTTTTGCCAGTATAAATCACAGAATCACAGAATTACTAGGTTGGAAGAGACCTCCAAGATCATCGAGTCCAACCCTAAACCCTATTGCCTAAATAAGATACTCAACTTCATGGACTGGGCTCAATACACCATTGAAACATGTAATGGTTTATTATGTAATGCAGAAGTCTATACTGGCATGTACAGGTGTTTGGGGAGCTTGAAATCCATATTTTCAGCCATCACACCATTCTTCAGTCAATTCATTGGAACTTAATCTTAATCTCTCTGTGTTGTTTTCTGCTGAGGTTTTTTTTCATAATTTTTATTGGTTCTGACTAGGGTTTAGGTGTTAGATATCTTTGATGAGCTAAGCTGCTGTGTTCGGTCATGTTCCTGGGGAACAAGAAACTTTTTCAGTTCACACTAGAATTTCACTGGAAGGTCTCAGGAGCTCTGGTACTGCAGTTCTCAAACCTTAGCTTGAGGTAGATAAGGTTGTTCTTTTTTTGTGGATATTTGGTCTTTCTGTGCATCCCTGTACATTCTTCCTGCCCCTTGCTGTTGATGACTCACTGCAGGTAACAACATTCCACATTCTTCATTGCCACGCCTCATATTCTCACCAAATGAATCCTAAGCCCAAACAAATCCAACTCTGATCTCAGTTCCAGTATAGTCACCGTTCTGCACAAGTAAAACAAATCACTTACTGTGTTTCTCTGCAAGGGCAGTCTTTCTCTTTTCACCTGCTTGATTCTCCAAGTCCTCTGTGCAGCAGATTCATTAATGCTTCCTCCCCACCATTTGCTGTTGTCAGTGTGTACAAGCACAAAAATCCTTCAGCTTAATTGTTTCCCTTCTCCTGCCCTTTGAGCTGGCTTTATCCTGCTGAAAATCCTGAACCTCCTTTTGAAATGCATTTATTGCACTGCTGTGAATGCTGCTCAGAAACACAAGCACACAGGGTTTTATATGATATTTTCACTTACCTGGCTCCAAAGGCATTGTATGCCAAGACAAAAGACAAAATATTGGTATTTCCTGAGATTACAAAGTGCAGTGCTAAAAAAAAAAATAAATTTCTATGGCCCTCTCATAAGGGGAAGACGTCAGGATGTGGGATTGGTACACAGATGTGCCTGGCTAAAATATACTATAGTACAGTACAAATACAGCGTAATTCTGTGATGACAGTATTTAGACTGTAGGCTCTTTGTTGTCAGATTTTTGTGGTCTTTAAATTCCTGACCTAGAGTTAAGATTCCTGACCACTGCTATGTTAATTATAATAAAGACTGAGTAAGTGGCATGTTCAAGGAAAGTTTTGCATATTTTGCAAACTGCTTAATTTTATGGGAATTTTTTTTTCTATACTCTTAGCCTATTTTTCTTGTGGTAATGCCAACCACACCTAAACTTGGTAGCTGTTTAGTTAAACAGACTTTTCTGTAGAGTGAAGAACTTTAAGTGTTTTTTGGCATTTAGAGTTTTTCAGGTTACAGCTAGTTAATGCAACTGGCAGTTAAAGAAAATTACAAGTACTTGTATTGATAATAGCAGAAAACTGTCATTGAATGCAATTATCTCTTCCCCCCCTCCCCCACCTGTACTCTGCAAAGGGACAGTGTGGTCTCTAGCATCAATGACATTAGAGGAGGCATAATATAAATAAGTAGGAACAGCTGTCAAGGCACATTAGTCAGTCGGTTAGGATTCAGAAGAGGTGAAATCGAAGACTTCGTGCATTTAAAAGCAAAGTAAACCGAGGAGAAAAAAATAACGGTTTTTTACCTTCTCTCTGAATTCAGTTTAAGAATGCTACATTTTCAGTTGATTTTTTTCCTTCCTTTTTCAACATAGCTGCAGAAATGTCTGTATTGATTATTTTATATTTCACAGAATAACAGAACCTGCTGAGTTGGAAGGGACCCACAAAGACCATGAAGTCCAGCTCCTGAACAGGACATCCCCAAGAGTCACATTATGTGACTGAGAGCACTGCCCAAACTTCTTACTTTTTCTGACAGGGAGCATTAGAATTACCTTTAATGCTCTCTGATGTGTCCAAAATTGAATTACCAGATTTTATTTTGGCCTACTGTATAGCAGCATTTTTTAATTTTGTTGAGTTTCTTTGCTCTCTGCTTTTTGACAATCTGACATTTCCTTCTTTGATTGACAAGATGTATTTTAGTGTCTTTATGGATATTTATCTATGTCCAGATGCCTAGATTTATAAAGGATTATTCCATTCCTAGAAGGTAATCATGTAGGTACACCCACTGTGTTTCTTTTTTACTCTAAAATCAGTATTAAAATAAAAGAAGATGGAGGAAATATAAGCCTGGGAAGCCTTTTGCCAAGCTGGAAGATCTTCAAGGGTGTGACATTAAATGGGTATTGAGTTTGAATCAAGAGCTCTGTGGAGCTACAGTGTGACTTAGGCAACTAACAACATGCCTGCCATTAATGTCTGTTACTCTTTTTTTCAAATGCATTAAAATTTGATTAGGAAGGTATGTTTGGTTCTAAACACCTGGATTATGCTCTGTGATCTGATTCTGTGATGGTATTTGTATTTACTTTAGTAATGCATGATTAAGGCTCCAGAGATTTAGTACTTCAAAAGAACAAGAAAAGTGGCAGCTGTCTTCAGTCTATTTCTCAAAAGGAGAACATAATGAAAGATTTATTAGATTTATATGTATAACTGAAGAAGAACATTTGTTCAAGGTACTTGTACCATTGTACATAGTAATTCTTCAGTTAAGAACCTCAAGTTTGTAGGGTTGCTAACAAAAACACAAGAATCAGATTAGTTCCGGGTTACAGATTTAGTAGGTCAGGATTGCCATTTCAGTGTGATGATGAGCTCATTTCTGTGTGCAGCAGGCTGTTCTCCAAAGGCCAAAACTCACCACTGCAAATAGCATGTCAGTTAACATGCCCTTGGTACAATCTGCAGCAGAGGGCAGGGGAACCACAGGAACTTTCCTTTAGACACTTGTGCACCACAGAATCTACATCTGCTCTTTCTGTAACTCAAGGCTGAATCAAGTGCAGTGATAACTGTTCAAGAAGTAATATTTAACTATTGAGAGGTCTCTTGTTTTTTGCTTTAGTAATGGAGACCTGATATTTGTTGAAATACAGTCATCAAAGCAAAAGCAGACTATTGTATTTAAACTAGAATAAAGTGAGCATATATATAAAAATGTATATAAATATTGTATGTTCAGAATCAAGCTTGAAATTACTGCAGTGTTAAGGTATGCAAATTCAATGACACTGTAACAGTTGAGTGCAGACTTGAAACATGCTTGAGTCATGGATTTACCTGATCCATTTGTGATGGAACTGAATGTATTGAGAGCTTCCATTTTTAATACTGAAGGTAAATAAGTGTTCTCTGCAACTCTAAATGTATATAACTGTATTTGGAGGTGTGGGTGAAGTGGTTAGTAAAATGTTAGATGTAGCATTTAGACAAGCCTACCGTTTCATGTTCTGTGACTGGCTTTAGTGAAGAGCTATTTCTAGCTGAAGTCCTTCCTTTGACTTTTGCTTACTTAGGTATTTCCACTTGACTCTGAACTGGCTGGCACTTGATGCAAGCACATGTGACATGTTATGTCTGAGCCAAAATCACTTGTCCTTTCTCTCTTGTGCATTCTCTGCAGGTTTCCAGTGCCCATGTATAAACTACCAAGAGTTTGTAGATTCCTGTTACAGTTAGACAATAAAAACTGACATCCTGTGAATACACTATACTATTTCCTAACTCATTTTTTATAAATTTTTTATTCTTATTAAAATAAAAAAACAATCAGTACATGATTGGGAGTGCAGTTTAATGGTGATACAGACAGCTTCTTGACTTCTGTTTAACTTATAAGTATGCATCTAGACAATACATCCTATTTACAGAGTTATTTTTAGTTCTTCAGAGACTTTTGTAAGCACAATTTGCATTGTCTCTCTTCGATAGGATGGATGTCACAACCCTGACCAGCAAGAGTTGTGTCATTTCCAAATATTTGTAGGTCATCAAATTAATTGAAATTAGTAGAGGAAATGTATAGATTTATGTGAGGCAACTACTGGAGGTGAAATATATTAAAAATATGAAGTTGTTAATTGGAAATTGCATGTAGCTGGGTAGTTCCCAAATTGTCCTCCTATCAGGTTCTTTTTTAGATTATCAGAATTTCTTAAACCAACAAGTCCTGTTTCAAGTAGAAATAGTTATGCAGAATAGGAAACTGTGTCTTTCAAATACTGTGTGAGTGCTATTCCAACTTACTGCTTGCTGCATGATTGCCAGGTTTAATTTCAACAAGAGGGAATGATGTCTGTACCAATGATTTCAACTAGAGTCTCTTAAAATTACATTATGGATAAAACAGTGTGTCCTGTGGATGGTGCTTTCCTTTTAAAATTAGTTTCACAGAACTGGGGTCAGTAATCCTCTCTGGGGTTTATATGGGGCAATATAAAATGATCTAAGTATGTTTGCAAAGCAAAGATGAAAAAAAACCACCTCAAACTTCTCATCCTTCTGGAAGTTTAGAAGGGAGGACTAACCAAAGGTAGGGTTACAAGAGTGTGGCCCCTTTCCTCACCACCTTTACTATCATCAGAATTATTGTTTCAAGTCACCGTAAAGTCCAGAGAACTATCAGGTACTAAAGATGTACTCTGCAGCTATTGATGTGCAAAGGATGGTTTACAGTTTGTGCCATCTCACAACACTGATAAAAGGGTAACTGGTCACCAGTGGAGGAGTTTGCTAAAAATTCGTGGGTTTTTGCAGTTGAAAAAAAATCAATTTGTGTTTGTTTTGTAGCATCTTGTGCATTCTTTCTCAATTATATTTTCTTCAATATTAAGGCTTTCCTGAAAAGACTGGAAGCAGTGAAACCAACAGCTGGTATGAGACGTTCTGAACAACTGAGGGACTATCAGCGCCAGATGAGTTACCTGAATTCTTCACCTTCTGTACCTTCTGTAAGAAGGGGTAAATCTCCTTTCACCCAGCTTAGTCCTCCAAGTAAGTACTTTGAAGTTGCAGATTATTGCATTTTTATGTATGTGTTCATTTTTTTTATAATTCAAAATTGTCATGCACTTACTGTTAAGGAACATATTTGCTATTCTCTGTCATTTTTAGGTTGATCATTTATCACACAGAAGTCAATGAAATGATTTTTTGTAATCATCCCAAATGTATGATGACCATATGCATTGTTTTATTGCCAACCTAAATTTCTAATAAATGATCTTGGCAATCATCTTTTCCAAGAAGAAAAAAATCCCTGTTGCTCATATTGCCAGTACCCTTTATTGAAAGGAGAAGGGGGAAAAACCCCCACGGGGACCTCAATGAAGGTTCAAATTCTCACTCAGAAAATGTAGAACTACTGATAGTAGCCTCCTTTGTCTCAGAAATAGTAAGATAATATGTCCCTATAGAGCCATATATGTTGGGTTAGAGAACCACAGGTTCAAATTCTTTGTCCTGGTCATTTAAGAACAACTCATTAACATTTCGGGTTGGTATTCAATTTACTGTGATTTGTTTGGGGCTTTTTTTCTGTAAACTATGGTAACGAGCATTGCACTACTAACACAGCAGAAGTTTCCTGTGGTACTGAGCACAAGCATTCTCCTTATGTGTGTGTGTATGTGTTAACAGGAGGAACTTCAAGATCAGCCACTGTACAAAGTACACTGAACCAGAGGAACGAAAAGCCCATGTCTGAGTCAGCCAGTGGGGCATTACAGAGACCTAAAGCCACGAACGTCCGTGCTGCTTGGTTATAAGTGTCTTCTTTGCCTCTCATTCTGATATGATCCTTAGACTTCTACTTTTAGTGCTTCTGTAAATTCTATGTGCAAAAATATGTTCTGCATTGTTCAGTGATTACAATGCATTGCATTTAATGTAATAGCTTATAAAATGGTTTTAAGTGAGGACTTTCACTTCAGTCAGTGTTTTCCATGACTGGAAGAACTTATGAAAGAGAAGAAGGTATCTAAATGGACAAGTTAAATAGAAATTTAACTATTGTTTTATTCTCAGATCATAAGTGTAATTTGTATCCATAACATGGAAAGACAGAATTGCTGCATTACAGGTGCAAGATGTAAATAAAATCTTAAAAATATTAATAATACTTTAAAATACTCCATTAAACTCATAAGCATATCCTTTATTCCTGGATTGTCCTTGCTTTTCATTCTGGCTTTATGTAAGCCTTCTGAAATCTCTAGGTCATGTTCTTGTGACTTAAAGAATCTTCAATAGCAACGTGAAGGGGTGAAAAGCAGATTGTATATTCCTGCATGGTAAGCAAGAATAGTGAGCCTGCAGAAGACAATGTCTTGCTGCTTTTAAATGTTTAACACCTGGAGTATGTTTTTATGGAAGGCTGTGTCTCTTCCAGAATTAAAAGGATTTGAGAAGTTGTACTGGATTTTGAAAGAAGTATTGGGACATTTGTGTAGGAAAGAAGCATCTGATATTATTAGTAAGGACCGAAGTGAAGACCAGTGTAAACAAAAGTAAGTTCTAGTTACTTTTCAACCTAGGGAACAATATTAAGCAAGGGAAACATTCCATGGCCCTGCTTTTGCAGATGCTTGCTCTTCTCAGTGAGGAGATGTAAACTTGAGCTACAGGAAACATCTTAAATATTTGATTTTGAAAGTGACTATTAACCAGGATTTAGAAAAAAAAAAAAGAGACAGTAGAAAGCAGTTAGTCTTGTTATTCTTTTTAACCTGTTTTTAAATGTCATATTCATACCAAATATTTGTAATGTCAGATAGGCTCCAGTAGCAACATCCATTTACAAGGAGAATAAAATTTAATGGAATTGGTAATCACAAATAGTAGGTGGTGCGGTTTATTTCTATACATAAAGGCAAACTTTTGGTGAGCTTGTTTTGTAGGAATGTAGCCTTATAAAGAGCCTAAATTGTGATGGCCATTATCTGTGGATTTTGCTGAAACCCTGCTTGCTTTCTCAGCTTCTTCCCAGGAGAGATAGAGGAACTCCCTGTAAAACTGTATTCTGTAATGCTGGGTCTTAGCCCTTTGACAAAAAGAGTTTATTATTCTTTGCTAGTGCCTGCATGAGGACTTAGGCTTTCAGGTATTCTGCATTGTTAACACACTTTCTACTTGGTCCTGTGTGATAGTTTGGCAGAGCTTCTGCACTGGTGACCTGCAGATCAAATTTAGCTGTTTGGCAATATTTGAACTTTAAGCAGTATTGTGGCAAACAGATTTGTGTTGCGATTATTCTTCATGGATAGGAACTGCAAGGAATTATTTGTATAGTACTGTTGTATTTATTTGTATTATTGTGCTAATTGAAATGATTCACTATTTAAAGATCTTTCTCCTTGAATGTGAATATCATAGTTTAAATACTTCTGAATGTTCATATGATAATCTTTCTCTGTGAAGAAATTCACACGATGGATTACTTTCAATCACTTCATCTTACTTAACTTTGGTATGAAAGACTGTCGATTTTCTATGTTGTTTGTAAATCATAAGAAATAAAATATTTAACAGGAATTGTCATTGCAGTGGCTTCTTTCAGAATTTTATAAATGCAATTAAGGTGCAAAAGAAAGAGGTTGAATAGCTTGGTATACAGAAAAAACACAGGTTTCCCAGTGTTGGAAGTATTAGAGATGTAAGGGAATAATGGTTCCATCACAGGCTTTAGCCTGCATAGTTTGCTTGTGACCTGGTGTTGCAAAGGAGTATCAATAGACTGTGACAATGGGAGTTCAAGTAGAAATTAGAGACGATCTTCAAAGTCTCCTAATTTCCAGGCCTTCAGAACTTGATAGTGAGCTACATGTAAAATGGATAGTTGGAGTGTGCTAGCAGGCTTCTCATAAGGAACCATTAGGAATGTGTAGAGGAAGGAGAAAAGGAAGAGAAGGGAATCTGGCAGCTAAACCTTTTAAGGAAGATTAATGCACTTTGAAATCCAGTACAAATATTGTCTTCACAAACTTCTGGTTTGATAGCTTGCAACCCTGGTTATTTACTATGGGAAAGAAAACAGACTAAGTATCTAGAAAAAGAGATACTTTAAGGTAGTGATCATGGGCAAAAAAAAAAGGGAGATGTAACAATCAGGACAGGTTTTGTCCCAGGGGAAAAAAAAAATCAAATTTGGTTAATTTAAAAGCAGTCTATCTTGTTTTGGAACATTTTTCCCCCCCAGGTGCTTCAGTTCTTCAGGTGGATAGATGTTCCAGACATGGTTTAGTGGCTTATACTTGCCTTTTAGGAGAACAGAGCTGATGTCAAAACCTGTGTCAGACACACAGAGCCTATCATGCCAAGGGACAGAGAGCCAGAACTGCCTGCATGTGACAATAAATATTTCTAGTATAGAAAAGAGGTAACTGGAAGCAATACATAAATAGTAAAATATGAAGGTGAAATAAGAGTTTATTTATTACTTGCTTAGTTTTATCCTGTTGCCCAGAGCTGTCAATACTCAAGCCCTGGAAATGTTCAAGGTTAGGCTGGATGGGATCCTGAGCAACCTCACCTAGTGAAAAGTGTCCCTGCCTATGGCAGGGAAGTTGGAACTAGGTGATCTTTGAGGTATCTTCCAACCCAAACCAGGCTCTGCTTCTATGATTCTTTTCCTAGGTTGTTGCATACATGTCTATGTGTAGTCTATATTTATATGTAAAAAACTGAAATGCCCGCAACTCACTTTCTCTCCTTTGCCTCATCAGACAGCCTATTCTTCAGTGAGTTCATAATGCAGCATCTCAAGTTTAAAAACTGTACTGAACATATTCTGGGCTCACTGGTAATTAATAGCTCAAGGTGTTCATAATGGTGTACTTTAATAACTCTGGAGTGTTCCACTCTAGAATACTTTTTCAAGTAAAATAAGCAGTGATGACTTCACAATTCAATGAGGGCACGCTTCAAAGTCAAGAGTAATATAAACAAATTATCCAAGCAGCTAAGAGTATATGGAAGCTTATCTTTAAGACAACTGGCTGCAGTACTCTTGGACTAAATCCACTTGGGTTTACAATTGTAGTCATCAATAACCACTTCACCTACCAAAAGCTCTGCAACAATGTGCTGATTAGCACATTACCTTAGAAGACATCCTTGTAATGTGTTCAGTGTACTGAAAACAACAGGAAAGAGTTCATTAACATATTAATTTATTTCGTTTCAGTTTCAGTTCAATTGAACATCAGAACAAACTTTTAGCTTGGTGATAATACAGGGAAGTACTTTTGAAACACTGTATTTCCATACTCTACAAAGTGTGTTTGAAAGATGAGATTATGGTTTCAACCATAATCCTGTATATAATTTATCAGGGAAGAGGCTGCAGTTGGGAACTCAGCCTGGTGCTTTAGTATAACTTATAGTTTCAGACATACTTTTCACTTAATATCATATTAAAAAATAGAGCTTTAGAAGAAAACATTTTAATTCATGTTATAAATTCATGTCATCGTGCTGTTGGGTAGCTAGAGACATTACTTAATACCATAAATATTTATGAAAATCTATTAAGAATTCCCAATATTTGATTTTAGACTTAGGTATAGACCACCTAAATCTTGTCTCCAGACAAAACTTAATACCTGCAATTTGAAGTATAATATATACACAGTTCCAATACAAATACTGGAGGAATTCCATACAAAATGTAACTGTGATGTAGTGGACAGTTTTTAATTTAATACATCCTCATCTCTGCCAGATACGCTACTCGAATTTTATTCTGTTTCCCTAGGAAATATTTTGTTGTCCATTACATCACAAGAGCATATTTTTAAAAAAGTTGATTGAGAACAATTGAACTACTATATTATGATGGTAAGTTTTAGACGTATTTCTTGATTTCATCATAAAGTACTAATACAAAAGCTCCACCCATGCCTCTCAACACATTCGACCAGGCACCTTTGAAGAACGCTTTGGATCCTTCATCTTTAGCTATCTTCTTCCAGCAATCAATTGTGCCCTTATACATAATATCAGCTGTGGAAACAAACAAAGGTCAGAAAACTTGAAGTTATACAGCAAATATGTTTCAACTTTCCTATCTTTAAAACAACAAGGAAAAAGCAATACATCCAAGAATTTAAAATTAGATAATTAATTAAGGAAAAGTAATTCTCCATGTGAGAATTAAGTAATTTCTCAGTCCTTTAAGTGAACACGACAGAAATAACCAGCAATGTGTTCCCCACAGGTTTGTTGGTTTTTTTTAAGGATCCCAATAAAGTATCTAGTTTTCCATAAGACAAAAAAATACCCATTATCTCCCATCTTATCTTGATGAAGAGATACTTTCTGCTGCCAGAACACCACAAAACCACTTATTCTTACCTCCCTTTCGGCCAGACTGCATCATCATCCTACGTCTCACAGTATCAAAAGGATAAGAAACCAGCCCTGCTACTGCAGTGACACTCTGGGCAATCATCCAGCTCACTACGATATGCACATTCTTTGGATCAGGCAACATACCTGTCATCAAGAACAAATGACCAGAGTCAGTACAGAGGGAAAGGATTTCAGGAGAGATTGCTGTGGAAAGAACAATCACCCACCAACCCCAGGAGTCAATCCAAACCCAAGGTGTCTGCTCAGAGCAGCAAGCTGAGGGAGGCAGGAATGCATGTCAAACACCTGAACAGGTGCTGAGCCAAGCCCTGCTTGTCCTTGTACTGCCAAGTGCCCTAGAGTGCCTTTACTGGATCTTCCCTTGCAGCCACTCCTCCATGCACTTCTTACCCTTGGCCGTGTCGTACACCCCAAAATAGGCTGCTCTGTAGATGATGATGCCCTGGACAGACACACTAAATCCTTGGTACAGGCCCCTCAAACCATCAGACTTAAAGATCTTGACGATGCAGTCGCCCAGGCCAGTGAACTCCCTCTCTGTAACTCCTTTTCCCACATCAGCAGCCAGCCGGGTCCTGGCAAAATCCAGCGGGTAGACGAAACAGAGGGAGGTGGCTCCTGCGGCACCCCCGGACGCAAGGTTCCCTGCGAAGTAGCGCCAAAACTGCTTGTGCCTGTCCACTCCGCCCAGGAAGATCTGCTTGTACTTGTCCTTGAAGGCGAAGTTGAGGGCCTGGGTGGGGAAGTACCGGATGACATTGGCCAGGTTGCCTCTCCAGAAGGAGGCGATGCCCTGCTCCTTGGGGATGCGGACTATGCAGTCCATGATGCCCTTGTACTGCTTATCGGCCGTGATCTGCTTGCTGGCATGCTGGACCTGCGGGAGAGGGAGGAGGACGGGATGGCAGGGAGAGGGCACGGCAGGGGTGACCTCGCACGCTGAAGGGCACGGACACGCCGGCCCAGCTCCCGCCACCCCGAGGCGGTGCTGAAGGTCCCGGGCAGCTCGCACGTAACCGGAGCCGGCCGAGCTCCTTCCCATATTTAGTCACGCCGGGCAGCGCCCGCCGCGCCGGCACCACCTGTGGCGCGGCCCCCCCGCAGCCCCCTCACCTGCAGCAGCAGCTTCACTCTCTCGATGGGGGCGACAGCCGTCTTGGAGATGGCGGCGGCGATCCCGCCGGCCAGAAAGTCCTTGAGGAAGCTGAGCGCCTGGTCTCCCATGCCGCGATCCGGTCCGACAGCCCCGCCAGCAGAGAGGCAACCACCGAGCACTTCCCCACCCGCCCGGCCCAATGGCCCCCCGCNGGCCAAATGGCCCCCCGCCCCCCCCCCCCCCTCTTATACCCCGCGCCTTCTCGCGATAGGAGGAGGCACCCCCCCGGGCGCGGGCATTGGCTGTGCCCCCCGGGCCCGTCCCCGGAGCTGCGGCCGCGGGGCCCGGGGCGTTTAAAGGGCAAATGGGAGTGACCGGGAATGGCGGGGGGAGGCGCTGCCAGGGCATGTGCCCGCGCTAGGAATAGCACGGCAGGGGACGCGGGGCGCTTGGAGGAGCTCTTCAGGCCGTGTTCCCCGCTCTGTGCGGGCGGGACGCAGCGGCCCGGGGCTAACAGCTCGCCCGGGGCTGACAGCTCGCCCGGGGCGGTCCCGCCGAGTGAGGGGAGCGGGCGGCCGGTGGGAGGGAGAGCGCTCTGAGCCTCGACTCGTGTGCTTTGAGCCTTGTCTCGAGTGCGCGGAGTCACACAGAGAGGGACGAGGGGCGCAGGAAGGGCGAGCCCTGCAGCGCAGCTCGTCAGGGGCGCACTCTCAGCCTGCAAGGCGGTGCCGTGTTCGTGAGCATCAGTGACCGGGAGTGCACCGCACCCCTCCTGAGCCGAGGCCGCAGAGCTGCTGCGCGTGTGATGTGCTGTGGCATCGAGGTCTTTAAATACCTGATCATGCCCCAGGACTTGGCTTTCCCGTGCCCTCCGCACTGTACCCTCATTTCAGCCCTGCAAGGTCAGGCTCTCACAGGAGTCCGAGTCAGTCCCCTCTGAAGGAGGGAGGGAGGGACGGAGGGAGGAGAAAGGACTCCGGGAAGGACACGCCCAGGCGTGCTGAAGTTTCTTGGCTCGCACCAAGTGTGAATGGAGAGCGAAGGCTGTAGTGAAACGCTGCCTTCATGCAATGTCTGGTTCTAAGGAAACAGTTGAGTCTCAAATGAAGATTACATGACTCACTCATTAGTTTCCCTATTTGATAGAATCATCAAGGTTGGAAGAGACCTTTGAGATGATCAAGTCCAATTGTCAATCCAGCATCTCTCATCCACTCTTTCTGGCTGACCCCCCTAAAACAGCGAGAGCTTACGACTCACTGGGTGACTTGGTTGTGTGGAATAGTTACACGAAAGGCAATGCATCAGGCTGTAGATGCGTACCTAGAACTTTGCCTACAAAAGCCATTTAAGACGTGCTCTTAGGACAATGTTACACTGAAGAATTCATAAGGTAATGGGTCTGCTTTGATTTGGTAATATGGTTTCAATAATGAAAATAGGATTCATCTTAATGTAGGTACTAAAAGACTGGCTGTCCCATGAGAAAACATTCTCTCCAGGACAGCAAGTCTGTTCTCACTGAAGTGTTTGTTAGCGTGAGTCAGTGAGACAGTAAATTTGATCCCTCGTCTCTCTTGCCCTCTGCTCCTCTTAGGTCAGTTGAGGTAGAGGTGTCTTCCCATGAACCTCAGCTCTGAGGAGTGGACGACAGCTATAACTCCCAGGAGCATCCTTTGCACTTTGGCCATGCTGAGAGGATGGAGCCTGACCCCAGCTTCTAAGAAAGCAGAAGAGGGCCCCCAAGCAAGGACTGAAAGCAGGTAAAAAAAGCAGGAAGCATAGGGGATCCCTAGAATTAGACTGTGGGGACTCACAGTGGCTGTCTGCTACCTTGGACCTTTCCCTTTTCTTCATTGTACTTCACTCACCAGGTGTGGTGTCTCCTCTTTTCACAGGAAAGTAAATATCTCTTTAGCATCGTGGGGCTTCTACTGCTGTTTTCACACAGATCCATGGGATAGTGGTGCTCATAAAAGCTGCCTGACTATCTAGATGGATAAGGTCTCCTCAGTGTGTGCACTCAGGCATCAGCCAGTGCCCCATTCACTGGTGTGTGGTCAGTGAGAGGTGGGAGAGTGGCTGTGGGATGCTGCTGGGGAGGGAGGGGAGTGGGAAACTTGGAATGAGGCTGAAGTGGGAGTCTAGCATGAAAGGATTGTTTGTCTGCCCTTCCCCCACCATCTTTGGTTTAGCTCATTTTAATTTTTTTTAATTTAAATTACTGTTTTATCTCATTTAAATTGTTTTTAAAGATGACATTTTAATAAAGTCTATATGATAAGAATTTCAGTTAGGTTTTGAAGTTATTGCTGTGTGTCATCTTCACACTCCACAGAGGTTCTTTGATTTAATAGATGTTTCTGCACTATTTACCCATGGCTGCCAGTACTTAGAGAAAGGACTGCATAGCAAGTGAGTTGCCACTTTTTCTGCTTCTGCTTTCACTTGTCTGAGCCCAGGGGTCTATTTCCAGGAAAGACATGGCTTCCCAACAGTTTTAACAAAAGCAAGGCTGGACTGTGCTGACTGCTTTGGGTCTTATTCTTTGTTTGTTTTTTTTCTGTTCCAAATTCCTGTTTTGGATCTTTCCTAGTTATAATAATGAAGAGATTTATGCTACTTATGGTAGAAGTTCAAAAGTATCCTGTGAGGAACTTACTGCTATCTCCACTAATTCCACTGGCTTGAGCATAAGCATTTCCATTACCTGGAAATGTCATTAAAAGAAAAGCAAAAGGACCTGTGGCTTTTCATACAATGAATTGCTCTGTGTTATTCAATATTCAGAATAGTTACTGATACTTTTGGGGAGAAATGGTTTAAACAGTTCTACAAGCTTTCTGAAACATTGAAAGCCAGCTTTTAATCCTTATCTTTCTTATATTTTTGCAGTTTTAGATGCATTATCTGGCTTTCTAGGCTGAGTTTGTGAGTGTTCTGCTCTGCTGACATAGCATAAAGACACTGGAATTTGTTCTTAAAAATTCTGATCTAAAAATAATAACCTAGTTCTACATTTTCAAGAGAGATTAGTGACTGATTACACAGTGCTTTGGTGTGTGAATAGGCAACTTGAAACATTACAGGAGATCAACTTTTCCAAAGTAGTGCATGCCCTTGTTTAATTACATTTACAAAACACTGGGAATCTCAGCATTGAGGCTTGGACAGACACGAAATAAGAAAGCTTTTCCTCAAAAGCCAGCACCCAAGCCTGACAGCAGATACAAGGGAAGACCAAGGAATCAGTCAGACCATCCTGACTCCCAGCATAGGCAGTGATGGGTAGACAGTGTATTGGCAAGATGCCAAGAAAAAAATATGCGAGTGCTTTCAGGAAAGACTTTAGGATTGCAGTAACTTCTTTTTGTGTAAGAGGAGAGCGAGAGAACCCCAAAAGGCTAAATGAGGGTAAGAGTTGAGGAGAAATAACAAGGTTATGCTAGGGACAGATATTAGTGTGGGTAATTTTAGCTGGGTGTTGGTGATATCTGTCTTAGGAGCCTACATTGAGCTGGAGAGGGTTAAAACTAGGCATTAAGTGTAAGCAGCATATTGAGGGGTGAAGTGATATTGCTGGAAAGAGCAGTGGGATTCAGCATAGGATGTGTTTGTTTATTAGAGCATGTCTGTAATGTGGGGATGTTAATTGATTATTAATACATTTGTGCCACAAACATAGCAGTACACATTACAGATTTTGGTAAGCTCATAAAGCAGAGATATTGTGGACAGTTTCCAAGCCATGTATGTAAGCAAATTAATGACTTGTTAGACTCCATAGTAGTTAATTTAGTATTTGCTAACTCTCCTTTGGTAAACATATTTTTTATATCAAGCATAAAAGTGACTTGCCCGAGGTCTTTCTGTCAGTATGTGTCAGAGCAAGGCATGAATGCAGGTTTCCAAGTTTTGCCAGATCTCTCTCATACAAGCCATTTGGATATATATTTTAATTTCCTTTCCCTCTCCACCTCTATTTTTCAATGGCTCAGGACAACCAGCTAAAGTTGGAAATTGAGACAGAAGGAGAGGGTGTTTTATCGGCAGTAGAGTTAGCTTATTGTCCTAGTCTGGAACACTTCTTAGAGTTGAAGTGGATGAAGTAGGAATCTGTTCAGCTGTGTAGAGGTAGGTAGATGGGACATAAAATTGTGCAAATCAGCTTCCAAGTAAGATTCTGCACAAGTGCACAACTGCATGATTTTACACACACACTACTTCGTTCTTACTACAAAATTAATTTATCCACACTGAACTACGCCCTCAATCCTTATTCATGGGCAAAACCTGCTGAAGACAAAAGAAAAGGGTCTGAAAAGAAAATAAATAAGGATGTTAGAATCAGGCTAATACTTAATTGTTTTTCTCAAAATTGTAAGCTGGCACCAGAAAGTACTACAATAACATGAAAAGTGAAGACTGTATTTATTCCTTCAATACCAGTAAAGCTCATTGGTACAAAACAGAGTATATGAGGAAATCTTGGAGCTATTTTAGGTGGGATTTTTTTCTTTGCTCAAGCTTACTCTTCTAATTATCAATATCAATCTTAATGGGATAATGCAAGATCTTGGTCTTTGCTCTGTTTGATTAATTTTTTTATCATCCTCTGTGTCACAGTAATTCTGGAGTTTAAAAAATTACTTAAGTTGATCTTTCTATGTTTATGTTTTTTTATTAATCTTCACTTCTGGTTTCTACTTGCTAAGTTGCTTGTCTGTGTGATTGTACTGTTCTATATATTTTAGAAATCCATTTTTTCAAGCAGACAGATTTGAATTAAGTTAAATTATTTAAGGTATTTATTTGATTTCCATCTGCTATTTCTGACAATACATCTGGTCATAATCATTTTCTTTTTAATAACAGTATGTCTATATTGTTAGTTCCTACTGAAATTGTTACCTTTTCCTGTCTCCAGATACTTTGTAGAGTTTCTCATTCTGTACTTTTACTTTAGACTCGTCTTTCTTCTGTGAAATAGTTCATCATTTTCTTGCTGACAGTAATTTTATTTTCATATATTGTAGAACAAACTGAAATTATTTCTGACAACAGAATCACAGCTTTGTGCTGAGTCAGATAACCTGCTCTACTGTAGCAAAGCAATGTAACCATATTTTTTAATCAGAAACAATTTCATATATAAAGTGTAGATGTCACTGTTACACATACTTGCCACAACAATTTTAATAGAAATTTAAGCTTATTTTCAAGTCAGTGAGAAATGAACAAATTATATTACTTAGTGACTGAATCATTAATTTTTTATCACCCTACATGCTAGTTGTTATAATTCAAAATGCATTGATTATAATGACAGAAATGTTTTTATAATAAATTGAGGTATTAATCTTTCTATATTTTGCAAGAAAATGGCAAATTAAGGTCAGGTCCAGACCACACATTATAAAAATTCATAAAGGAAAAAAGTCTGCAGAACAGCCAAAATCTCAGCAAGTGGGATACAGAATCACAGAATCACTAGGTTGGAAGAGACCTCCAAGATCATCTAGTCCAGCCCTTGCCCTAACACCTCGACTAGACTAGACCATGTCACCAAGTGCCACGTCCAGCCTTTTTTTAGACACATCCAGGGATGGTGACTCCTCCACCTCCCCGGGCAGACTATTCCAATACTTTATTACTCTTTCTGCAAAAAACTTCTTCCTAATATCTAACCTATACCTTCCTTGGCGCAGCTTGAGACTGTGTTCTCTCGTTCCGTCAGTTGCTGCCCGGTGGAAGAGACCAACCCCCACCTGACTACAACCTCCTTTCAGGAAGTTGTAGAGAGCGATAAGGTCACCTCTGAGCCTCCTTTTCTCCAGACTAAACAACTCTACCTCCCTCAATCCTTCCTGATAGGGCTTGTGCTCCATACCCTCCATCAGCCTCGTTGCTCTCCTCTGGACACGCTCAATCATCTCCACATCCTTCCTAAACTGAGGGGCCCAGAACTGGACACAGTACTCAAGGTGTGGTCTCACCAGTGCCAAGTACAGAGGCAGAATAACCTCCCTGCTCCTGCTGGCCATACCATTCCTAATGCAGGCCAGGATGCCGTTGGCCTTCTTGGCCACCAGGGCACACTGCTGGCTCATGTTGAGCTGGCTGTCAATCAGTACCCCCAGGTCCCTTTCCACCTGGGCAATGTTCAACCAATGTTGAAGATGAAAACCATACTGTTGAAGAGAGAAAACTGAGTGAGAAAATCTCTAGATGTCAGCATTTATGGTTTTCATGGTGTCAAATCTTGTGTCCCTTGATGGAGTATTTTATGCTTCGGAACTCAGTGTGGAAAAGATCCAGTTTGAGTCCCGGGTCCAAAAATTCCTTTGGATTTGATTTTTCCCAGCTTAGCTGATATACAGGGTATGAAAAGGAACAAGTTATGGAGAAGCAGAAGTCAGAAAATAATTAGATCATGTGATAAGTTACCTCAGCTTGATGAAAAAACCCCAACTTGTTTTTCATTCATTTCTAGCAGATGACTGCCAGTTTCTGATTCAACAGGAATTCAGTTTAATACTTTCTTATAGGTCATAAGAAATAAATGAAGATAACTTAAATGTTGCTGTATTATTTGAAATTGATATGTACAGTTGTATGAACAATTGTATTATAGGTAGGTGTAAATGAATATATACTATGAAAGTGTCCTGCAGGATATTACTGTAAAAAGAATTGTCCCTTTTCTCCATTTAATTTCTTCTCCTTTATAGTAGTATACAGTAATGGAAGAAATTGATCTATTTTCTATTTTCCAGACAGCTATAATGGGAGAAAAAGAGAGGATGTTCGGAGTACATGTAGTGAGGAAAATTGAAATCATAGGAACAATCATTCTGTCATGAAACAGTCTTGAAATAGTCAGCTGGAGACAAATTATCTGGACCTCCTAAGTTACTTCCAGGATCACAGTGATGGAGGGGTCACCCACAAGCTGTGAGTGTACTGCTTGTTTATGATTTGCCTTTCAGATGTCACAGTCCTGTAGGCTGGCACCCTTTTGTTCTACATAGAACTAGACCAGTGATTTGGGTCAGAAGTAACAGTTCAAAAAAAATAGATAGGTCTTTATGTAATTTAAAATAGTCTCTGTGGCCTCCAAGCATTTCCATCAATGCCGTTCATTTTTGTGAGGCATTTTTGAAGCCACAGGCTTTCTTGTTCACTGGTAATAACCAACCGACAGGAAGAGCTAAAAAAATGAAAAATTGAGACAGCAGTGTTGCTGGTACCCAGAAGCATATTATTATACACTTTTGTCTCCTGTTTGGCCCCTCACCTCTGCAAAACAAGATTAGAAAAAAAAAACCACCTTAAGCAGAGTGTTCCTCTTCCCCTTTTTCCTGCACTTCTGAAACATCTTCAGTTTGAGAGAAGAAGAGATCTCATCGACATAGCTTTCAGGAAAACTGTCTTAAAGCTGTGCACTTTCTCCTACTGGGCACTGCTCAGCAGGGGAGGTTCTCAGTTTTGAGCAGCGGTGATGTGGATGGGATGAGGTTGATTATAGCAAGGGATGAGAAGCATGCATTTACATAGGCTCCTTTTCCCTGCCACCTCTACGCTCTGCAGCAAGCACGGGTTTATTTTAGCATTGGCATTCTGAAGCAGGATTAATTTTCCCCTGAATAGGTCAGGCTGGGACAGAGCCAGGATCCATGGCCTTTCATAGCTTGGGTGACTCAGGAAGCCAGAGATACCTACTAAGTAGACAGGCCCTCTAACTGCTGGGACTGTGCTCAGTGTAAGAGAAGTATCCTGGAATAACCTTTCTGATAAACAGCAGAAGAGTCCGTATGGGATCTTTTTCCAGAGGCTGGTGTTTTTCTAGCCAGGCTGATCCAGTCTGTAGTGCTGCTCTCTGCTGTTGGGATTCGGGAAAAACGTAGCCAATGATAAAATCCAGCAAAGGGTAGCAAAGTATAACTAGGAAAGCAGAGCAGGAGAATATGTGCTTTCTGCCTCTCACTTCATACACTGCCTCAGCCATTTGAAATGTGCCCTCATGTCTTCGCTGGCAGTTCCATTTTTAGCAACAGAAAATAGCTAGTAGTTTTAGCATTGGTAGAGTCCTCATGGCCCTGCAAAGCAACTTGTGACCCAGAAACCATGCTTTCTGACGTTCTTGTTTGTGTTTCATTGTGCAAGGGAGATGCAGAGAGAGGCATTTCTATCAGTAATTCGGATTTTAAAAACTTTGATATATTTCTTTTTATTATGTACCATTGTTAAATTCCCTACTTACAAGTATTTGATACAAAATTGTGTGAAAGCTACCACCATCTTGTATAAGGACGTGATCTCTTGAGCTGTGTAGGATCTTTTTTTCATAGCTGATCTGTGAACCAGTGTGGAAGCATAATGGAAGTAATCTGATGTTTCTATCAGAACTAGAGCAAAATGCCATCAAGGGATATTTCCTATCCCTGATGCAGTACATCCCTTCTAGACATGGAGCATGTGTAGCCCTGAACCCTTGTGCATCTGCAGATATTCCAGCAGGTGTAAGAACTGTTTAGAGTTATGTTCTGGAATATAACAGCAGTATCTGGGCTGAATTCATAGCCCTGCTGAAGTAAATAAACTTGTGGTATATAATTGAGGAAACTTGCTACTTCCATTTGCAAAACAGGTTTTAATGTTAAGCCTTGATTCTCAATGATTGTATCTTTGAATATGATATGCATGTTCCACTTTTTGATATGGATGCTAAATTCCTTGCTTTCAATTTCTTTGTTACAAACATCCTCTCCTGACTGTGTGGAGTTTTGAGTTAGCCATCAGTGTCCCCTCCTGTCTTATTTATAGGACAAGATGTATTTGCTTTAAACTGAAAGAGGGTAGGTTTATAGTAGATATTAGGAAGAAATTCTTTACTGTGAGGGTGTTGAGGGACTGGAACAGGTTGGGCAAAAAAGTTATGGGTGCCCCATCCCTGGAATTATTCAATGCTAAGCTGGATGTGGCTTCAAGCAACCTTTTCTAGTGAAAGGTGTGCCTGCCCACGGCAGAGGGGGGTGGAACTATATGATCTTTAAGCCCCTTGCCAAAGCATTCTATGATTCTTGTGCCCACCCTCCCCAGCCTACTCATTGGAGAGGGCCAGTGTGAGGAAAAGGGAAAGCCTTGATGCTGTGCAAGCACTGTTCAGCAATAGCCAGATGACTGGTGTGTTATTAACAACACTATTCTAGTCACAGAGCCAAAACACAGCAACGTACGGGCTTTCCTGAAGACCAGCCAGATCTGGTACAACAGAGCTTCTTTACACTAATTCATAGTAGATCAGAAATTGAGGGTAGTTTCATAGATGGCATAAGGATCCTGATGACTTAGTGGCAGCTCAACTTTTTCTCCCTTCCCATGATGTTCCCCATCTCCTCTCGTGTCAGCACTAGCAATCATGTAGTCTTAAAACAACTGAGTTTTCAGCACATCCTCTATAGTGTTGCAAAGCTGTTGCATAGGCAGGGGGCTGGAAATGGCTGGCTGAGTAAAAAGACAGAAGTGACCTTTCTGGAATAAATGTGTCATTTTGTGACACAGCTGGGTGGTTGTTACACTGGGGTTGGATTTCTTCATTCTTATATGCACCTAATTAATCTCTTCCACCTCCACTTACTTCCTTCTACATGACTACTACTACCATGTGGTCTGTAGCTCCTATTTCAGCTTTAGAGCAATTAGCTAGAGAAAACTCTATATGAAAAAAAGAATCCAATAGTTTAGTTCTCAGAAGCAGTGATGCATGGATCTCTCATTCATAGTTAATTAGAAAAAGAAATTTAATAGATAATGTATGCTACAGAACTAAATATAAAATTCACTCATATATATTATATATTTGAATGCAATAGGGATAGAAGACGTTAATTTTGTACTTTGTGTGTTTTTTCTTGGGAGTTCTTTACACAGGTCATTAGGATGTGATACACAGTGTATGATGTTTTGCGAGGTTTTTTTTGTTAGTTAGTTTTTGTGGAGTTTGTTTATTTGTTCCTGGTTTGGTTTTTTGTTGTTAAATCTGAAACATGTCCAACAATGTGGGGGAATCACCACATGTGGGGGAGTGGTATTTTTGGAATGTCCTTGCCACTAGATGGCAGGGTGCCCTTTGGATAAAGGAAGCAGTGGGCTGTGTTCAATACTAATTTGCTCTCAGGTTGGCAAACTTCCCATTGAGCTTATCAAGAGGTTTGCTGGACTGAGAAGTGGGTGCAGTGCTGGAGAGAACTCTAATTTTGTTATGACCCTTCGACAGCACTGACTTGCAGTTATAAATTTTCTCCAGTAGAATAGATACCTTAATTGAATTCCACAGATTTTGACATAATAAGATGATAAAGAAAAGCCATGTTCGAACAACAGTTAAACCACAAGTAAGTGAATTTGTTGGAGAAATCTCTGCCTCTTGTGCACGTGCTGCATTTGCTGTGCCAAATTCTGAAGTACTCAGTCCTTGAAGTGAATTGAAAAGTGGAAACTGGCCCAAATTTTGACCTTGCAATCTGGCTTTAATTACTTTAAATACTAGATTGCCACTTTGGTGTAGGTGGAAGATCCGGTTAGCATTTAGAAGATTTAAGAACTCTAATTTTCACTCTTTCACACCAAATTGATCTTGATATAACACCAATAGATTCAACTGAATGGAACTTGTGTCATGGTGCTAAGAAAGCATGAAGTTGCTTATATTTTGACTGGAGTTATTATAGTATTCAAAATATTAAAATGAGGATTTTTTGCACATTTACGATCCCAAATATAAATCTGCATCTGGGAAAGGTGGGTGTAACACCCCTTTATTCTTAAATGGAAATGACCACACTAGGATCACGTCCCTGTCACTAAATCTGTGAGCTACTGAGTCACAAATGTAAAAGATGTACCTAACTGGATGCTTTGTCATGGTTTTTGTAGCATTACACTCCTTTACTAATGCATCTAAAAAAACCCTGTAGGGAAATTCTCAGAAATATGAACTTTTATCTTTTTTTTAGTTGATGGAAAACTGATTTTTAAATTAGTTGACTCATTTGATAAGTATAATGACAAGTTAACATTGACTTTATCAGGGTATGTGATCCTTTTAACATAATTGCTCAAAACACAACCAACTAACAAAAATCACAGTATTTTCAAGTTTATATGTTGTAATGTTTAAAATTTTATACTTTATTCAAAAAAATTCACTGAAAAATATTTAAAATTACTTCATTTATAAGAGGAATGTGGTTGACAAAATGAAAAATGTGTGTTCAGTGAAACAAATACTTGGTGAAAAGCTGTTTCAGAGAAGACATTGTTCAACACATTAACTTGTGCAAAAGATATTTTCAGATAGTGTGTGGTGATACATGTTGTGTAATTTTTCAATCACATTTTCAGAAGCTACTTGTAGTATTTGCCAGTGGTTAAGCTTTGTTACAAATTACACTGTTTAAGCCTGTTGGATCATGATTTGGATCCTTTGACTATAATGAAAGATGGGAACTTTTTTGCCAAGTTTTGCCCACACTCAGTTTGGGAACGATTTACATTTGCTTTCACAGGAAAAAAAGGTATCAGCTTTCCTGTCTATTGCACAAGAGCATCTCTCTCTCTTGAGGCTGCCTGCATTGCACATACACTTCTTATGTTTTGCTCTTACTCTTCTGAAGTCTGTCTTACTTACATGTGTGCAAGGGCAGATTTTAGAGCGAGGTGATCTAACTGGTGGGCTTCCAATCACATTTGAACTGAAACTGAACATGTATTTTTCCAGACATCAGACAGGAGGCATCTCTTGTGCTCCAGTGGGAGATGCTATATTTTTAGCATCCATGTGGGCATGAGGGAGCAGCTTCAGTGTGCAGATCCCAGTTGTGAGAAGAGCAGGCAGTGCTGGCAAAGCTGCAGCTGGTACACAGCTTCTGGCTGACAGCGCCTGGTGGAATTGCCCAGACAGCCTCAGTCAAAATGAATGTAAACTTTTTATTGCATATAATGTGATATTTCTGGTTTGCTGTAAGAAAAATGCCTTCAACTTAGTGGAGATACTTTTGAAGTTCTTCTTCAGAGAAAACATCCTGTGTGGATGAAAAGCTCTTCTTTTAAATATCACTCTTTTTTTTGTTTGTCTTGGTTTTTTTCACCTCTTTTGCCACTTGCACTGTCTGATGGCTGTAGCATCTCTTCAGGGTTGGGAAGTGGCAACATTTGTACCCTCCAGGTACAAAATACTGCAGTTCTTTCAATCAGGAAGCTGCTTGTGAAAGATGTCCTTTTCAGTGAGAAATAGTCCTTTATTTTGTTTGGTAGTCTTTTACTTAGCCCGGATTTTTCACCCGTGTTTTATAAGTTGAAATTGTTTCTAGGATCAGCCAAAGCAGTTCATGCCCTCCATTGCATGTAATGTCAGCAGTCCAGAAAAGGTGCTGGGGTTTACATCATCCTCCTTCATATATCTCACAGAGGTGGTGGAAGGCTGCTGGGAAACTCTTGGGTAACAGATGTTCTCAGGCCCCAGTGTCATGAAAGCTAGACCTGGACACAGGGTAAGGCAGCTCTGAAAGTGTTTGTGGAGAACGCAGCAACACATCACAGCATGGTGATCCTGCTATGACACCTTCTCCATATCCAGAGGCTAAAATATGGTGGTCTGTGCAAAAAACCCTTGCTAAACGCCATCCCCTCCCATCAACACCCTGGTGCTGTTGTGTGCTTACCTAAATGTTGTTTTTTTTTGTAGGGAAACAAAAAGGGGACAGGCACTTCTGGTGCTACCTTTCCTTTTCACACTACTCCTACGGGACAAATTTTTCTTACTTTGATTGTAATTAAATTAAAATTTGGCCTTTTGGGCCAAATTTTGAAAGGCTCCCACTGGGATGAGGTCAGTCTTTGAATAGCCTATGATGTGATCCACTGACTGTGGTGGTTTATTGCCAACCAGCAGGGTCTGAATGACAGGATAAAATTAAGAGCTGGAAGAACTTGTGGCTGTAGGAGCACCTTGTTGCCTGGAGCACTAGATTAAGCTCTACTTTGCTGTTGAAGTGTACATCATACTGGCTGATGATTTGGTGGAGAAATTGGGATGAAATCAGAAAGTATTTATGTTGTACTGCTGTTTGCCTAAGTGGCTTAAGGATCTGGCTTTTCAGTTGAGCATGCTCTGAAACAGTGTTCTGGTATGTAAAATCAATGCCAAGAATGGAGAGGCCTGGTTAATGTGAAATGTTGGGAATTAATTGGAAAACGGTCCTGCAAGAAAGATGTTATGGCAGTATCAAAAATTAACGATGTCTTCAAGCTGAATTGCAATACCTGAGTTATTTGAAGTATTACAAACCAGAGGGGCAACAGCATAAGGAAAGAATGAGTAGGAGACAAGCTAGTTAATTTTCCTTTCCCTGCCTCTAAATCTTGCAGGTCAGTTTTCCTAGGTAGTGTTTTACACAGAGATTGCAGTGGTTCAGCTTTCTAAACCTAATTTTATATGTTAGGTCTCTCCTTCAACAAGTTGCCTGCCAGGTGAGAACCGGTGAGATACATCTGGGCTTTTCTCTGGGGGTGATGAGAGGATCAAAAAACCAAATAGACACCAACACTACAGATAAGAACACGCAGAAACTTTTAGTGTTTGTATCATGAGAGGTGGGAAAAAGGAAGGTTTTCTTGTGGGAAGTGGAACTGGCAATTTATGCCAATAAAATACAATTTCAGATTCCTTGAAGTCCATTTTTAAGTTCTCTTTTCAATAATATTTGGATACTTGCCCAGCTTGTTGTTGGTGATTCCTTAAAAGTTGCTAAGTAAGAGAGATTGCTTTTTATTCCTTTGTTGCATTGACTTGTTAATGTTGCTTTCACAGGCAAGATACCTGATGATCTCTTATAAAATGCACAAGAGATGCTGAGGAGAGGCCATGTTTTTGTAAGCAAATGCAGCATGTAGTTAATCCATGCTCTGCTTGCCAGTAGAAACCATGATTTCTACACACATGTTTGCACATGGGAACTGTATGGTTGCACAGTCTGCAACTGCCTGCTGTTTCTCAACAACTACAAGCATCTCTGCCTTGCCCTTGTTCCTGGGATGGATCTGAGGTCACACGGCTGGAATAATCCCCTTAGCTTACTTTTCTGGCTGTATCATGCCCTGCTTGAAAATTCCTCCCACTTACTTCTTTTTACAATCACATCACTAAAAGTGTCTCATTCTTGCTCCAAATGACCATCAGAATTCTAGATTTGCTTATCTTCTGGCATGATTTGCTGTCTTACTTGCCTTGCCATCTCTGCTCCTGTATCTTGCTAGTCTTGACACATTGTTGAGTTCTTCACCTCTGCTCTCTGTGCTTCTTCCCAATTGCTTTCTTGCAGAGGATGAGTTTTTGCATCTTTTCCACTAACAATCTTTTAAAAACATGCAGTTATGCTGGTACCCAGTAATGGTGTCTTTATAGATGATTAAAAGACACTTCAGAAACTGATTGAAACATTTGCTGAATTCCCAATATACCTTATCTTTCTCTCTGTCTCTGATGTAAGATCTGAGAGGTAAGAACTTCTGTTTGGGGATACTGCAGACATAAAACATAAGATAAAATGGAAATAACAATTTCTCGGTTTGCATGTGCAAATGTAGGTATTGGTATGATAAACCACATGGGACTTTTTGCAGGTGTTCCCTTTGCCAGGGTTCTGGGCTTCTTGCCAAAGCATTTTCTCTCAATGTTGCTGTTAACCAGTCCCTTGCATTTTGCATCAGCTTCTGTCTCATAGGCTTAGCCCTCCAGTTAATAGATATCTTTTTCTCAAGCCTTACCCATTGCACCTGCTTTTGAAAATGTGCCCTGGAGAATCCAGTGATTCATCTCTCGTATGTTGTTGCTGTTTGATTAAATGATTACATACTTTCAGGTGGCTGCATTTGTGTGCTGGAACACTTGATTCTCCTGTTTACTTCTTTTGTACATCCTGGAAGTGTTTGTAAAGCTTGAGGGAAAGTTCAGAATGAATGGTACAATATCAGCGTTTGGGATAACAAATGGTATAGGCCATAGACTCTCTTCATTCAATGGTTTTTCTGTTTCCACACCAGTGAGCACGATGGATGTAATGTAGTCACAGCATGTTTCCAGAAATCCTGAGATCAGTAATGTAAAATAGGTCTTTGGAATTTTAATAATGGAGAAAATGTCAGTATGCAAAGTTGGTGAAGCCTTGTTCCTCCCTTCCCCCAGTTTCACTCGTTTAGATCAGCCCATGCATTTTCTGACCTTGCAGTTACAATATGAAGAGGGAAGAGGTTCTTACATAGATTTCCCTCCTATTCCAGTAGGACTGACTACTCTATGATGTATAAAGATATGCTTTCAGAGCAGACCTTCAGGATCAGGTAATGTCTCCATGGATGCATTTGGGAAGCCTGGGGACCTTCAACACTTTTAGTATCTCGTAAGAGGGACTGTGGCACCCAGAGATCACTAGGTTCTTTCCAGATTGCTAGTTTTCTCCAGCCACATTCAGGAACAGGTTGTGTGTCACTGGAAATGCTTCAGCCTGAACAGCTTGAAGGCTGGTGAACAGCAAAGTTTTGAAGACAACTTGATTCTGACCCACCCTCCTTGTAGAATGACATTATTTATTTAGCTCATAAAATATATTTGTACATTGTGAAGTGTATGTCTGGGGTTTCAGACATCAGCTGTCCTGGTCAGGTATCTCAGATCAGAGTTATAGGCTAATGCTGGGAATGAGAAATTTTATAGAGGAAATAGGTTGTTAACTTTTCTGTGTGAATATAAACATGTCCATCTTGGCAGTTTATAGTTCAGTAACTTCCTTGAGCATTAATTTTGGACAACTTGTTTTTCATCTTGTAGTTTCTTAATGTGTCTGGACATGGAGAGCAGTCTGAGACATTCTCCTTACAAAACAAGCGTGATCAGAAGCCCTCGTTGTGATTACTGCTGTGGCCTGGTTCACTCCATGTTAGTTCAGGCTACCAACTAATAATGTCATCAGCCTCCTCAAGTGAAATGAAATGAAGTTATTCAGAGCTATACTGAACCTATAGAATCAGAAATATTCTCAGTAATTCTCATCTAATCTCACAATCAGATTGGGTTCAGTACCAAAAAATCATTAGTTATTTGCCTGTTAAGGTATTTTGTTGTTTGTTGGGGTTTTTTTTCTATTTGAGGAAGATTTTTTTCACTCATTTTGCATTAAAAATATCTTCTTGGTCAACAACAAAAAATCATGTCTGTGGGGTTTTCCCTACACTTATATTGGGGTGCCTATCTTTTGCTATGGAGAGGAAAAATTATAAAATATATGCATAAAATATATCAGAGATTAGTGATCGAAAGTTTATTTCTTTGCCACTGAAGGTGCTGGAGTCACCTGACTCCTTCTAGGCTTTACAAAAATTTTTGTACTGAAGCAAATGAAGTCACCAGAGAAGTAGGGCCTCTCTTCAGTAATTACATAGTCTTACTCTAAGAGAGGAAAAAATGGAAAATAAACATTAGGACATAATTTCCAATCCCATGAACCTATTTTCCTCTCTTTATTCCTACTTTTTACATCACATCAATTCTTTGTCTTTAAGTTCAGAACACTGTCCAAAAGGGTACATTTTGCTTTTTGAACAATTTGTGTATTTGTTGCTCCCCTGCCTATTTAAAGACAGTGATGATTGATACAAAAAGCCATTTTTTTTACCCCAGTTTCATATGCTTACTATACAAAACCATAAATGTTGCAGTAAGTGCTGTTCTTTTTCTCCCTTGGATCTCATGTGTTGCTGCTTTACATGGAACCTGTTTAGCCTTCTTTGTGACTATGATAACACACAGAAAAGTAATGTAATGATTAAACATTCTACCCATTTTAGTTGCAGCTAAAAGTTGGCTAATTTACTTGTCTTTTTGGTTTTCAACCTAGACTCCCCACTGCTTACGCCTTACATGCAGCCTAAATGTCTTTTTGTGATAGCAAGCCTTGATGCAAGTGATGGAAGGATCAGGAGACAGCAACAATCAGATTTTTTTAAAACTGATTGTAAAAGCAAACAGATTTTGCCCATATACAAATAGCTGGTCTTCCAATGACTTGTGCAACAGTGTGTAATCCCAGGACAGTTATGGATTCCTGGAAAACTGTTCTTACTGACACTCGTCAGCCAAGTTAGGCATTATGTTTTTCATAGGTAAAAAATGCTGCACATTTGCGTTGTTTCTGTGTGGTTTTATGTGTATTGAGTGAACTCAATCTCCCCTAGATGCTTGTGTCAAAATGAAAAGTGAATGTAGATCAGTGAAGTCGAAAGCCAGTAAAATAAGGTACTGTCAGCTGAGGGCAACTGCAAAAGCAGCTGTAGCTGCCCTCCTCAGTAGAGTTCCTCAGAAATGAAGCAGAGTAAAGGATTCTACAGGAAGAGCTGTTCTCCATGATCCAAACCTCCCAAATAAATTAAGGGCAAATGGGACTCTAACAGGAGGATTTCTTCAGTTGTGTGAAATGGGAAAGCATGATGATGAAACCAAAACAACAAATAAATACTTTATTTTGTATATGGTTTAATTGCCTTATCAAAAAGTACATCCCCCCCCCAAAGTCAGCTGTGTTTATCAGCTTTGTAAAATGATGAATGAACGTCTTGTTCTTTATTGCTTAAGTCATTCCTGTTTATGCCACTATTTCAAGGATTATGTTTTGATTGTTCTGAAGAGGTGACAACACTTTCTTGCTGATGAATAAACACTGCCACTTTTAAATATTTGTATGCAAAATATCTTTAAAGCCATTATGAAATGCTTTCCAAAAGCACTAAGAAGCTGTTTCCCAAAAAGACAGTTTTTCTCTGCATTTTCTTTCATGCTAAACAGTCTAAATGAAAAGGCTTTCAGAGTTAACTAGTTAAAGCAATACCAGTGTTTTAGTGTAATGAATAACTTTTTATAGAGGACAATTGCACACAGTTCAATATGCTAGTATTTCTATTTCTGTGCCCCACCAATGCAGGGATTCTGGGCTAGAATTTCTTTCTTTGAGAAAGCTGAAGCGATCAAAACCCTGATTAACCTCTGATATTCACGTGGTGCTCTTGATCTTGAGGACCGAAGCAGTAACAAAGAGTTAATGGCAGCCATATGCTCAGGGTATTGTGGGTACTGTTGACCCAAATGTGAACTCCGCAAGCGAGTGCTGCTAACTCCTGTTTGTTTCAGGTTTGGTGTGGAGATTACTGATGAAGAGTTTGAGCTGCTACTTGACAGAATCCCTCTTGATGAAGATGGAAATGTCAGATACCCCCAGTTCATGCCCAGGTTTGAGTTCTGGTATACAGCACATGCATTTTATTTCTCATTTGTTAGTAGAATTATTTTTAATCTCAAAGGCTTACATAACATTTCCAGACTGATTCTCTTTTCTTAACTGCACTCTTTTATGACATTCTTGCATGGAGTGTGCTGATTACATTTAAAATTAGCTGATGTTGTGGGTGTATGCTGTTTGTAATTTAGATGCTTTTTGAATGGTATTTACTTATTTTAGAAGAAAAGCTTCAAAGATATATAACAAACCTCCATACTTCCTGAAAGTTGGGAAATATGTCAGACCTGTAAATAAAAGCTAATTATTTCCAGAAAATACTTAGAATCTCTCTGAGAACTTGAAGAATTTATAGACCTGATATGTAGTATTTGAGATGGTGATATAGGTTAATAGGAGCTCTACTCAGCCTCCAAAGCCTAGTGATGAACTGGTTTGATTAAAAGAAAGAAGCACTGGGCTAGATAGAGATATTCTATTATTTTTCAGATATTAGGACTTGATCCCCGAAACTGTTGTGCCAGTAGCAGGACAGAAGCCATGTTACTGGTGAGGTGAATGAAAGACTCATGGCATCTGGTGTTGGAGAAAGCTATTTCACTCATGAAATCAAAACAAGTAAGTTCCATCTCTTTCCTGCACACTTTAATGAATGCATAGGAGTTAGACTGCTTGAACACCTATTTATTTTGAGTTACTGATCAGGTAAGGGTATATCTAGCTTGCATACACATAAAAAAGGTAGTTAGAAGTATGAATTCACTGTATGGAAACCGCATGGGGTACCTTCCTGTACTTCAGGTAGGAAACCAACTAAGTCCTGCAAACTTAATACATTTGCTTCTTCCTTCCCATTCCATTTACTGCTCTTCCATTCCTTCTCTTTGTCCATCCTTGTCTTCCTGCTTTAGGATGCTTTGGAGTTGATTCTTCTTGTCTACACGTTTGCACACAAGGCTGTTTGAAACAGGATTCATGAGATACTTGTGACCTTCTGGAATGGTATCTCCAAGGGAGTCTCCAAATGTGTCTCAAATAACCCTTGAGTGTATTTGCGTGAGCTCCTTTTCTTCACATGTTTTTACCACCAAGGCCTCCACTCCAGTTCTTTTGTTTATAGCCCTCTGACTAGGTAGCAGCTTGAATGAATTTCTGTGGTTTATCTTAGTACCAGGAGTATTCTCTGGCTGTCCTGTGATAAGAGTATAAAGAGGATAAAGACTACCTTATCAAAGCTTTGAGACCAACTTTTGAGAAAAAATGAAATACATAGAGATGCAGGACACTGGACCCTACCTCCTTCCTCTTACTGTGCACTCAGATGTGTTCTGTCTTAATGGCAGGAGAAAGAGATTAATCTTTTAATTAGAAACTCAGAATAAGGGAGAAGGGGATTTTAGGAGTTAAGAGTTATAGCCTGACTTGTGTCACAGTAGAAAAAATAGAACCCTATCATTCAGTAGTGGAACACCTTCTCTGCAGTCTTTTTTTTTTAAACTAAATTCAACCATCAGAATTCAATAAATCTTGCAATTTCAAAAATTATTATCATGCTTAAACCTGTCATTTAGAAGTAATTAATGTTCATACAGAAATCTTAATACCTTCAGTGGCATAATTCTGTACTTGAATGTGATCCAAACAAGTACTTATATATGCTTACTGGGTGTATTTTTTCTCAGGTTGAGTGGGAGAGAGTGCATAGGCCCCATAGCTTAGCTTAGGTAATAGTTTGTTATTTGCTTTACTGTGAGAACCAGAGGACAGATGCTTCTCTGAGATTACTTGTATACTTATGTGGGGTAATTTTTTTTATTGTAGTGCAAAACTAGAGTGCAACTCGGAATGCAATGTGAGATTGAGATATGATGTACAGTTTCGTCACCCACTCCCCCATTTTTCTCTTATAAATCCAAATCTTACTTGCAGGCATTGTCTCTGATTCTCTGCTGTATATATTGAGTTGGCCCCAGCCAGCAGCCAAATTCTCACTCAGCCACTCACTCAAGAGATGAGATGCCAGGAGAAAGTAGGAGGAATAAGAAAGAGAAAACCTGTGGGTTGAAGTAAAGACAAGGAGATCGCTTACCAGTTTACATGGTGGGTGAAACAGACATGGCTTAGGGAAGATTAATGTAATTTATTGCCTTTTCATTTATATATATATATGTGTGTGTGTATGTATATATATATAATTTAGGAAGAAGAAAGACAAACATTAAGATACATAGGGAAAAAAATCTCTCTCCCCCACCATTCCCAGGATCAAGTTCACTTCTTCAGTCCAGACTCCTCTCCTTGTTACCACCATCAGTTACACTCAGTGCCTTCAGTGAAGAAGCCAAAGGAGCAGTGTGGAGTGGGGACGGGGTTATTTTCCTGTTCTCCTTTTCAGTCATAGGGCTTCCATGGACCCTGTCCATTTCAGGGTGAAGGGGGGCCTATTCTGGAAAACAGGAGGGGTGCAATGTGTCTGCAGTAACAGTTGTTTTATCTCCTGAAGCTCTGAGATGGTGCAAATGCTTTTCTTCCTACTTGATGCAGCTTTTTGCTTAATGGTCTTAGAGGACCTAAACAGAAACAGCCTCCATGCACTCCTGCGGAGAGCTATCCTTATGAATGCGCTTTCCTACGCATGGAGGGAGGGCTCCTTCACAATGGACTTCTGGAATTTGTTTGCCAGCAAAGAAATCAAGAAACCTCCACTGGGATAAGTTAAGGCCACCTCTAAATCATGTAATTTTCATAAGTTTCAGCATGCCTGCAGTCACAGCTGCAGCTTGTCCATATCAAGGACAAGTCCCTTGTTTTCCTGCTAACAGCAGAGAGTGCAGGAAAGACATGCATTAATACAACTTGTGGATATATGATGTTACTTCACTACATAGCCAGACAAGGAGTCTGAAGCAACTTTTGTCCACCATCACAGATAAATCATACAGAGGTTTAGTGTAGCAGGAATAGTAAGATCTAACTTGTATTTCTATTAAGGCATTTCATGCTAGTAAGGATGGTAAGTGGATTAATAAAGAAAAGAGTTATTAAGAATCTGCCATAGGGATATTAGCCATAAGTGAGAAAAGATTTCTAAGGAAAGGTAGTATTTTGTACATTACTTTTAAAGCATTAGAATAGGCTTATGTGCTCAAAGCTGTTCTGTTATCTCCTGTATCTGTATCAGCTAAATCTAATGAGAGATGTCCCTAGACCATGTCATGGTTACCCTTAAGCTGTAGTATGTGTGCATCTGATATTAATTATGGACACTTTGGACTTTAATTACCTATGTTATAGTGCTCATGGACTCCAAGAGGAGGAAGCTACCCAAAAAGCAAATACACCAGTAGATTGGCTGCTATTGCACAATCTACAAATTGCTGGCTATTGTGGTAGCAGTCTATTTGCATATGCTAAATAGAATGGAGGTGTTATGGCAGAATTAAAGCACTAGATACAATGTTCCTTCCTCCAGCTTCTTTCCCCTGACAGTATTTTCATAGAAGAAAAGGTTTAGACCTGTTCAGTTTTCTTGATTTATATTTAATTATGGTACTTTTGATCCCTTGCCTCCTACAGTGGAAGCTTTGTTGTCACTCTTACCTTGTGAATGGCACAACTGAAAATGACTCCTTCAGTGTTCGAAGGAACCTTATGCTGTGTTCATTCCTTGTACAGTATATGCAGGAATAAATTGTGTGGAATAGGGATTGAGAAGTGCTCAATGAAAAACTGTGGTTAAACCCTCTCCCAAATGTCATCTTTTCAGATTGAGCAGCTACATAAGAAATGCTTGTGAAAATTCTGAGTATTTTGCCTTGTCAAATTTATTTATTGCTATTCTATAAGAAGAGGAAATTAGTGCTAAAATATTGTGTGAGCCGTTCTCTCATCTGACAGGTTCATTAGGAAACACTGACACCCAATCACTTGGCTGAAAAGCAGACAGCCATATGACTCTTCAGAAGAGTTATTTTGCATTGCAGACAACCTTTTTACAAGCTGTATGGTTTTGATAGCTCTGATTGGGAAGTTCTAGTGTCATC